>BPTQ01000001.1:266992567-267522787 GCA_019973895.1 Chrysanthemum seticuspe
GCCCATGAACCTCACCATCCGGTGCCTGTTAATATACACTTCAGTCAGTTTTATAAGATTACAGAAAATCCATTTTTATTCGTTAATTCTTTATTAAAAAAAAACCCTTAAAGAATTAAGAAACATGATCGAACAGTATAAATAATTAAATCAAGAAACTTTTGGACCAGCTAGTTGTGGCCGCGTGTTGTCAAGTATCTCCTTTATTACATTTTGACCAAGAGTTTTTAAAAAATTTATACAACTAATTTACAGGATTGAACGATACAACTGTAATTACCTCGTCCTTCTTCTGTTTTAATCTCTGACCCTCTTTTTTTTTGTCTTCTCCTTTGTGTACATATATACAGACAATGCAAATCCAAACTTAAGATCTCACAAACCAAATAGAAGAAACCCCGACCCATTCCCTTAAAGTCGTTTGTCATGCCATATCAGTAGCAAGTCATGAGTAACCAGAAGATTCCTGGTAAGATTGGGTGAATACTATTTAGGTAAACCTTAGCCTCTGCAGCTATTGCAAAAGCTAATGCAATCTTACCGATTCCTCTTTCACCTACAATTAGAACTCCCTGCAAATTTAGTGCATACGATCCTAACTTCAAAACAAGAGAACAATGTGGAAGTACAAAGCTGAAATTACATGGTATCTAGATAACTGAAGAATACAATAAGAAGAAAAAACATACCCGGGGACATGAGCACCCAATCTTGGAAAGCACGAGGGTTTCGTAGAAATGCAACAACTTCGTAAATTTCTTCCCTTATAAACTCATCTCTTGCAAAGTATTTCAAACGTATAGGTGGATTTTTCACTCTCTAAAGAAGTAGACAAGCATGAATCAACCAGCTACTTTAATGATAATAATAATCAAGAAAGTGTAATGTGTTCTTAATTCAGCTATGAACCTTCATCTGATCAAACACATTGGTGATAGGGTCAACACCTTCCTTCTTCTTAGCTCTTGCTCCTTGCAACCTTTTCCAGAAAAAGTATTTCTGCATAGCATCATTATCATCATAAAAAATAATTATTTGGTGTGAACCATAGAATTAATAAAAAAACATGCAGTTGAATGAAAAGAAAAATCTAGAGAAAAAATCACACCAGCTTTTGTAGCTTCCTCATGTTTGGATTTCTGCGTCCTGGTTGTTTAACTCCAGGAAGTTTGGGTGTTCTTTTATTCAGATAATCGAATATCTTGGACAAAACATATACATACATAATGAACCTAACTGCAAACATAAAATACCAATTGAACTCATCATCTTCACTTCGGGCTCTTATATCCTCTTCTGCCTCCGACTTCTAATTCAGATATTGTTTCATGGCTGCAGTTCTATTCAATTTCTTCTTCACCTGTTAACACAGATGTATGACAACAGAGCATATTAAAATAACACAAACTTAATTGGGGTGTTTTGATATAGTGTTTGGATATGCTTTTACTGTTTGAAGTTAAATTAATCAGTTATCTCAATTTTTGACAAATATTAATCATGCTTAATTACAAAACAATACTAAAAAAGACCAAAAATGACACTTTTGTGAAAAAATAAATAGATACATCTTGTGATATGGTAGTCAAAGAATCTCAAATTATGTTAAAAAGGGGTAATTGGGATACTATACTTTACCCTTCAATGATCAATATTGTTGCAGCTAGTATGAACCACATTTTTTAAGCTCAGATATTCGGAAGCCGAATCAATTTATCCAAACATTAAATATTACCTTGAAAGGAATCACAAACTCGAGAGACGGACAGCTGATTAGCACCATAATGTCTTTGTTTTTATTTTTGACCCAATTGACGATCCCATCAACAGTAGTTACATCTCTAGAATTCCATAACCTAACTAATAATTGTCGGGCAAGGCGTAATGATACATTGAACTGTTGGCGGATGTCTAATTCTGAGAAAGTAATCCACATTAACTGAACAAAAGTTGGAACATCTGAGGCAATGCGACTCTCCCTGCCAAACAACAACGGTGGTATTGGATTGTTGAAATACAACCTGAGCCACGAACCCATTCTTCATGCCACGACAATGTGAATATGTGCGTTCACATTTACTAAAATATTTGTACTCCATAGGCACGCCTACAATAATGCAATTGGACATGACGTTAATTATGGTAGATAAAACTTATCTCAAAACAGAGACGCATCTTAAAACTTGTGTAAGATGTAGCCTACATGGGAGGCACTAACCATTGCGTACAAAGCTACTTGTTCTGGCACCAACAGGAGCTGAAGCGGACAATGTGTGAGAAGTCTCTGGTATGCCAAAACAAAACATAATAGCATTATTGGTCAGCAAATGTTTGTGGGTAACTCTGATTGCATGTATGCATAAACTTTACGTAAAGTACCAGCCACTGCTTAAATTACCAGAATATCGGTGGTGGCGTCGAAGAAGTCATCATAACTGAGGAACAATCAAGAGTTTAGTCAGTAGCTGCCTTTATTTTGTCGCTATAGTTACAGTAAATCATATTTTGAAATACAATTTGTAAGGAAATACCATAGGACCTGTTGCTGGGGAAAAAATGAAGCTACATAAGATCTTTTAACCTAATAACACATACACACGTTCCTAAATATCATGATTCATTGACAATATTCTTTGTACGCAAAGTATAAAAATGATTTGCAGTGAAATGTATGAGTTGTAACTTACTATGACGTTGTATCCTAACTTCGGTATTAAGAACAACAACACCTGAGGACATTCTCTCGTATGAGTAACACGAACCAACAGCGGAAGAGCAAAGCTGTCTTCGGAAATGTAACGAAATCCAGAATTTTGTACCCGCCTCTTGTACCTAAATCATGTGTTGGTAATAGTCGATCAACATCTTTAGTTATTCCTAAGCGGGTAACAAAGAAGAACAGAAAATAGATCCAAATAAACATCACAATAAGCAAAGAAAGGGACCACCTTAGACCAAAAGACGAGCATATAAAAAAGAAGATAAAAATTACATAGTATCATCATTCCTTGACATCCATTCGAGTTTCTTCGTAAGCCATTTTTTTAGGAATCCTTCTGGTTAACAATAAAACACCACCAATCATCATACCATAAAATAACTCATTCCTATCACATGATATTCTATTCATCATAGAAGCTGCATGCTCATACCAAACCAGTGTCTTCATGTATCACTTTGAAACCTTAAACTGGGCTAGCAGCTCCTAGGGTTTCTACCAGGTGTGGTGGCTAGGATTTTACAAAAGTCTACCTAAATTCGATACTCATATTATTGATTCAGTTCTGTGTATTGAATCTCAAGAACATAATAGCTGAAAGTTGAATTTTATATAAAACTCTCTAGATTATATTAAAATAAACAAAAAATATGACTTACAGTGGTTGAGAATAAGAATTATTAAGATATGTGATCTGAGGTTGCTTAGGGTTTCCGATATGATATTGGAATGGAAGGATCCGTGATTTTGATTATATGCATAATCTATTCCTTAAATATAATTTAACAATATCAATTATTTAAGCATAACTTAATTATTTTGTATTGTAAATCACAAAAACTTGCTTGATCTAGTGGTTGAAGCATTTGTATGTTACTCTTTGAAACATCTAGAGTTCGAACCATGCTAGTATTATTTTTTCAAATTTTAATCCGAAATTTTGATAGGATTAATTGTGATGACATGGAAATAGGTTAAAAATATATATCGTATATTTATCTTTTAAGTAATATATATCATAATTTATTTTAATTGTTATCTTCAAAAAATACATACCTAAAATAAAAATTCCATAATTTTTTTATAATCTCCTTATTTATATTGATTTGAAAGATATAAATCAAAAAACAATCTACTCTAGTGGTAAGTTATTTACAAAACACATGAATAACCCAAGTTCAACTCTAACAAATGTCTTCTTTTTAATAAAAAAATTTTAAAATTCGAAAATAACAAAAAAAAAAAACAAAATTTACAATTTATTTAAAAAAAATTGCCACATAAATATATTGATGACATGGAAATATGACTTGGCATTACGAGATGTCAAGTGGCATTTTATGTGGCATGCCTCCTCTTATATATAATGTATATATATATATATATATATATATATATATATATATATATATATATATATATATATATATATATATATATATATATATATATATATATATATATATATATATCTATACTACTTATAAAGCATGCATATCCCCCTCCTAACTCCAATCCTACAACTTTAAGATTCAGCCACACCAACCAAACTCCAAGCCTAAATTTACACACACCAAACCAACATACAATCCTAAAAATTACCAAACCAAACCAACCATCCTCCAATCATAACAAACCAATACCCAACAAAAACCCATCCTCCACTCATATTTACTTCCTTTTTATTTAAAAAAACACACACTCTCATCTCACAAAAAAAAAAAAAAAAAAAAAAAAAAAAAAAAAAAAAAAAAACACACACACACACACAAACACTCTTATCCTAATCAAACACCAATCTCATTCATTTCAAAAAACACTCTCACAATCACATTCATTTTATAAAAAACTCTCCACACCAAACCCTACACCACCAGCCGCCATCCTACACCACCCGCCGCCTACTGCCGCCACCAACGACGCCGGCCACCACAGCAACAACCAACGACGCCCGTTTTTTTGGTATGTTTTTTTTATATATAAATTTTTCTTATATATAAATTTTTTTATGTAGACCCGTATTTTATTTTCATTCTTCTCTAGAGATCGTTTTTTTTGTTTGGTTTTTGTTTTTTTTCTTAAGATCCGCAACTTTTAATTTTTTTTAGTTGATATAATGTTTTTTTTGTAGATCTATTGATTTTTTTTGTAGATCTACTTTTGTTTTTAAGTTCCGTATTTTTTTTATAGAGCTCCTTTTTTATTTATTTATAAAGATCTGTAATTTTTTTTAGTTTATTTTAAAAAAAATCCGTTTTTTTAAGATCCGCAACATTTTTTTTTTTAGTAGATCTAATGTTTTTTTTGTAGATCTAATTTTGTGTTTAAGTTCTGTATTTTTTTTAAAGAGCACTTTTTTTTAATAAAGATCTGTAATTTTTTTTAGTTTATTTTTTAAAAAAATCCGTTTGTTTTTTAAGATCCGCAATTTTTTTTAAACATTTTTAGTAGATCTAATGTTTTTTTAGATCTAATTTTGTGTTTAAGTTCAGTATTTTTTTTAAAGAGCACCTTTTTTTTAATAAAGATCTGTAATTTTTTTTAGTTTATTTTTTAAAAAATCCGTTTTTTTTAAGATCCGCAATTTTTTATACATTTTTTTAGTAGATATAATGTTATTTTTTTAGATCCGTAATTTTTTTGTTTTTAAGATCCGTATTTATTTTTTATTTTTTATTTTTTTGAAGATACGTAAGTTTTTGTTTTTTTATTTATTTAAAAATCCGAAAACGTTTTTGTAGGTCTATTTTTTTTGAAATCCGTAATTTATTGTATTACTCTTTTATTAAAGATTCGTAAGTTTTTAATTTTTTTTAAAGATCCGAATTTTTTTTGTGTAGATTAAATGTTTTTTATTTGTAGATCCGTAATTGTTTTTGGTATATCTATTTTTTTTTAAAGATTCGTATTTTTTAAAGTTTTTTTAAATTCCGTATTTTTTTTATTTTTTATAGATCTATATGTTTTTTATTTTTTATAGATCCGAATTTTTTTAGATCTAATGATTTTATTTGTAGATCTAGAGTTTTTTTTTATGGATATATATATATTTTTTGGTAGATCTATTAATTTTAATTGTAGATCTAACTTTTTTTTGCAGCCGCCACTCTCGCCGGAACAGTAGCCGGAATCTGCACTCACTGTCGCCGCTGCTGGCACCGCTGTCGCCGCTGAATTAGTATTCCATTTTTAACAATTTTTTAGTTATAAAGTTTAGGTAAAATGTAAATTTTTTTTATATAACTTCTTGTATAAAGTGTAAATAAATTGGTATATTTGTTTTGTATCTTAAGCATCGTTGCATAAATTTCTGTTTTTTTTTGTTTGAAAGTTTTATTTTTAGAAATTATAAAAGTTGTATTTAGATTTTTTTTTTCGAATTAATCAAGTGGTTCACAGATTTTGCAATTTAAAATATTTTGAGTTTGAATTTTTTTGAAATCTGAAAACTAAAACTGATTTTTTTGGAAAGTTCAACTTTTGATTTAAAAGTTTTTTTTAGAATCATTTAAAAATTTGAAAAAGAAAAAGCAAAAGAAAAAGAAAAAGCAAAACACATTGAACGGACCCAAAATGCATATTATATTTATGATATGATGCATAATTAAAGTTGTTTTTGGTTCAAACTCAATAACGAGAAGAAAAAAAACACTGGTAATGCTAAAAAAAAAAAAAAAAAAAAAAAAAGGAAAAGAACGCTGAAATTTAAAATATGTTAAAAGTTATGAAATTTGAAATATCTTATAACTCTTTAAAATTTTAAAATTTGAATTTGTGAGATGTGTTTTGTAATCTTCAAATATTTGAAAGTAAAAAGCAATAATTTTAAGTACAGTATTTTGGAAAGTTAAAGAAAGTTTCAAAATTTTGTCACTTTCATCATAATGTTGAGATACGATCGATTAATGTTGAGATAGGATTGATTAATTGTCACTTTCAGCATGAAAAGAAATTATTAAATGTAAAGCAAGAATAATAGAGCTGGAGATGGTGAAAGGCGTTTGTTCATCATGACATAGGACTCCTTATTCCCATTATTAAATGTAAAGCAAGAATATAGCGCTGGATAAAACAGACGAAAGTGTTTTAGGATTGGATGTGTACTAATCAAGCACCTTAATAAATAATTATACAAGTTGTTTAATAAAGAATCATAAGATAGTGCGTTTGATAGTGCGTTTGTTGAAGCTTTAAAATACTTAAAATTGTGTTGTGATAAAACAGACGAAAGTGTTTTAGGATTGGATGTGTAATGCATATTATAACATGTACTTTTTTTTCTTCAATCCTCATCAATTATTTTTCAAATCAACCGATACTTGAGTAGCTTTTACATCAACATATTTAACCTCTTTTATATAAAAGTAAAAAATGTATATACATATTAAATACATTTTAAACTTGAAAGTTAATTGAATGGCCCGAACTTAAAATTGTATGATTGTTATTATACATGTAACTTTTTATAAATATTTTTTTTACATATAGGAAAAAAATGGCTCTTAATTTACATATTATTAATAAAATTTACAAAAGTTGAACATCTTCATTTTTAAGTTTATCCATCTTATTCTTTTTTTGGTATCACTATAAAAGAAGCCTTGAAACAATGTATCGAAGACAAAATATCCTAATCACCTAACCATTTTTCCTAAATTAACACAAACGTTGTGCCCAAGGAAAAATTTGACACCTGCTAAATTGATTCTAACATAATTTATTAGCCGCTAGCGTTATGCGCATAATATACAATGTCGTAAACCTCACTTGAGGATACAATAGAAAACACACACAAATATCAACGCAAGCGGATTTTGTCAATAACTAAACGCTTCCACGTGATCACGAAAAATACCGTTTGTCGAAGTAAAATTAATCGCATCTTAAAACTATTGTCGAAAACTAGACATTTCTTTTCATATACATGCATCTTCTTTTTCCTTGGTAAAATCACAACAATCTATAAAAAAAATACCATAAATCACAACAATCTATAAAAATTAATTACATGTTGAATAAGTTGTTTGCCGGAAAATAATCGTCGGCACCACTATAGCTTCAAAAAACACAATAATCGAATGCCAATTTAGTCAACAAAAATAATAATAATAAATAAATAAATAAGTAAAAGTACCATAAACCACAACAATCTATAAAAAAAATTACATGTTGAATAAGATGTTTGCCGGTAAATAATCGTCGCCACCCCTATACCTTCATAAAAACACAATAATCTATTGTCGTTATTGTGCAATCATGCCTTCTGAAAAAGTGCTCTTCGAAAAGGATTCCCGAGTGCTACATATACAATTTTTTGAAAAAAAAATTATTCGCTGCAGGAATTTTGTCGAAAACTAAACACCGTTGCCGCTAGGCGCGGGTACTCTGCTAGATACCACTGCCGCAAGACATGGCTACTCTGCTAGATACCGTTGCCGCTACGCGCGGACACTCGGCTATAAACCGATGCCGCTAGGCACGGGTACTCGCCTAGTATATATATATATATATATATATATATATATATATATATATATATATATATATATATATATATATATATATATATATATATATATATATATATATATATATATATATATATATATATTATATATAACAGGAGGCATTTGGCATTAATGCCACCTCAATGCCAACTCAATGCCACCTTAGCATTTTTGGTCCAACTAAGCAATTAATTGTTAATTTTCCGAATTTTATTATTTTTATTTGTAATTTTCGGAATTTTATTATTTTTATTTGTAATTTTCGGATTTTTTTTAAATATTTTTGAAAATTGTTTATAAAAAAGGTTCCTTGCAAGGATTGAACCTTGGTTGTTTTGTTAAATAACTTGTGTGTTTACCACTTAGGCAACAAGTTATTTTGATAATTATGTTGCATATTATAATCTATAAATGCAACCAATTATGTAGGAGAATCCCTACAACTTAGGTTACCCTAATAAAACATATACTATTTTTTTTTTCTTTCAATTCATTCATAATATATTTTTTTCTCAGAACCCTAATATCAAATTCATTATCCTACACAGAATTGCAGGCAGCAAAAAACTAATCTACACAATCACATGCACACACATAACACATACGTCAATGCCAAGGTAAGGTTATCTCATGTGCCATGATGAATTATAAATTAGTTTCAAATGCTTTTATTGATTTTGATTTATGATGTTTATAATCTCTAACTTTGTTACTCCTTTATTTATTCAAATTGCAGAGATCTATTAATCCAAGATGTTTTTAACAAGGTAACAACAACAACCTACACATTTTCTAAGGATAATGAGTGTCTAAGCGAGATTGAGAAGTTCATTCTCATGCCAAACGTAGCTAACCTTCATAATGTTGGTGATTGTTTGTTTGATGAATCATTGTATGAAGCTGCTCAGTTATTATATAAAGACGTGTGAAGGTAAATCTCATGATGATTGCTATTTCGAAGACGATAACGTCTGTCACTACCATGTTATGTGTTTCATATGATTTTTATATCAGTATAATCTCATCTCATTCATTTTGTTTTGTTGATACAGGTTAAAAAAATACACAGAAGATAATGTCTGTCACTACCATGTTATGTGTTTCATATGATTTTTATATCAGTATATTCATATGATACCTTTTTCTCACAATCCTAATATCAATGATATATTTTATATAGTTTATTTTAAATCATGTAAATTATATTGTTTATTTTGATGTATATTGATTCATTTTTTATTTCATTGATACAGTTTGAGAGGGAGTTTGGTCCACTGGAACGCTCCGGCCCCACCTCAGCCTTCTTCAACACATTATGATAAAATGGGATTCAAATCCTTCAGAAGTTTACCAACAACATAATGTTTCTACTGATGACGATTGGCCAGTTATGGAACAACCACAAGTTGTTAGCGTGCAATCTGTATCGGAGCCTCCTGTAGAGTCTGAGAATGTGAGTCAATCCAATTTACCGTATGAAAGTAATCAATACATTGTTTCTCAGATAGATGAGCCTCAGGCAGAAGAAGAAGGTGTTTATGAAGATCATACCGTGCCTACTTCTGTTATGAGTAGACAGTATCAGGATGACACATCTGGTGCATGGTGCAGCTTTATATGATACTGACGTGAATAAAAATATAGATTCTTTCCATCCTGAGGATTATGCTTATGAGCAAAATGAAGGTATGTCATATACCCTTTAGTAACTTAGTTTTTAGCATAGTTGGTGGAATGATAATATTTTATGTTTTTCTGATTATATTCTTCATTCAGTTGAAGAAGGTGATGCTTCAGCATCCTCAATAAGTGCAAACATGCAGCAACTTAATATCCAGGAAGAGAGACACGTCGATGAACCTGAACAGGACGTTCCTTCGGTCGTTATTCCAAATCATCTGCAAGTCCAGAGCGCTGAATGTTCACACTTGAGTTTTGGGAGCTTTAGTGCTACCATGAATTCTGGGTTTTCAGGATCTTTTGGATCTAGGCAGTTAAGCAAAGTAGAAGATGAACCTACTATTCCACATGTGAATGGTCAAATATATCCTGAGGTATGTTGATATCTTTTTATCGTACTACGTTCTCAATCATCGAGTAACCAGCTTTATCCTTGATTTGTTTTTAAGTTTGTAATATAAATGGAGATATAACTGAATAATAATGGTTAAAAGAAATTTTTATATACATTCACAGGAAGTTTTTGATTTTCTCATACCGTTGGACATGCAATCGTTCATCGTGGTCGTCATCGACATGGTGCTTCAGCTATCACTTCTGGACACAGAATTAACTTAATTATGTGGTGTAGAAGGTATGTGATTCTTCATTTTCTTAGCTTTTTTTTATCGAGTAACAAACGACTGCTTACAAACCTTTTCTTAAAGGTCATTTAGCCTGGTGCACGAAATTTTTCCTGTTAATTATGTAGCATGCTATGTCACTGCTGAACTAATTGCAGCATCGAGAAGCTTATGACAAGATGCTATATCAAGATCACGCAAAAGAGGGCAGTTCAGAACAGCATGTACCATACTGCTTTGCTTCACGGATAAAGTCTAAAGCTGGGGGCACCTGGAAAGTAGATCACTTTCTTAGAGAAATCGATTTGCAACCATATACAACTCCACCAGTAGCTATAAAGCTATATTATCACATGACAGAAACACGGACAACACGGTATTTCACAATCTGAATTTTCCTTAAACAATCATGGATAATGGGTTAACGTTGGATGCTCTAATTACCAAGTGGGATAAACATGATCTTATAGGTGTGGTGGCAACTTATATGATGTGAATCGCAACAAGACTCCCTCATACAACACGGACCTGATTGAAGCGTATAGATTAGCTGAAAAAGCTGATCCAATGTGTGATTTTAGTGATATTGTAGTGTTCAGTATGAAAGTCAATTACTGATGTTTAAAATCCTTGTGTAGTAATAAGCCACGACAAGAACAGAGTTTTTGCATTCAGGAAATGACAAAGATAAGTTTAAGGTATGAAGTTAAACCATTAGTAGCTTTTTTGTCTCCTTATTTTTTAACTATTATTGCTCAGTTTTCAAGCCACACTACGTGAAGTTATTCTAATGGACAGGCAAATGGGTGAAGAGTTGAATGTCATAACACATTGTGCTATAGGTTTAGTCAATGATTTGAATCAGATGAATGGTCTTAACAAAGACGGGGGAAATATTTTACTTGACGAGTTGCAAATTACTTTCTTGCTTTTTCACTTTGTATCGGATCACTTTGGAGGATGTGACAAAAGTTTAATGCTAGAACGGGCACAAAAGTCTGCGTACCTGTCTTAACCCTAATCTTACTTCAAGCCCTAAGCCTACGGTAAATCTTTCTCCATTTTATTGCTGATCGCGGGAATCTACTTTTGTCAATTTACTGTTTTATTAAAGTTAAATCATCTTTGTAATATGAATGAAGATTGATTTGTTTTAGTTTTAAACTTCATTTGCATTTTATTCTGAGTTGGTCTAATCTTATCTGCATAATGTTACTTTTGTGAAATTACTGTTAGTTTGTTTCTGCAAGATGGAATTTGATTAGTTGGATCTGAATTGAGGATTACTGTAGTTTAGAATTGAGTTTTGGTATGCATTAGCTTCTTATCAGTATTCATAAAGGGTGTTTGGATTAGATAAGCTAGCTAAGTTAGAGGTCAATATAGTGTTAAACTTTAGTTGCAGTAGTCACTATTATTCATATTTAGGTGATTTAGTTCATAAAATCAGACCTGTATTTGCATAATAGTCATAATCCATTGTTTGCTTAAACATGTTCATCTCAGTTGGATTTTAGTATAAATTAATCTTGCATATAGGTTTAAAATCAGCTAGGGGTGCATAATTAGGATTCATTTCAGCTCAAAATATCATTTAGAAAAAGATTAAATCAATCAAAGTTCATCAGAGTCAAGCTTTCAAGTTTTCACAAAAAGTCAAAGTTTCAACTTAAGTCTCAAACTGCTGTTGTTTTTTATTTTTAATTCTTCATTATTAGTCCTTTTTATCTGAAATTTTGAATTCTAGATCTCTGGTTGGTGGTTATTAGTAAGCCTATTTTAGTTTAATTTTAGAAATTTTATAAGCTGGCTTAATCAAGGCTTAAAGTAGGCACTTTAGGACCGTTTGGCATTAGGTAGTTTTGAAGTAAACTTGTGCTTATTTACCTTTTAATTGAGCTTTTTGGATTCAAATCAGTTGAATTAGGATGGTTTAAGTTAGTTGAGGTTAGTTTTAGCTTATTGGTAGCTTTTAGATAGCTTTTGGCTTATTTCATATAGCTTTCTATAACAGTTATATGCCCAAATTATATTTCCTGCATTCAAAAGTAGTCTCTGTCATTTTTCCTAGCTTCTCAGTATTATTTTAGACTTATCTGAAATTTTTCATATTTTTCTCTGCTCATTTGCTATTTTTCTGCATTTAATTTCATTTTCTAGCCTTTTTAAAAAGATTTTAATCCAAATAATTCAGAAAAAGTTCAGAAAAACGCAATTTAAATTTTATTAGGTTTAGAATATTCAAAAAGTCTCAAAAATTATTTTTCCAGAATTTTCATGGTTTAAATAATATTGTTTAGCAATTTAATTAGTTTTAAATAGTTTTAAATACATAATAAATAGAGAAAAAATCAACAAAATGTAATTCCAATTTTGAAAATTCTTTTTAGTTAATTTTGATTTTTGAAAAATAGTTTTGTAATTTTCTTGCATGTTTACATAATTTTTAGTATTTTAAGTCTATTTTAAATGTCTTAAATTAGTTTTAATTCAATTTAAATCAAGAAAAACCAAAAAAAATTAGTTTTAAATTTCAAATAATTTTTAAATATCATTTTTAGCTGTAGAAAAATAGTAGTTCATTTTTACGGGTTAAATTAGAGTAGTTGCATTTAATTCACGTTTCATTAATTACATTTAATTGCGTTTTAGTTTAATCTTGCATAATTAGTTGCATTTCCTTCATTGCATCATAGATTTAGTTGTTATAATTGCTTTCCTTTATTATTCCCTGCACCGTAGTTTAGAAATCAACCAAATCCTTTTTACACAAGAGTTACAAGTATATTTGCTTAGAAATATGAAGTTGTAAGCTTAAATAATTTAGTAGTTTTGTTTATTTAATTTGGAGACTTTGAACTATATTAATGTTGTGTTTTCCCTTTTCTTTATGACTGACTTCAGATGCGTCCCTCGCAAAAATCAATCTCCTTTCTAAATCTATGTATGGCAAGTCAAGAAAACCCAATTATCAATTGCTATAGGATGGCTACTTCATGCATTGTAAATCAGACATGTTTAATTACTTTTTTTTGTTTATTAAAAAATTTGGTACGTGTATATCTTATTTTCCGTTAACTTATTTTTTCAAAGCGATAATTTTGCTATAGCAAATTATGTCCACGATAATTATAATTTTGCTGTAGCGTCAATTCTATCAGTTCATACTAATAGTAGAATCCTGTTTTGGCCAACTACCGTGAATTTGATGTCAGAGTGCGTTTCTACTTTTTAAGATACTCGAGAGTAAATTGTACTTATAGTTATGAATTAAAATGATGAAAAATGCGATATAGTAGTACTTTGTAGGATGTTGTATCTTTGGGAGTGTTTGTTTTGGCTAATTTTTAGGCTTATTAGCTTATTTTTTCAACTTATTTTCCACCATATAAGCCGTAATAAACTCATAATCCACAAACATAAGCCTATGATAAATAAGCCGAAACAAATAAGCTGATAAGCCGAATTATGAGCTCATCAAACCGGGTAAAGTAGCTCCATTATTTGGTTTTTGGTTCGGTTTTAGCCAAGTGAATTTGGTTCAGTTCGATTTCGTTATTATGGTTAAAAAAGCTTAAACCGAGGAACTGTACATACAAAGTTATGGTGAAAATGTTTGACGAGTTCATATGTTAACCAACTACGTAGCTTAAATAATAATGGATGTTATATATTACTTTGCTACAAATAATAGTCTATAGAAACAAAATCACCATTTTTTTCCAGTTAGGAGTCCATTGATTAGAAGTGGTTAATACCTTGAATCGTTATTACTCGGGTGTCTTATGATTTTGAGAATGGGGATAGTAGTTAGGACTATCATATGAATCATGTTCAGTTATACATACAGTAGTTGATAGAGTCTATTGTTTGTTTATTTGGTCAAGATTCTGGTAATGTTTGAGAATGGTCTAATTGATTCAAAGATGCAACATGACATCTGTGTACTCATGACCTCAAATTCGAGACTAAGAGGAGTTCATCTTGTGCTTTGCCAAACACCTGATCTTGCTTATGTGAGCTTACAACTTTTTGGCATTAGGTAACAGCCTATACTTAAACTCAAATTAAACATTGAACATTCATAAAAAATAATACATATAACAAATTTATGCTCTTTATGTGCATAACCATAACTATTTCCTCACGATGATTTTTAGTAACGTTAGTTGACAATTTAACATTCGTTTTCATGTTTGTGACATTGAGGTTTGGAAATGTGCATTCGTGAAACAAAGGTAAGTAAAGCTAGCTTTTCTAAACTTGAAAGATAGAAAGTTATGGAACTCTGTATATCGTCTTTTAATAAAATTTTGACACCTTATCTAAGAAAATAATGATTATGATTTACGTTGGTCCTTTCAGTTTTGAAAGCTTTATTCACCTAAACTTAAACTTTTACTCATTGCCTAGACACATTTAGGAAGAAAAAAATGAAAAAATCAACAACTTGAAGGCTAGGTGAAACATGGTTACTGATGGATTTGGTTCTATTATGAACAAGAAGCTTTGATGCATAAATTGTGGGAGGAGGAAGATGAAAGAGAAGCAAGGAACAAAAGACATGCCGTAGCGGCTAAGGATCATTGGAAAGAAGTTGATGAAAAGTGTTCGAATCAATAGTTCAACAACAATATGTTTGTTAGAGTCTGTTACAATCTTTTAATACGTATTGAGTTTCATTCTTCAACATATAACATATCTTACAAACTTTAAATCTATATGTTTATTCAAGACATTTATTTTCATCTTTTATATGCTTATTGATTCATGTTCATCTACAATGTAGTCTATCAAAGTTTCAAATTACATTAAAGAAACTTACATTATTCTTATGATATTATCCAATTACTTACATAAATTAGAAATGACATACAAGATTTTTTCTCTCATATCCGATAACCGTTTATTTCTTTTCGTTCTTAATGCATTCAATAAAAAATTGGTACATTTATTTCTAATGATACAAAGATAATCGATAATGGTATATTGACTATTGTATTTATTTATTCTCGCTTGGGTTTCTTTGGCTTATGAGACTCCTTAGAACATCATTCATTTTACAGGGAACGTTCCTATTATCACTGGACGTAACTATTTAGGCAAAAGCATATACATAAAGCAGGTTGTTCCTAATAGTTTGTTTTCATTTGTCACTTTTTCATTTGTTTTCATTTGTAAACAATTCTATAAAATGTATTTAAGTTAACAAAAAATAACAAAGAAATAATTATAAGTCATGCCCGCCCATTGGGCGGGCTTCGAAAACTAATATATATATATATATACATATATATATATATATATATATATATATATATATATATATATATATATATATATATATATATATATATATATGAGACTGCAATTATACTATAGAACTAAATAAGACTGCAATTAATAATATATATGTGTAAGCCCGACCTGCGTAACTCGTTCTCTCGACAACCCCATCATGCAAGACGATATCATGTTAACCTAGATATAGAGCAGAAGTTGAACCTTCAGAGTCCTTATGTTTCAGATTGTTAGTTGTTTCTGATTGTAAAATTACATTTATACTCATGTAACTTAGTTGACTATCAACTTATCAAGTTCGTTTGCATCATCTTCATGAAAAGGAATTTTATCATTCATTGGTTGTTTGACATTTTGATAAGGAAACAGAAACAATAGAGCGATTCATTTTTGAAACAATTTTGCAGACAATTAAAGGTTCTGTGATGATTGGTTTGCAGGCTCGGTGCCTTTGCAACATTTTGTTAATGAGGTCCTATCGAAGATTATCTGACGTTTTTGCAGGCTTGACGCATTGGCAACATTTTTCAAACTCAACAGGGAGTGCACTTATGCGAACACTCCTGCTAAAGGTTCTGTGATGTTTTTGCAGACCATGTGCCAAGCCTGCAAACATTGCAAATTTAAGCTTGTATATTTGTAGGAAAGCCTGAGTAAAAACCATACTTGATTTTCTAAGACGAATTAGTATAACATATTTCATTTTGAAATAAGCTATTTGTTAAAAAGTTTTTTAGTACAATTCCGACACCTACCACTTAGAAACACAATCATTTTATCTCAGCTAAATTCACATAGGTGTATGACTTCCGATGTTGCTTACCACTCAGCTGGCGTTGGAACCTAGGAAAACCAATTAAGCATCGAAGGTTTCTGAATCCGCATAAAAATTAAGACCCTATGTAAATACTCACTGTGAAGCATATGGTTGTGAGGGTTTAAAATCCAAGCAGACCTCATGAATAAACCCGAATAGACGCACATTTCTGCAATCAAAGGTAAAGGTTGTTATACTAACAATCTTGCTCGCTAAAAATTTCATTTAAACATGTGACTACCAACCTCCGGTCACATTTCCAAATAACATCTCCAAAGGTTTCTATAAAAGTTGTTGAAAGTGTACATGGTCAATTCCGACAGGGGTGATTATAAAAGGCAGAGGCATCATTAGTCATTATGCTGTCAACAGCAACGGGACACCTTCTTACCTGCAAATGACATTTTTCATTTTCATTTTTGTACAGTCACTAAATATTTAGACCTGTTATGCATGATTAGTTTATCATTCTGATATACCAAGAACATGTAAGTTAGAACTCAAGATATAAGTTATAGAAATGAAATAAAAAAATGCTCCGTTTCCACCTGACCCTGACACACGCTGTTCATGTATTTGCTTACCAAAGAGACAAACGACGTTTAGTTATCAAGTTTGTGCTGCAACCTCTCTATTTTCTGGCAACCGAACACGCGAATCTGTTAAGAGCAAAATCTAAATGGCAATCGTTATTGCAAGCATGTTCTGTATCAGCATATGCAGCAGCTCATTGGTTGCAGAACGCGACATTGTCATGACTGTAGTCATTGCCGCGGCCTTCATAACTTGCTGAAGTTGACGACGATGATTCACAACCAGGGTTAAGCCCTACTAATGACATAATGCTCTCGAGCTCCTTCACAACATCGCTCATTCGTGGTCTTTGATCTCCCTGCTCTTCAACACACCTCAGTGACAAATCCACAAACCTCTCTAATCCCTTAAGTTGGCTACTCAAACCAATGGTTGGGTCAAGAACAAAATTTGACTATGGTAGACATTTAGTCTTCAAAATAACTTACAATTGACAAAGATTGACCCGTATTAAATGCTCTTCCTGTTCGAATGAGATGGATCAGCCAATCTACAGCTGAAATGTTGTTCCTATAAGTGATGCTACTGCATTGTTGCTTACTAATATCTGCTAATCTGATAGAACAACAACATAAAAAACAATCATCACTTGGACCTTTTGTTAGGAATTAGAAATTCCAGGTATTAAAGAGTCGGTCACCTCAAGTATATGTAATCGTTAGAAAGCTCGTAGTCGTAGTTCTTTTATGTTAAGTAGTATTTAGTTAAGTAACACCGTGGAGGACGGACGGGTCTTTACCCACTGTATGCCTGATCCACAGCCCGATGTGTGGCGATTTATGTAAGACTATATATACTCTCTACCTTCCAAGGTAGAGAGTTGGAGCTCATAATAATATCTTTCACTTTCTCTCACTAAGTTCCCTAAACCTCTAACTTTCTCTCTCTAGAATTCCATCTATATGCTACTTTGTGTTATGGTTTGATGTGTATGTGAAAAGTTATATTTTACAATTGGTATCAAGAGCCATGGTTAGATCATATCTTGCACATCTTTGGATTTCTAGTGGTTTTTAGGTGGTTTTTGAGTTTGAAAAAGTTTAGTGGTTTTTGCATCATTTGGTTGATTTCTCGTGTTAAAGTTTGGATTTTGTTAGTACTTTTATGTTTAGAATCATCACAAGTGTGTAGGTTTTCATTTGGTAAGCTTAAATCATCTTGGTTGGGTTGTTTTTGGATTGAAAAGTGATGTTTATGTGGTTTTTTCTTGCTAGCGACTTAACTCACGGATTACTTTCTTCGTAGCGACTTGCTTTACAAATTTGTAGCGAGTTACAGTTTTAGACCTAGCGACTTAGATCTAGCGAGTTACAGTACAAGTAGTGGACTCTCCACTACGGGTAGCGACTTGGTGGTAGCGACTTGGTCTGTAGCGAGTTGCTCTTTAGCGACTTGTATCTTTAGCGACTTGAGTAGCGAATTGCTGCCAAAATTTTGCTAGCGACTTGAGGCTTAGCGAGTTACTACTTAGCGACTTACATTTTACTTAGCGACTTGGGACTTTAGCGACTTGGTGGTATAGCGAATTAGTTGTTAGCGACTTGGTTCAAGAATTCGTAGCGACTTGGTTGATTTTTCCCGTCAAAACTTCAAACGGCCATAACTTTTGAACCGTAACTCCGTTTTCAGCGTTCTACCCATCAAAACGACCGTGAGAACGAGGAGAATGGCACGCCGTATGAACTATTCGGGTCAATCTTCGAGGTCTAAATCCGCTCCGAACAGAAGTTATTGAGGTTTTTAAGTTTTTAGACCTAAATTTCTCAGGAAAAACGGGCATAAACCAATCTGATTCACAACCAAACAACATCTCTGCTAATCCTACATACAATCATATGTCCTAACACACAATTGTCTATTATTCCATTCGTCATTGCTTAACGGTTTAGTCTTGATTTTAGTAAAATCCCGCGAAAGATTCTATTTCTCGGTTTAAATCATAGACTTGTAAAATCCCGTGCATTCTACCACATCATGTCTTACTCTACTGACCCAGTGATTTCAGAAGTGCTTAAATTGTATGATGCTGTGGATAATAATGATAATGGATGCTACACTGAACGATTAAAGATGTTTGAATTAAACAACGAGGATGTGAGATCTTCATATTCTGAGTACAATGAGAATGAATTGCACCTGCTACAGAATGCCATGCAAATGGAATGCAGCATTGAGCCCTATCAACTACTTCATCTGCACCTCATACAGTTGTTATCCATAGCTGGGGATCGAACATGTAGTGCTCTTTTCCGCCAGGACTTACCTACATTGACAAGAAGCTTGCTGTTGAACTTAGAGCATTTAAAGCTGCAACTTACCAATGAAGAAGGTCAAAAAGATGGTTCCAGTGCAGCTCTTCAAGTAATCTACAAACAATTTCAGCCATTCATCAGTGGGGAATATTCAGCAGATTACGATCAACACTTGACTGGAATTTCCTTCAAAAAACATACTGGAATGGAAATTCAGGAATTCATTGAGACATTTATCCAACTCATGGATAATGTGAAAAAATACATTGAGGAAACTGCACAAAAGGATGAAAAAGTGAATGAGTGTCAGGTGCAGTTGAGAGATTGTTGTGATAAGTTGGGTAATGTATCTGTGGAAGAATCGGGTGTTGCTGAATGCAGAATGTTAGAGAAAACAAATAATGATGAGTCGGACAATGCTAAAATAGAATCTTCATGCTCATGTTCACAAGAGAGAGAGGTGCACCAGTCACAACCCGTGCAAGATAATGCAAAGGAACGCTCCATGGAAGCTTCGGATGTACCCAAGATAGAGATGCACCGGCCACAACCTGTGCACGTTAATGCAGAGGAAAGTTGCATGAAAGTTGCTGCTGTACCTAGGTATGCATCTTCTTCTCAAAATGATGATTATGAATTGCATGAGTACACTGCATTTGTGCCTAATGATTCCTTGACCACTGAACTCAATACCTATAAGGATCAAGTTGCCATATACGAACAACGTGCTAAGTTTGAACTTACCACTCGTGAGCAGGAGATGGATATCCAAATGTGTACAATTATTAGAAAAAGTAATTTTAGAGAAGAAGTATTAAAACAAGAGTTAAACTCCTTACAAGAAAAGCTTTCCAAAACTGCTAAGCAAAAACACGAACTTCAAGAAAATGTTAAAATGCTTAAGCAAGAATTCAAGGCTAAGGAATCAAAACTTTTGAATGATTTTTCCAATCTAAAAAATTTGAAAAACAAGCTTGAAAATAAGTTGTACGTACAAGGGAATACCATTCAAACTGCTCACATGATCACTAAGGATCGAGTCTTAAGCGATAAGCATAGCATTCCCTTTGTTGAGGAACCAAATCCAGAGGTAATTAAAAGTGCTAGAAATGCTCATAAGGTGCTTTATGATGGTAATGAAATCCTTAAGCCTAGGCAGAAACCTAGTTGCGTTGAGTGCACTGAGGAAGATAAGAGATCTGATGAAGTCACTAGGGAGAAAATGAATAAGAAGTTAGAAGATCCTGAGTGTAAAAAGAATAACATAACGATTAAACCCCATAATTACACTAAAGAAAATTGGATCTCCTTGAACAAGTTTAAGCCTCAGACTCTATTAACCCCTGAACAAGTGTTCTGGAAAAAGGATTTAGATAAGCAAAAAGCAGAGAATCTTGTTGTAACGAACCCTCCCCTTAGGAAAATGCCTAGAGCGACTGTGTATCCTCCGAATACACCAATGCATCTTGTTCCTAGAACAATTGCCACTAAAAGCAAGACCTTAATCAGTCAATATGTTATCTTTCAACTATTTGTTGATTTTGAGAAAACTTGTAAGAAAAGGATCACACCCACTGGTATAACTGAAGGGGAAAGGGGTTTTGAGCAAACTAAAGAATGCTATTTAACTAAGGTCATGCCTTTCTTTAAACAACTAAAAGATCAATTTGAGAGTCTTAAAAAGGGGACACATTCTGATATTAAATAAATGGAAAAGGAATTTGATGCAATGATTGTTGAGGTTAGTGACTATGAGAGAGAATTAAAATATAGTGAGATTGAAAGGAAGAACTTGCATACACTGAATGAGAATCTGATTTCTGAATGTATTGCTCAAGATGTGTTTTTCACTGCTACAAATTGTTCCATTAATGCTTCTCAATTTCATGAATTATCTGTTGCTCTGAAAGTCTCCCATGATCGTGTCATTGAGCTTGAAACAACAAATTCAAAATTGCATGAGAAAATAGAACAGGATGATCATGATAACTTGGTCAAACATTATTCTAAATTAGAAGTTGAACATCTTGCTTTGCAATTAAAACATCAACATCTCAAAGAAAATGTTAAAACCTCAAATATCAAGACATCCTCTGATGCTCCTGAGTTTGATGCAGTTTTTGAAATTAGCAAACGTGATGAACAAATTCGAGCTCATTGCCACACGATCAAAAGATTGAAAGCCCAAATTTCACAACTGAAAGGTGAAAAGAAGGATGTGACTGGTTCCCATATGCCTCCACCTTTAGATTCTCAGAATTTCCAACTTCAAAACAAAATTGATAACTTGCAAAAGGAAAATGATTGTTTTAAAGCTGAAATTTCAAAGGTTAATGATCAAAACAAAGAGTTATGTGATTCATTTAAAGTTAATCATGATAAACAAATTGAAAAGATAACTTCTTTACTTAACGATATTGAGAATCTGAAGCGTGAGGTGAAAGGAAAGTTGCCAATCCCCAATTGCAAATACTCTGTTCCTAAGGTTTCTGATTGTGATAAATATGCTATCGATATGTTATATATTCCTCCCCCCATTAGGAATAATGAACTTGCACATAAAGCATACCTCTCATACCTTAAGGAAAGTTTGAAGGGTCTCCGTGAGATTGTTGAAGATGAAAGATTAGAAAAACCTTTTGATAGTACTATAGCCTATGCCTGCATGGATGCCAAACGATCTCAGGAACTCTTAGAGTATGTAATTGTCACAAGTCCGAAATCTAACAATAGGCGAGATAGAATAGTTGTGCCTTGTTCTATGCCTAAAGCCAAGCATGTGACCCTTGATATGCCTTGTTCCATGTCGAAATTCAAGCAAGCAACCTTTGATGTGCCTCCTAGAATTTCAGATCCCAGCACTTCTAGACCAGGAATGCAGAAAGTAGTGAAGCCATGTAATGTTCCCATCGTTACTTCTACAGATGTTAAGATTGACACTAAAGTTAGCGGGTCAAAACCTAGAAGCAATGCAAAGAAGGATAGGATTACGCAAACTAAAAGTGATCATGATAAGGAAGTAAAAGAACACCATAGGGACAAGAAGTTTGATGTGAACAAAAAGAATCGTGTTAGTTCTAGTATTAGCTCTAAGCTTACTGAAATTAATTCGAGGCCTTATGCTGTCTGCAAAACATGTAAAAAATGTTTATTTTCTGGTAATCATGATAAATGTGATGTGTTATTTCTGAGATCTAAGAATCATACCCCAGTTAAGAAAGTTTGGAAAGCAAAACAGATTAAGCAATCCTGGAAACCTACAGGGAAGGTTTTTACCAATGTAGGATTTCAGTGGAAGCCAACAGGTCGAATGTTCACGAATGGCAAACCTTGCTCTTTAACTAGATCCACTATGCCGAGAATAGTGCCTGTTAAGGTTTGGAAGCCAACTGGTAGAATAATCCCATTAAGCACAAAATGTCATTTGACTAAGTCTGATGCCTCTACTAGTTCAGCTCCTAGGGTTAATGCCATTGCATCTAGGGTTTCTGCTGATTCAAAGACTATTTGTGCTAACCAAAAGGAACCCATCAGCACGTGGGGATCCAATGTTTCCAATTCTCTGTCTTCGTCTGTTGTCCAAAGCAGGTCGTACAAATCGTCCCTTGGTACTTGGATTCGGGCGGCTCTAAACATATGACTGGGCCCTTAACAATGACGTCTGTTCACATCAGTTCAGGCCTCGTTCTTCAACACAATCGTGTCTGCAGATAACACTTCAGGCCCCGTTCTTCAAAGAAAAGAAAAGTGTACGCTCTTCTGTGTGCTTTATCTTTAGCTACAGAAAAATTCTCTCATGAATGGCCATACTCATCTACATTCTTCATCAACAAGCTTCATGTTTTTTCACGCTCATTCAATCATCAAGTGGATCTACGTTCATTGTTGTATACTCTTATTCACTTGTTAAATCAAAAATGGCAACTTCGGATGCAATTTTTGAGGGGGAGAAGAGTGAATATACTACATGATGATGGATGTTGGAATAATGGTTATACGACTTAATTTTTGATGATGATGAGTGTATATTCTTTTTGATGAAGAAGTGAATATACTAAGGATAACTGGGATTCATTGTTTTGATTTTTGATGACTCTCCTCCAACGCCTAATGCTTCACTTACTAAGGATAATTGGGAATCAATGTTTGGGATTCATTGTTTTTCAAAGATATGTTTGATGAGTACTTTCAACCTTCGACGAATGTTGATCATCCAGCTTCTGAAGCTCATGCTCCGGTTTCTATTGATTCAACTGGTTCACCATCTAAGAAGTACTTCTTGGAATTCTCAAGAAACCTTATCTCCAGTTATTTCACAAGGCGTTTATAATGACTATCATGGTATTGTAAGTTGCACTATTGAATAATGATCCGCTCTTTGGTATTCATGTGCCAAATCTTCATGGATTGTTGTTCATGGATAATGTTCCGCTCTTTGGTATTCCTTTGCCAAATCTTTACGGATTATTGTTCCTCTCATTGTGCACGCTATAAATCAACCACATGAACATTAAGGAAAATGACTACCTCATTCGCTTGAAGACATTTGTGGTGAATCTTCCAGATCAGTCTCTACATGTATACCTTTAGGAAGAATGCATTAATGTTGAGAAATCATTTGTTCCGGTTCATTCAGTGGATCGACGTACATCCGGTGGTACGTTGATTCACGTGTTGGGCATTTGACACAAGCTGATTACTTCGGAGTTAATCAATTATCACTTATTTGAGATTGAAGTTAAAATTCACAAATGCGAGCTTAAGATGCAAATGCATGGAATTCTTCTTCAGTTTCAAGTTTGGTATATCAGGTTTTCTTTATCAGTGGTCACTTCAAATTTTCTACATATGGGTTGATAAAGATAGTCAGAGAGAGTTTCTATCACAGTGGTCCTATGGCTCCTGGACACTCCAGTTCAGGACCCGCACTTCAAGACAGTCCCATTAGTTCATCCCTTATACCAAATTCTTCTCCAGAAACTCCATATGTACCTCCATCTGAAGATGATTGAAAGAAATTGTTTGATCTCATGTTTGATGAACATTATGAGCCAAGTGCTAATGAACTGACAATTCCTACTTCAGAGGCTGCTCATATTCCTGTGAATGACGTCAATCCTTCAATCTCAATATCATTAAGTCAAGAAGCGCCTGCTGCTGATCACTCTGTCTCATCAACAAATCATCAAACTTCGAGGGTACATCATGGAACTATGTCTGGTATCAATGATGAAGTTAATCCCTTTGCTACTCCCGAAGATGCCCCCTTTGAAAACATATTTGCTCCTGAATCATTATCAGAACCATCTTCTTCAGGAGACATCGACTCTGCTACCTCAGTCCCTCAACAACTGCCACATGAACACCTTAGAAAATGGACTCACGATCATCCACTAGATAACATAATTGGAAATCCCTCTCATCCTGTATCAACCCGGAAACAACTCGCAACCGATGCCTTGTGGTGCTTCTTCAACTCCGTACTATCTAAGATCGAACCAAAAGATGTTAAATCTGCCATGAATGAAGATAGCTAGTTCAATGCCATGCAAGATGAAATTCATGAGTTTGATCGTCTTGATGTATGGGAGTTAGTACCTGCTCTAGACTGTGCTATGATTATAGCTCTAAAATGGATCTTCAAAGTAAAGCTTGATGAGCATGGTGATGTGTTGAAGAACAAGGCTCGATTAGTTGCTAAAGGATATCGTCAAGAGGAGGGTATAGACTTTGAAGAATCTTTTGCTCCAGTTGCTCGAATCGAGGCAATCAGAATCTTTCTGGCTAATGCTGCTAGTAAGAACATGGTAGTTTATCAGATGGATGTAAAGACGGCATTTCTGAACGGAGATCTTAAAGAAGTCATCTACGTCAGCCAACCTGAAGGATTTGTGAATCAAGAGCATCCTACTCACGTTTATCGTTTGAAGAAGGCTCTTTACGGTTTAAAGCAAGCTCCAAGGGCATGGTATGATACACTGTCAAATTTTCTTCTATCAACCGGATTCATCAAAGGAGCAGTTGATCCTACATTGTTCACCAGGAAGTCAGGCAAACATTTAATTCATGTTCAAATTTATGTTGATGATATTATTTTTGCCTCGACAGACCCAATGGAATGTGATCGGTTTTCAAATGAAATGAGTTCAAAGTTTCAAATGTCAATGATGGGACAAATGTCATTTTTCTTGGGATTACAAATTTCACAAAGTCCCGGAGGCATTTTCATAAATCAATCTAAATATGCAACAGAGATTTTAAAGAAATTTGGATTTGATTCATGTGACCCTGTTGACACCCCCATGATTGAACGAACCAAACTTGATGAGGACCTCTCAGGGATCATGATTGACCAAACGAAATATCGGAGTATGATTGGATCCCTGATGTATCTCACTACTAGTAGACCAGACATCTTGTTCGCTGTTTGCATGTGTGCTAGATACCAGGCTAAGCCTACTAAAAAGCACCTTGAAGCAGTTAAACGGGTCTTTCGGTATCTCCAAGGAACCATCAATATGGGTCTTTGGTACCCGAAGGACACCGGTATGTCACTAACGGCCTATGCAGATGCTGATCATGCAGGTTGTCAAGATACACGTCGAAGTACGTCAGGAGGTGCTCAGTTTTTGGGTGATAAGCTTGTGAGCTGGTCTTCAAAGAAGCAAATGAGTACTTCTATTTCCTCTATAGAGGCTGAATACATAGCCATGTCATCTTGTTGTGCTCAAATCTTATGGATGAGATCTCAATTATCTGACTATGGCTTTGAATTCAACAAAATCCCTCTGTACTGTGATAATAAAAGTGCTATTGCTCTCTCATGCAACAATGTTCAACACTCAAGAGCAAAGCATATCGACATTCGACATCACTTCATCAGGGAACAAGTGGAAAAAGGTGTGGTGGAACTATACTTTGTGAGGTCTGAATATCAGTTAGCAGACATCTTCACCAAAGCTCTTCCAAGAGAACGTTTTGAGTTTATTCTTCCACGACTTGGCTTGAAAAGCCTTCAACCAGAAACTCCCAAACGTCTTCAGGAGGAAGACGAGGAGTAAAGGTCTATCTTCATCTATCTCTTGTATATATCTATTCGAAAAACAAAATAGAAAAATATAAAACTCTCAAAATCCATAAAAATTTGAAAAATTCGAAAAATCTTCAAAAAAATATTGTCATCTTGTCTTGTTTTTTTTTCCAGTTCGATAATATCTGCGGTCTTTGTGCTGTCATTCAAAGAATGACACGGGACTTTAGATGTTGTTCGAATTTAAAAAAAAAAAAAAAAAAAAAAAAATTGGGAGAAAGAGAAACAATGGTTTATTGTCATCTTCAGGCAATAACCCGGTTTTAAAAGAAAGAACAGAGCCATGTTTTATCATGTTTTCAAAATTCCATGCTCTGATTCTATAAACATTTATCTGCTGAAAACTAAATGCTTTGAAAAATAACTCGGTCTCTATTTTTAATAATCATCAGGACTTATTTGTCAAAATCTCTATCTCTCAATCAACAACCTATGTCATTGATTGAGGGGGAGAATGATTTCAATTAAATTAAAAAGTTATTTGGCATTAAATTATTTTCAAAAGATGTACATGCATGTTTTTATCAATGGAGTTTAAAGTCTTAAAATCCGATCCTTATCAGTTAAAACGCTTTCATAATCAAGTCACAATTCTCCTTAAAAGCTTTCAAAATCAATTTAAATCAATAAGAGATCACAAATCTCAAATGATTTGATAATTGTGATCGGGGGAGAATGTGTGATTTAAATTGGATTTAAACTGATATTTAGGTAAACTGTTTATAAGGATGTACACGCTATCCTGCCCACATGTGACAAACGATTTCAAATTTTCCATGCACATGTTGAGGGGGAGCATCTATCTTAAACCTATGATTTGAAATGTGATAAACTTATCTCAATGTGCAAGGTCCCTCTAGTATGTGCAAAACTCTTTTCAAACCTCGAGGCACATATTGAGGGGGAGCGAATTTATGGAAACCTCATCCTTCCCGGAAATACCATATCTACTTGATTTGATGTGGGAAGTGATGTTGATATCTTTTAGAAAATGGTAATCAAAGAAGTTAATTCTTTCTCTTGCCTCCGTGTGCAAAACATTTTTCAAATACTTGATGCACATGTTGAGGGGGAGTTCTCGTTCTAAAAATATCAAAAACAATTCATGTATAAAATGCTTTGATAATATATCACAAGTATCTGAATTGATTTTCAAATGGTTTTCAATTGGTTCCAATGGCAGATGAACAATACCATATAGACCGACCAACTCTACTTTATGTACGGTGATATAAGGATGATAAGGTTAGGTATGTGTTCCCATGATCCGCCAGAACCGGAGGGATCTACCCAGGGACAATCCACTAGTTAGTGTAGAAGTCCTTAGGTATGATGATAAAAGGAGAAAAATGAGATATGGGAAGAGTGCGGACTAAGACTGAGCTAGTACTGGAATAAACCCAACAAGGTTCTAGCTATGAAGTCTCGGTAAGCACTGAAGGGGTTGAAGAATTAAAAAGAATTGAATGAGAAAAGGGTGAAAACAAATAGCCCTCCATTTATTCAACCTTAGGGCAGAAACCAGGTTCAATTCATATGCTACTGATGGTAACATCGGTATTGAAGACAAGACGTCATGGACCCAGTGACGCACTGCACTTCAACTTTCCAAACCACTCAAGTTCCTCTTTAAAGGACTTGTTTCATTCTCACGGGGAACCGACATTATCTATCGACTTTCTCTTAGAGATTGTTGATATTGAAGAAGGAGACCCTCTCCCTAGTCTCCGGCACAGGATCCAAATATGCACAAATTGAGTCTAGAGCCACGAGATCATCAATAAATCTCATTAGGACACTTTCAATGAAGACTCTCTGTTTCACACAATGTGAAAAGAGAGATTATATCTTGAGTCCTACGCATTATCCTTGTGGTATTGCCAGAACATCTGAGTGATGTGTTTACATATTCACAATGAAGATGGAAAGCCTTCTGGAGCCAACATCAAACAAGCTCCTGGTAGGTGGCATGTGAGATCTATTATATAGATCAACCATGTGACAACTGAACAGAAACAATGGGGCGATTCAATCTCTTGAATCAATCCTGGTTCAGGTTATGGATTGACGGATACCTTTGAAAAACCGGTCTTTGTGCTTAAAACTCTTTTCTTTAGCACATCGACCGTGTACTCATTTTTCAAACCAAAAGGTGTTTTTATGATTGATAATTGATTTTCAATAAAACCTTCGTTGTATTGCAAAAACAATTTCTATTGAGCAATACTCGATTGTTTTTCAAATCTCTTTTCATCAATCAGTGGACTTAAAATTCGCTGATTCACTCACTCTGTGTTGTCTTCTTTGAGATGTTCCGGTTTGAGAATAGCTAGAGCAGCTGCGAAACCCTGTCAAGGAGATTCTTAGGAATCCTACATGATCACAGGCAGTACTTGTACTGATCAACGGGGAACCGTGGGCCGTGTACCTCAATTCAACGAAAGTGATCAAAGACGCTTTCGTGCGATTTATTGCTAATTGTTGTATGCAGGTACACCCGACGTTTGCAGCTGATCAGAATGAAGCGGTCAATCCATAGCCGCATGCTCACTTAACACATTCATCTAAAAGGAAATCATGATTAGTGCATCAATGACTCTGATATTTTCACTCCATGCTTCTGCTACGCTGCTGCCAATATCATGATTCAACAAATGCTTCCGCTACTCTGATGAGAAGATATCATGATCCAGAATGTGAGCATGTCGGTCCCAAAGTCACAACACCACAATGGATGTCTCAGAGATTTTTTTGATAGCTGATGATCTCAAGTGCTGGTTCAAATTTATTATCACATGGATCAGTAAAAGACCTCCACTTGGAATATCCAAACATGCAATGTGAAGAATCAATGACTACGAGCTTAGAAGCAAAGGACTACATCAAGAATGCAAGAACAATTTTTTATGTAATATCTAGTTGTATTCAATGTAATTTTGGTACATGATTGAGGTGACCTCCCTTAGGGGGAGATTGTTAGGAATTAGAAATTCCAGGTATTAAAGAGTCGGTCACCTCAAGTATATGCAATCGTTAGAAAGCTCGTAGTCGTAGTTCTTTTATGTTAAGTAGTATTTAGTTAAGTAACACCGTGGAGGACGGACGGGTCTTTACCCACTGTATGCCTGATCCACAGCCCGATGTGTGGCGATTTATGTAAGACTATATATACTCTCTACCTTCCAAGGTAGAGAGTTGGAGCTCATAATAATATCTTTCACTTTCTCTCACTAAGTTCCCTAAACCTCTAACTTTCTCTCTCTAGAATTCCATCTATATGCTACTTTGTGTTATGGTTTGATGTGTATGTGAAAAGTTATATTTTACACCTTTGTATCTTTGCTTACTAATATCCGCGCATACTGAATATCTGGATACAGTCCACCATCACCAAAATCCTGTGGTCTTGACGGCATGTACTTCAAATGACCAAGAAAAACAATATATCTTGGTGAAACTAACATGTTACATACTTCTCATTCTTTAATAGATTGTAGCAAGCTAAGGGTTTTTAGAAAGTCATTAAAATTTAGTTTGATTGGATCTTCTAGCATTATAATATACTTTTTGACTCAAAAAGGTTCTTCTTTATGTCAATATACAAACCTGGACGTAATAACATATGTAGTACAACAATTGTCCTTGTTACTAATGTAAAAACTCAACCAATTAAACCCTTGGTAATCTTTAATATTAATTTGAAATCTAAAGCGATGGGCTTTTGAAACAGCATCTTTCTCCCGTCCTTCTTTCTCCCTGGACTCTGCAACAGTTTATTCTACTGAAGTCCTTTCTCGTGCTTCTGTAACAGCCTTTTCTGCTCTTTCCTTGGCCTCAGTAGCCGGTCGTTCACGAGCCTCGGTTTGGGCTCTCTGAACAGCAGCCCTTTCAGCCTTTCAACGTGCTTCAGCAGCGGCTCTTTTATGAGCTTCTCTGTTAGCCCTTCCTACAGCTTGTCTTGCTTTCTCCATTTCATTTTCTCTATTTCTTTATTTCTCAAGTCTCATTTGCTCTCTTTCTCTTTCTCTTCCATTTCTCTCTATTTATACATAGCCTGCTCATCTCTATGTACGTGAAAATTTTCTTTATTTCTGTTACTTGAAGCAAATGAAGCATTTGCATTTTGAGAGTACTTAGCAGAATAGAATGACGAAGAGAAATCATCATCTACTGTTCTAAAATTTGACGCAAATGAAGCTCTTTCAAGCATGTTGGTATTGAATGAGGTGGCTTATAGGTTTATTTGAAAAGCTCATGAGCCCATTGTTTTTTCCTGTTTATGAGCTTATTAAGTTGAGCTTATGGACTTAAATAAGCCATAAGTTCAAGTTAAATAAGCTAAAAGCTCATTTGGTTAAAAGAATTAAAATGAAGGAACTTGAAGACGCAACCCCCTAAGGTTCAGTTGGTAAGACAGTGAGTATGTGAGGTGCTGCTGGTAAAATCGAGGTCCCAGGTTCGGCCCATGGGACTCCTTTTTTGAAAATTTATTTTATTTTTTTACTTTTTACTTTAAAAACTTGAAGATAACAACTTTTGTAAAAACTGATTTTAAGAAAACTGAATTTTAAGCTGGTAAAAAGCTGAGATAACTTAACAGATAAGAGATAAGCCAAAAACCAAAAGAAGCTAAATCTTTTTTCAAGAAAACTAATCTACTATAAGCTTCAATAAGCTATCCTAAGTATAAATGAGTGAATAGGTTCCAAAAACTATTCTATTAAGCAGTTGTAATCCTAATTAAATCAAGTTAATAGGCTGAGATAGACTTTTAAGAACTAAAGAACATTGAGTAAAAACTAATTAAAGCACTTAAGTGCACAAGCTCAAATGAGCTTGTGCCTACTGTATTAGAAGCTCTTAAGCACTTAAAGGCGGATCTAAAAGTTAACTTTAAACTTTATTAAGCAAATCCTATAAGCAATATAAGCTAAAAAGGCAACAAAAAAGGCAAAAGGGCTTCTGTCTTACTGCAGGCCTAAAACAGTCCTAAGGACAGATTTAAGCTCACAAATAAGCCATCATATAAGCTCTAACTTCCAAATTAAGCAAACATATTATAATGATTCCAACAAACTAAAAATGAGCTATATTGAGCTTAACATGAGCTTCTAATGGACTTGTTAAACCAATGGGTCAGACTACTCAAAACTGACCCTAATTGAAAACAACTTGAACTAAGCAACTTTAAGGTTAAATAAAAGCAAAATTAAAAGGGTTAATGGTCTGGAAAACATACAAACTTTTCACTTTTTACTATTGTGACAATAAACTTTTTTTTTCCTATTGTAACAAAATAACTTCTTAATGACTATTATTGTAACCAAATATGCCACGTGGCATAGTTAATTACCACAGTTAATTACTTCTTAATGACTATTATTTGGTTACAATAATAGTCATTAAGAAGTTATTTTGTTACAATAGGAAAAAAAAAGTTTATTGTCACAATAGTAAAAAGTGGAAAGTTTGTATGTTTTCTAGACCATTAACCCAAATTAAAACCATTAGAGCTGTAAAAATCTGAAATCAGATAGAGAGTGGCTTCTAAAGAAATGGAAAAAGCACTTTTTAACTAAAAGTATCCTCAAATAAGCTAGATCTTGAGCTGTGAACACAGCTATTCAGCAACTGAAATGGTTGTTTGGAATTTATTAGGTAAGCTTGTAAAACGACTAAGGAACTATGAATCAAGTTAAAAAACAACTAAACTACTTTACTAACAACTATTTTGACTAAATTAAAACTTACTGTAAGAATTTAAACTTATGAAACTGAATTTTGATCACTATCCCAAAAACTCCCTTAAGACTAAACTGATGTAAAAATTGTTGGGGAAAGAATCAACGAAGGTGTATGTTAATCCATATTTAAACTATTATATCTAATGATATTGTTTTCTTAACACAATAGATACAAATAACTTTTATTGAACAAAAGTGATTGCAGGTTGACCCAACCCAACCTGACCGGTGTGGCAAGTACTAAAACATATCCTGTTTTCACAATTATGACATGTTACCTGACCCGTCCAATTTGTCACCTCTGCACAAGAATAAGGAGGTTTTAAACTGGAATGAAATCAATACGTGATGCTTTTGGTTTGCCCTTCTATCTCTTTACGCGATCAAATCAGGCTCTGTTACTCAAGACACATAGTTCTGCTTCAGCTTTAAGCCACAAATTCTTGTACAGCATTGTGTCAGATGATGGATCCTCACTGCATTCAAAGCTCTCATCAAGTACCTTTATTATTGTCTGTTCCAAGTGATATACAAAAAGCAAAAGATCTCATTTTTTCAATACATAGTCAAAAAGAAAATAAGCCAAAAAATAGAATACCTGAATCATGTTATGATCTTTTGGTAGATCGTTGTCCCTCACAAAATCACCCGGTGGTTGCCAAATACTTCTATCAACGTGATCACTGTTACAAAGCTGCCAAGTTTAAGCCACAGATAGTTAATTTCAGCCACACGGTTTTAAAGTATAAATTTATGATAACGAATAATTACACAAAGACATATCCAAAACGAAAGTCACACTACGAAAGTGAATATATCTTAAACCACAAAAAACAAAAAAAACATGGTTACTTCACACACGCTCGCATGCGCGCACACACACACAGGCGCGCGTCCAAGAGAAATTTGTTGATTGAAATAAACATCAGATGCTATGATCAACAAACCTGATTTGGATAACGGTTAAACGCGTTCATGCCATTTTGATGATTACTCGTGAGCTTAGTCTGTTGTTGAGTATGAACTGCTGGTGGTTGTTGTTCAGCGAAAATTGGTGGCACGATAATAGACTGTTTAAAAGTTTAAAGAACGTACATGGGGTCAGAGTTGAAGAGATCTTGTATGCATTTTATGTGTACAAATTAAATTGTTACTCCGCATAACTTATGTGGTGTGTGCTTAGAACTGATTATTGGGATTTCAAGTCGCAAAAATCCTTTTGATAAACTTTGGCTAAACAAACTCTAAATGATCAGCTTCAGATAACCATTTTCATACTAATTGAAACTAAACTGATTATTGGCACTATCCCTTTTGAAGTTGAACGAATATGATGTTATCTTATACTTACTTGAAGTTATTATTCAGCATTTAGAAGAGTTAGGAACATATGAGTGGCTTGTTTTACCTGGAAATCAATCATTGAGGTGCACTGGAGTGGCACTGAGTGTTGCAGTAGGTTTGCTTGCAGCTTGTGTCCCTGGTATTGGTAGTATTGTAGCATTGGTTGGTGGCCCGTGCACCGAAGGCCATGGTTCAGAAGTACTATTAGTTTACCTTTTAGAGTAGTTATGATATTAGTCAAACCGATAACTTAAACCATTAGTTCAGCATAGTGATCATTAAATACATATAGTTGGTTTGAATAGGTAGGTACCTTGCAAAGCCCGTCCATCTAAATAAACAATAATAGCATTGTTACGTTACAATCTAAATAAACAATTTCTTAATTAGCACATGGTGATTGTTTGGCACATCAATCAAATTACACGTACCGGTCTTTTTTGCCTTTGTGCTTCATTCTTCTCGATAGAATCCATTAGAATCCATCAAATGATGAGCTGTTAACATCAAATACATTGTGGTATTATCCAGATCCATTAGAGACATGAAATACCCAAATAACTCATCCCAAAACATGCAACAACATATCTCAAAATATCAAAATCAAGAAAGTTCAGATTTCTCGTTTCACCTGATCCTGGGATTGTTCCCACTCTAGCCTGTGCAAGCACCTCTCAAGTACAAAAATCAGTACCGTTTAAGAGTAAACAGTAATGCGAACCACACTCATATTTAGAAAAAACACTAATGGGAACCACACTCTTGACTTATAAATGAAAATTTATACCAAGGTTAAAGCGAGGAGCTTGAATCAATCCAAGTGGATGACCTCCTTTTATCACTCTTGTACCATACAATCACATTAAGTTTATTGAGCGAGGAACTTGAATCATTCCAAGCTCTTCAATGTTTTCTGGTTCAACCCCAAGCTTATTTTATTTGAAAAGGTGAGTCTGGTACTTATGTGGCTCGCGCTCATCTTCAATCTCAGTCACTTTACATTGATGAATATTGTTCAATAATGTTCTAAAAAACATAGCCTGCAGAATATTACTCCAACCAACTAAAGAAGGTGATCAAATAAATAATTTGCTCCGATTGTTCTCACCTTCATGTAAGCAGCGACGTGCCCTCCATCTATGTATTTACAATGGAGATCAGTATCAAGGCTCTTATTGTCCCTGTTAAATCAAACAAACCTCTTTATATTTAAACAATAATAAAAATCAAAACTTTAAATCATAAACACATGAATTAGACAAAAGATATATTATGGTTATGGATATACCCAAAATAATTCCTATCCAGCAAATGGTATGATGACGACGTCCTCATAACTGGTCGATCAACTGCAAGTTAAACATAGAATGCATGCATGGTAGTAAATTAAACGTAGCCATCATCACATATAAACGATCATTACTTGGACATTTGTATCTTTGCTTACTAATATCTGCGCATACTGAATATTGGGATACAGTCCACCATCACCAAAATCCTGTGGTCTTGACGACATGTACTTCAAATGACCAAGAAAAACAATATACAAAAAAAACAATATCAAAAGAAAGAAAATACAACAACCTACTTTTGTAGTTTCCAATCTAACAGCCGCAACCTAATTAAACATAACATATTAATAAGCTTAAACACATTCATGATAATATACTTGCACGTTAATAAGCTTAAAAACACGATGATATTTACCTTACTTTAACTTTGATTTTTTCTTAACTCTACTCTTTTGAGGTTATCCCTATTTTTTTTAGTTAGGAGCCTTATTATTGAGTTTTCTGGTTTGCTAATCATTCTAACTTTGGATGAACAATATAATTAAACAATATGAGTATGCACAAACTGAGTGTGTGCAGGGACTCGGTATCAACAGAGGGTGGAAACCTTTTGATAAACAAACTGATATTAAATATATTCCACACACTAAAAAACGTTTACAAGTGTATCTATTTAAACTATACTAATCGGTACATGTGAACCGATGTGACTTATCAGAAGTTTCATGCATCAAACGACACTACCCTTTCCTACTTTACAGGAATAAACTACTTTACAGTTATTATATTTCTAATCTACACTATTGGTCCTTCTACTTTTAAGGACTTGTGATTCTTGATTATTTCAAGTCCAACATTCACTCCCCTAATCAAGAATCATAAACTTTACTCTGTTCTTGTCCATCTTCGATTTACAGTCTTCTTTACATCATTCTCTTTTGAAGTTCTAATCGCCTTTACTTGTTCTTTCTTTCATGTGTTGCCTTTTTATCATTCCATGGATCATCGTCTTTGTTCTTAACTTCTTCATGTGATCCATCCTAACACCAAACCTGTCCATTACTTGTTCTTGTGTTCCTAACTGCTCCATCCTGTGTAGACCGTGTCCACACCCTGCAAACCTTGTGGGTCTCTACTTTTCTGCAGTCTAACTGCTTCTTCCCACTTCTTCTTTTGGCTTCTCTTCTTGCAGCGTCTTTGGTAACCATTATCAAGCCTATGAACCATGTCTTATTCCCGCCATATGCGTAAGACATCTCTCTTCTGGAACGTATTATCTTGCAACATCCTTCTTTCTTTTCTGCCCAACAGTAATGTGTCCATGATTATTTTCATGTTCTGTTTCGGGTCTTCATCTTCTTCAACGCGATATCTTCCTTGGACTGTAATATGATCTCGCAAACATCTTTCACAGGTTTCTTAGTTTTCCTTCTTCTTCCAGGATCTTTAACCATGGGCTCTGATACCATATTGAGTTTTCTGGTTTGCTAATCATTCTAACTTTGGATGAACAATATAATTAAACAATATGAGTATGCACAAACTGAGTGTGTGCAGGGACTCGGTATCAACAGAGGGTGGAAACCTTTTGATAAACAAACTGATATTAAATATATTCCACACACTAAAAAACGTTTACAAGTGTATCTATTTAAACTATACTAATCGGTACATGTGAACCGATGTGACTTATCAGAAGTTTCATGCATCAAACGACACTACCCTTTCCTACTTTACAGGAATAAACTACTTTACAGTTATTATATTTCTAATCTACACTATTGGTCCTTCTACTTTAAGGACTTGTGATTCTTGATTATTTCAAGTCCAACATTCACTCCCCTAATCAAGAATCATAAACTTTACTCTGTTCTTGTCCATCTTCGATTTACAGTCTTCTTTACATCATTCTCTTTTGAAGTTCTAATCGCCTTTACTTGTTCTTTCTTTCATGTGTTGCCTTTTTATCATTCCATGGATCATCGTCTTTGTTCTTAACTTCTTCATGTGATCCATCCTAACACCAAACCTGTCCATTACTTGTTCTTGTGTTCCTAACTGCTCCATCCTGTGTAGACCGTGTCCACACCCTGCAAACCTTGTGGGTCTCTACTTTTCTGCAGTCTAACTGCTTCTTCCCACTTCTTCTTTTGGCTTCTCTTCTTGCAGCGTCTTTGGTAACCATTATCAAGCCTATGAACCATGTCTTATTCCCGCCATATGCGTAAGACATCTCTCTTCTGGAACGTATTATCTTGCAACATCCTTCTTTCTTTTCTGCCCAACAGTAATGTGTCCATGATTATTTTCATGTTCTGTTTCGGGTCTTCATCTTCTTCAACGCGATATCTTCCTTGGACTGTAATATGATCTCGCAAACATCTTTCACAGGTTTCTTAGTTTTCCTTCTTCTTCCAGGATCTTTAACCATGGGCTCTGATACCATATTGAGTTTTCTGGTTTGCTAATCATTCTAACTTTGGATGAACAATATAATTAAACAATATGAGTATGCACAAACTGAGTGTGTGCAGGGACTCGGTATCAACAGAGGGTGGAAACCTTTTGATAAACAAACTGATATTAAATATATTCCACACACTAAAAAACGTTTACAAGTGTATCTATTTAAACTATACTAATCGGTACATGTGAACCGATGTGACTTATCAGAAGTTTCATGCATCAAACGACACTACCCTTTCCTACTTTACAGGAATAAACTACTTTACAGTTATTATATTTCTAATCTACACTATTGGTCCTTCTACTTTCAAGGACTTGTGATTCTTGATTATTTCAAGTCCAACACTTATCACGATGACGTTGCCTCCTAATTTAATCATCCATATCGTAACAAAAAAAAAAGAAAAACAAATTAGCTTAGAATCATCTATTATCGTCATAATATATCTCATCAATTGTCAATGGCTACATAATATAAAATCATAAAAAACAATATCAAAAGAAAGAAAATACAACAACCTACTTTTGTAGTTTCCAATCTAACCGCCGCAACCTAATTAAACATAACATATTAATAAGCTTAAACACAATCATGATAATATACTTGCACGTTAATAAGTTTAAAAACACGATGATATTTACCTTACTTTGACTTTGATTTTTTCTTTACTCTACTCTTTTGAGGTTCACAACTGATCCAAGTTGTAATAAGCCATTGCTTCTCATCAAATGCATGGACTATTAATTAACCTAAAAAATCACCAATACAGGATGTCATCAATGTTTAATACAATTACGATAATAACAATCTTTTATAGATTTTAATGACTATGAAAAATTAAATAGTTATAGCACTTCGAGAATAATACCATGGCAATATGCCCATTCTCCATAGAACTCATAGTCCTCTCCATATTGGCCTTGAAACACCACCTTAATACATTACACGACATGTCAAGCGTCCATGGTTGCAAACCTGTGATGAAGAAAACACAAAAATCAGTAAACGAACATTAGAAGAGATTGTGAGGAAAAAAAAGGATATTAGGGTTTTTGAGAAAAAAAATATATAATCAACCGTATATAAGTTTTTATTTTGTTTAGGATTTCTAAGAATTTTATTTACTATAGGATTTCAATAAAATTATAGCTATTTATAGATTATAATATGCAACATAATTATCAAAATAACTTGTTGCCTAAGTGGTAAACACACAAGTTATTTATCCAAATAACCAAGGTTCAATCCGAAATTTATATAAAATCTAATTAAATTAAAAAATTAGTGCTTAGGTGGACAAAAATATTGCTTAGTTGGACAACAAATTATTATGTGGCATTAAATTGAATTACTAAGAATCTTGGGCGTTCTTCTCCTTCAGGACAAAGTGAACCAATATTGTGGTATATTTGGCTTGAGATTCTAAACAGATATAGACGGTTGCCTCTGTTAACTGAATTGTCTATCTGTGCGCCTAAAGACATCATACTAAACATCTTATTATATGCTTGTATATTTTCCATTAAGTGCCTATCTTTATATAGTTTTTTTATGTATGCAGGGTAGTCTGTAGGTTGCTGTAAAACAACTATGCCAGCCATGCAGCAGTTATTATAAGTGAAGGCATAGTTGTGTACGAACATGCCAACTTCTCCTCACTCCAATATTTTGCCCCACACTATTAGCAAGCCTGGTCACATCTACCAAACTTTGCATATTCCATGGGTGGTCCTGGATATTAACCAAAATTAAAAAAAAAAAAAAAAAAAAAAAAAAAAAAAAAAAAAAAAAAAAACATTAATAAGTTCGATTTAGTAAGAATATAAATCAGCAAACAGGTTTGGCCAAAGGAAGCAAACCTTGACGCCTTCCACGACGCTGATTTCCACTTTCATTTTGTATTACGTTTTGAACATTTGAGGGATGTTGTGTAGCTGCAGTGGAAAATTTGTATATCACGTTAGCATAAATAATGTAAATCAATGGTGTGGTAAACTTATTGGCAATATTTAGATTAACTTACTTTTAGAGCTTGTCGTTCTTGTATCTTTGTTTCTGTCTGTAGAGATGTTAGATGTTTCTTTTGTTGTTGTAGTACATGTAAAAATAAAACTGATTTAAATTTGTGGGCTACCTAAGTATGTTTATATTTTTTAGGTAGTAATATTGTTTGTATGAGTAACTTTTATATTTTATGCATATACCTTTAGTTTGGAATCTATCATGTGTTTGATGTGGTGGGCTTAAATGTAGTTCACCAAAGGGAGGCCTTTCTCTCTCTTTTCCTTTTGAAATATCTTGAGGATAAGTTAATTTTGCATATACATTTGTTGTACCGTGTGTTCCTTGTGTCATTGGATAACCTTGCACTACACGACATAGAGCCTGGTTTTGTGAATCTTTGTGCGTTGAACAAATGGCTGAATCATTAGTTGTGGTGCATGGATTCTGAGTAATAGATAAGTTACTTGTGGCACCTGCATTATGTGTAACTGTAAATATCATAGCGTAAAGTGTATGACAATATACGAGGAAACTGTTACAATACAAATGAACTTACATTGTAAGGAAATCTTTGGTGTAGCAGTCGGTACATGTGTGTCATCCTGTAGATTTGATGTTTCACCTTGCACAATTTTGGGTTTAACAACTGTTGTTGAACAATTTTCTTCACCCCAGTAACGGTTATCAGGTACATGTATGCTATCCAGTGATGTAAAGAAAGGCCTATCTGTCGGTATTCTTTTGTATTTTGAACTTGACTATGAAGAAGGTACATGTCGATACACATTTGCTATAGACACTGGTAAAATGACTCTTGCAGCGTCTTGATACAAGGAATAAACCTCGTCTTTTGTTTTTTAGATATTGTTGTATGGTGTTTATTGATGAGGCAATATTGTTTATATGGTGCCCTTCAGCCGCTTGTTTATCCGAATAACATTGCGTAGTGGTAAAAGCAAAATTTGTACAATTATCGGGTACATAATGGTGGTAACAATCATTATCCAATGAAAAAATATACATACTTTGTTTTTGTTCAGTTGCATTATGCAAGTTTCTATCGCTACTAACTTCTGATTGTGTGAGACTATCTGTTTGCATAGTTGTAGGTAAATAGGAAACATTTGTATTATCACTAACTATTTGGGCATTAACCATTTCATCTATATTATGTTTATTGGTGTTGTCGCCTACATTTTCAGGTTCATTATAGTTGAATATTAATTTTCTTTTTGGAGGCATATCTACAGCTTTAATCTAAACAGCTACATAAATCAGGTGATTTCAAGTATAAGTGCTACAGATGAGTAACTTAGGGAAAATAAGCATGCATGTATTAACTGTTACTATAGGCAAGCATTAAATGTTCTAAACCATTTTATAGCATCTTCAACCTCATGCATAAATAACATAGGAAAAGACTTATAAATCCACCCTTAACAATGAACAAATTGCAAATCTAAGACAACACACATGAATCATATGATTTTGATAGATTCCCAACATTTTTTTATGAAAAAAAGAGATAGAGTAGTTAGATGATTACCACTATCCGATGGATGATTTTGTTGGCCTCAACGATTATGGATCAATGATCTTACTAAGTCAGAATCAAAATATACCAAACAAGGAATTGAAACAAAGTTCTCTAAATATGCTTTGTATTAAATCAATAATGTCATCATTCTAATCTGTTACAATTACTAAACTATTTATACAAAATGAATGGGTACAAGTGAAAGGATGTGTCGGTTGGGAGTTAACTACCATATGGCAGTTATGTTGTAACTGCAAAATAGTAGTTACTTGTGTAACTGTCAATGTTGACTTTCTGTGTTTGACCACTTGGGTTGACCGGGTCGTATGGGGTAAATGGGTAAATTGGGATTAACCCAATATTATCCCCCTTAATCACAATCGGTAGTGCTTTTGTGAGCATGTCGGCCTTCTGAAATTCTCCGCTTATAAACTCGACTTGTAAATCTTCTCTTTCAACGCATTCTCGTATAAAGTGATTATTTATGTCAATGTGCTTACTCCTTCCATGAAATACAGGATTATTCATTAGTTCGATGGCAGACTTATTGTCGACCATTATCGTAACCTTTTCTTCTTGGGTATGTGTAAGCTTGCTTAGTAATCTCTTTAACCATAATGCTTGTGTTGCTGCTGCTGTTGCTGCAATGAATTCGGATTCACATGATGATAGAGCTACTGTGGCTTGTTTTTGTGTACTCCAGCTGATTGGTGATTCACCGTAGTAGAATATAATTCCAGTAGTGCCTTGAGTGTTGACTCCGTAGCTACTGTCACTATAACCTTGTATTTGGTTTCCTCCATTGTGTTTCTAGGTGATTCCACAATCTTTTGTTCCTTTTACATAGCGTAGTACTTGCCTTATAGCTTTCATATGTTGTTCCTTTGGTTCTTGCATAAAACAACTAAGTAATCCAATGGAATAGCTTAAGTCGGGTCTTGTATGTAGCAGATATCGTAAGCATCCAATTAAGCTTCTGTATTCAGTTGAGTTGACCGTTGTTTCTTCAGTATTCTTTGTTAGTCTTGTTCCTGGATCCATAGGTATTAGCGTTTCTTTGCAGTCTAGCATTCCAATTTCCTTTAGGATCTTGCTTGTGTAGGCGGATTGCTTTATTGATATGTCACCTCCAGTTTGTGTGACTTCAATTCCTAAGTAGTAGGATAGTAATCCTAGGTCACTCATCTCGAATTTTTCTTCCATTTGAGCTTTGAACTTGTCTATCTCTTCTTTAGGTGTGCCAATGATGATTAAATCATCTACATAGACTCCAACTAGAAGTATTGAATCTTTTGATTTCTTTGTGTAAACAGCTTGTTCCAGAGCGCATTTCTTGAAATCTAAAGACTTCAAGGTGTTGTCTAATTTTATGTTCCAAGCACGTGGTGCTTGTCTTAAACCATATAGAGCTTTTATGAGTCTGTAGACTTTTCCATTATCTTCTTTCTTTATAAATCCTTCGAGTTGTGTAACATACACTTCTTCTTTCAAGTCTCCATGCAGAAATGCAAATTTGACGTCAAGGTGATGTACTTCCCATTTATTATTAGCAGCTATGGCTAATAGTCATCCGACTGTTTCCATTCTTGCTACAGGTGCAAAGACTTCTTCGAAATCTATGCCATGCTCTTGTATGTAGCTTTTGGCTACTAGTCTTGCTTTATGCTTGACTATATTTTCATTAGCATCTTTCTTGGTCTTGAATACCCACTTTAATCCAAAGGCTTTATGTCCTTTGGGTAGAGTGGTTAGTTCCTATGTATTATTTCTGTTGATGGAATCTAATTCGACCTTCATTGCTTCAATCCATTTTAGATCGTTTGATGCTTCCTTGTAATTCTTAGGTTCATCTTCAGCCAGTAATAACTGCTCGGGTAATACTTCCTCGGTGTTATCGTATATATCAGTTAATGTTCTAAAACCTTGTAGTGGTGTATGATCAAAGTCTGGATGTAAATTCCTGGTTTTATTCGAGTTACTTTGATTGGTTAAACGTGCTCCGGTAGTTGGTGTAATTTGAGTGTTTACTCGCGATGAAATTGTAGATGGTGTGCGAAATGCTTGTGAGGGTGAGTTTGTTGTTGATGTTATATTTTCATCATTTGTAGGGATATCATTGTCTTCTTCATTTGGTTGGATTTCCTGATGATCATTTGTGGCTTCTAGATTTCCGACTTCGAAGTCAAACCATTCAGGTTGATTGTTGGTGTGTTCAATCAAGTAATCCTTCGAGTCCCATGCTTCATCCTCTTTAAAATTCACATCTCTACTAACACAAATTCTTTGTGTCGTTGGATCAAATAGTCGGTAGGCTTTTGATCCTTGTTCATTTCCTAAGTATACCATTTTGTTGCTTCTGTCATCTAACTTTGTCAGATGTTGTGATGGTACCTTTGCATATGCTATGCAGCCGAAAACTTTTAGATTTTCTAAGTTTGGCTTTCTTTGTTTAATTGCTTCATATGGAGTGATGTCTTCTAAGGCTTTTGTAGGAACGCTGTTTAGAATGTATATTGAATGTCTAATAGCTTCAGCCCAAAAAATTTTGAGGCATGTTGGTTGCTTTCATTATGCATCTTGTTGTGGACATAATTGTCATATTTCTTCGTTCAACTACTCCATTTTGTTGTGGTGAGTAAGGTGCGGTTAGTTTTCGTGCTATGTCATTTTCTTTGCAATATTGAGTGAATTCGTTAGATGTGAATTCTCCTCCACGACCAATTCTGAACATTTTTAATGTTTTCCTTAGCTCCTTATCTATTGTATTTTTGTATTCCTTGAAAGTATCAAATGCTTGATCTTTCGTGTTTAGGAAATACGCCCACATATATCTTGAATTGTCATCGACTAGTAAGAATATGTATCTTTTTCCAGATGGTGTTGGTGGTGTAATTGGTCCACATAAATCTTCGTATACTAAATCTAAAAGTGAGGTTGATCTAGTTTTTGCTTTCTTGGGAAATGGTGCTCTGCTTTGTTTACCAACTAAACAAACATCACATATTTGTGTTGTATGTTTAATGGCAGGTATTCCTTGAACTGACTCTCTTTGAGTCATTGATTTTAGTGATTCAAAGTTGAGATGTCCTAGTCTTGCGTGCCATAACCAAGTGTTGTCCTTCAAGTTTGCTAGTAGGCAAACAGGTGTGCCTATCTTCAGACTTGCTTTGTATAGACGGTTTCTTTGTCTTGTGACTTTCATGAAGATTTTGGTGTCCATGTCATAAAGTCGTAATTCATCGTCTTCCATTACAACTTTACAACCGATTTCGGTGAATTGTCCAAGGCTCAATAAGTTGCCTTTTAGGCTGGGAATGTAATATACGTGTGATATGATTCTTTGTTTTTCGTCATCACATTCTATTAGGATTGAACCTTTTCCTTTGATATCTATGTGAGATCCATCTCTGAATCTTACTTTTCCACTAACGTTCTCATCTAGGTCTTTGAAGTGTTCTCTCATTCCAGTCATATGATTGCAGGCTCCATTGTCTAAGTACCATAGACTATCTACATTTGTCTCTTTATATCCTACATCTTCTTCGTGTAGCGAGGCAGTTTGATCTTTAAGTTTTATTACAGGTGGGTCTTCTAATATTGCCATTAGTAAGGTAGGCTCTAAGTCCTCCTTGACAAGATTAGATTGCATACTAGTGTTTGGTTTTTAATGACACTTAGTTTCATAATGACCCATTTTATTGCATCTGTAACATTTTACTTTGCTAAGATCAATACGTGATTTGTGGAAGTTGTTGTGAGAGTTTTCTCCGTCTTTCTTTTCTTCCTCATATTTTTCGTGGTTTTTACCGTGTGAAAATTTATACTTCCCACGTCCACGTCTTCTAAAGTGTTTTCCGCTATTGTCATGCCGTGTGAACACCATTTTTTCTTGATTGTCCACATGTCTTCCCTTTTTGAACTTAATCCTTTCTTCGTAGGTCTTAAGTCTTCCAATTGCTTCTTCCATAGTCATTTCACTTAGGTTGGAATATTTTTCTATAAATGCGACTATTTGCAGATACCTATCGGGTCAGCATTTAGTAGTTTCCGTAACTAAGGTTTCATCTTCTATGGTGTGTCCTAGACTAGCGGCTTTGTTTACGAGAGTTGTAAGTTTTCTAGTGAAGGTATCGATTGTCTCGTCTTCTTTCATGTATAACATCTCAAATTCGGATTTGAGTGTTTGAAGTCTTGCTTGTTGAACTCTGTCTTCGCCAACGTGTCTAATTTTCAAAGCATTCCAAATGTCTTTGGCGGTTTTATGCTTTGTTATTTGAAGTAATTGTTCTTCGGGTAAGGCTTGGTAAAGAAATGCAATAGCGGTTTTCTCTTTTTTCTTATTGGGTTGAGTCGATTCAGTCGGCTCTATTGTTTCCCATAAGCTATTTGCTTCGAGAATAATTTGCATGTGAATTGCTAATGAGTAATTCGCGGGCTTTAGGATTGGGCATTGAAGTTGGGGTGTACTATTTGAAGTATTAGTACTAGGTTCCTTATTACCACTTTCTTTCGTAATATCTTAAAGTTATTGACAATAAATCTCCAAGAAAATTTTAACACGATGTGTGTTGAAATTTTTTATTTTTAGTGAGCTCTAATGTTTTATTTTCCTTAAAAGGTGTATAAAACTTTTATAGGTCTAGTTTTGAAAAACTATCCTGGGAGATTAAAAATTCTTAAATGAAATATCCTAAGGTTAATTACTCTTTAAAAGTTATTTCTAATATAATAAGCAGTGTAATCACTAGGTTACTATGTCTAAAGAATTTGATAAAGTACTAAATTTGTAATTTAAAGTAACTTATCAAACAAAAATAATATATATCAAAATGAAAAATATATACTATATAAAAAAATGAAAAAGTGGTGCTGTAAATTTTTTGGAACCTGAATGGGTTGATGGTCTAACCCGATGCCTTAAAATAAATAAATAAAATCCTTCTACTTATATGCGCCTCCTTTAATATGTTTTATCTCTTTTGTGAGATAAAAAGGGGTACGCTCTTCTTTTATTCGTTTCTTATATCTCTTTTATTTGAGATAACGAAAAATAAACGTCTCTTTGGAGACTGTATTCGTCTCTCCTCCTTTTCTGGGAATGAGATCCGTTTCTCTTCTTCTCCTAATCTTTATGGTCAAATGCCTTCCTATCTTCTCCGGTGTGGTGTTCTTCGCGAGCACTCCTTCCCTTCAGTCGAAATTTTAGGGTTTCGATGAATTGGGGGGTTTCAATCCGTGAGTGATATGGATGATTGGAGAGTTTAATTAAGTCGGTTGGTGGCTTAATTAACTATCTGGGCTTGATTCTTGAATCGGAACAGGTGTGTTTGTTCTAATTTGAATTTTTTAATTCTGCCCTAATTGATGACTTCGTTTAGTTTTGTTTGAATCAAGTGGTTAAAACGATTTAATCATTTTCTAATCCTATTGAATTAATGATTCAGTTTCGATGGGTGAAAAAAATTTGCGACTTGATTTTTTTTTTTTTTTTTTTGGTTGTCGGGTATGAGCAGTTACGTAGTAATTGTCCCTTGATGCGACAGAAATATGGAACACAAAATGATATCTTTGATTTGTGTTCAGATTATCTTTGCAATTTTTTTTTTAATCGAGACTGTTTTATTTTGATTCTGGAACTAAACGAAAAAATGGTAAATAATGATTTTGGTTAGTGTGACCAAACCGCTCTGCTACCAATTGTTGGCCTCAACGATTATAGATCAATGATCTTACTAAGTCGGAATCAAAATATACCAAACAAGGAATTGAAACAAAGTTCTGTAAATATGCTTTGTATTAAATCAATAATGTCATCATTCTAATCTCTTACAATTACTAAACTATTTATACAAAATGAATGGGTAAAAGTGAAAGGATGTGTTGGTTGGGAGTTAACTGTCATATGGCAGTTATGTTGTAACTGCAAAATAGCAGTTACTTGTGTAACTGTCAAGTAACTGTCAATGTTGACTTTCTGTGTTTGACCACTTGGGTTGACCGGGTCGTATGGAGTAAATGAGTAGATTGGGATTAACCTAATAGATTTCAGTTCTTTGTATTCGTACATAGCACTTGGAAATCGTGAGAGGAAACTTCTAGGGTTACAGATCCAACAATGGTTGTATTTAAAAAAAAAAAAAAAAAAAAAAAAAAATTACCAGTTCGTGTCACCTGAAACGACACATAATATCTTTTGCGAAAGGGTAAAACGACAAAGGTTGGATCCTCTCTCTCAAAACTATACGATCCGGCGATGTAGCATCGTACCTGATAGCGATTCTCAGCCATGTGTGTTAAACGCCGCTGTTTGTTTTGTTATTGGGGGGTGTAGTACTCTACCAATGTTCATCGGACAGTGGTACACGTCGTCGTTTTCTTTGTTCAACGGATAGTAGTAAATGTATGTGCTAGAGTACCTTACACATACATTTCACTTTTAGTCCTAAAAAAAAAAAAAAAAAAAAAAAAAAGGGGGCTAATCACTTGAAAATGTATTTAACTTGTCCTTTTTTGTTGTTCTGTGTAGCATTATTTTTTTTCTTCTTATTAAAACACAAACCTTTTTAATTTCGTCTATTTTGTGTGTTTTGTGGCCATTTTACCCTTACTTTTTTCAAATTTTGAGGGGTAAAATGGTTATTTTACATGCAAAAACGGTCACAAAATACACACAATAGACAAAATTCAAAAGGTTTGTGTCATAATAAGGAAAAAAAGAAGGCTACACAGAACAACAAAAATTGACAAGTTGAATACATTTTCAAATGATTAGCCCTAAAAAAAAGACACGTGCCATTCTCTTGTTGAGTTGCTCAGTCGCAAAGTTGGAGTTTTTTAATAAACCATGGCACTTTCAAAACTTAATTAACAAAATGAGTACTTTTGAAAATATTTAATTTATAATAGTATTTATATTTTCTTCATTAATAAAACAATAGAAAAAAGGAACAGGAGCATTAAAACCCTAAAGAGACCATCTTCTTCCTCATGCACGGCCATAACATGACAATATTCTTAACGTGATCGAATTTCAACCCTCATTGTGCCGTGATTGTCATTGTCTTTACCGCTGGTCCATAGTCGTTTCTGTAATTTTTTTGTCGGTCTCCCACTCTATCAACAAGGCTTCGAAATGGAATGGACATCAAAGAAGGAAAAAAAAACAAATAATTGTGGAATTTGCAACCAAAGTGGCCGTAATCAGAAAACATGTCCTTCTATAGGCCTAAAAAAAGACCGGCGGAAATGTGATTAGCTCGTTATAAAGGTAATCAAATTGGTCTCGATTTATATAATCTGATTTCTAGCAGGTGGAATAAGACTAATCTGACGGCTTTTAATTGTCATATATTTTTTTAATGAAAATAATTGTTCTTGTAGGTGTTGTGGAAAGCTTGAGAGTAGGATGTCAATGGTGGTCAATAAAGTTAGACTCGAGACTCCGAAGATCAAAAAAACATATACGTCTTAAGGGCCTAATCTATATGTCTTAATAGCAGACCCTTATTGTCGTTTTTATTCGAGTTTACATGTTTATGCATCATGATATTTTGTTCCAGTTAGCATGCATTGATAATGAATACCATGTTTTGTTCATTTGGTTATGTTTATTGGAAGTTGATGTTATGTAATTAGTATTTGATTTTCTTTTCTATACAAATTATATATTTGTTGTTGAATAATTAGGAAGGGTTAAATGGTTTAAAACTCGAAAAGTATGAGCATAATAACGATATTGAAACAGTGGCTTTTTTTTTATCTGGTTAAGTGTAGAATATGTGAAGGCTGCAGTTCAGTGTTACTAGTATTTGCATACTCTAGCTGACTAGTTGTATGGAATGGCAAATGTTTTACGGTCGTATGACTTTGGTTCAGTGGGTCTGCAGTTATATGAGAGTTTGGGATAGTGGGTCTACTGTTATATGCGTGTTTGGGACCGTAGGTCTGCAATTACATGGGTGTTTGGGTCAGTGGCTAAGCTCTAAGACTGTCATGGGTGTTTGGTTTAGTGGTTCAAAACTTGTCAAATGGATCTTGTGCTATAAAGTTTGTTTTCTGTTTGTAACATTTACTGTATGTGTGATAATGATTTGTATATTACAATAAAGAAATGCACCAAATACAATATACAATTCTCATTTGTTACAAATAAAATTGGGTGGTAACTGGTAACAAAGAAAGAAATGCACCAACTGTGAACACGGTGTATACTGTCTAGTAAAAAGTTTTCCAATGGCTTATGCACCAGTGATTGTCTCAAGTTTAGATTTAAAAGTCAATTGAGTTAGTTTTTTGTTGTGTATATGAAACGTGGGTCCATTCAAATATAACATATTATCATAAATATTTTAAAAAGTACTCATTTTGTTAATTAAGTTTTAAAAGTGCAATGGTCAATTAAAAAACTCCGCAAAGTTGCCCCTATCCAATTTTAGAAACACTCATGTGAAATTCACATAGTGTTGGGTCCTTTTTGAAAATTGTCCCTTTTTAATATACCATGCTTCCAAAAAAAACCCGTGGTTGTACACGATTGAAAAAAGGGAAAAAGATAAAGGCTACAAATGAAAATAAAATAAAGTAAGGTCGGTTGGTTTGTTATAAATATAAAGAAAGAGGGTGCATGGGGGTATAGAAACACAAAAACAAGGAAGAATCATAGCAAAAGCAAACCCTAAGATGAGATCAGAGATGAAGAAGGATGATCGCTGGTCTGATGACTATTTTAAGCGTCTGGGTGCATCGTCGGTGCTGGATTTTATGCGTTTTAATGCTTTAGTGGCATTTGAAAGAATGAACGGACATAGTAGCGGGATGTCCAGACGGGAATTTGCTCTTTTAATAAGCGAAACGGGCGAAGATGATCTTCTTTTACCTGGGAAAATCGAGAAGAAGATATCTGAAATCAGCAACAAGAACAACAAGGAGAAGAAGATGATGGAATGGGGTGATGATGATGATGATGATGAAAGCAGCAACAAGAACAAGAAGATTAAGAAGATGGAATCTGAAAGCAGCAACATGAACCAGGGACGTTATAGATTCCGGCTAGATCCTACGAATCCAGAAGTTAAAGCTAAAATTGCCGAGATGAGAAAAGAGTTTGAGAGAAGAGTCATTTTAAGTGAGAAAAGTGAACAAGCCCCAGCCAAAGCCCTAAGGGATGAAAGCCGAAGAAGCCGCGATCCACTGCCTGTTTAATTAGCTTTCTTCGTTATAATGTATCTATGTATTTGTCTGTGTTAATTAACATGTTTTAATTAGGTGAACAGCTTCAACTTATTGTACTTTGGCTTTGTTGTTTGTTTTTGCCTCATGTCTGCCTAAATAATTTAACACACTCATCATATATGTTTACTACCATACTCATCAACTTCATACTTTACTTTGATTCTAATTCTATTGGTTTAACCTTTGAACTTGCTTGTTAATTGCTGGTTTCAAGACATCTAATAGGGCCCTGTAGGAATGCTTTCTTAGTTAGGATTAGGGGTTCTCACATGTGTAGCAAATGCTGCTGGTTTCATGTGGTTGGGTCAACTCGGTTTTGCTATATGTATGGGGGTAGGCATTCTAAACCATATGGACCACATAGGTCACATGATAATGCAGCGCCTTAAACTCATGGGTAGTGGTCATGATTGGTTTGATTTTAAGTGTGAAAAGTGCTGATTAAACAGCTTCGTATGGTTTGGAAGACGCCTGTAGAAATGCTATCTTAGTTAGGATTAGGGGTTCTCACAAGCGCTGCGTTTGTTTTACAGGCCAAATAGTATTGCCACTGTTGCTGCATGGGCTACTGGTTTCAATTGTGTTTGGCTATATATTTATGGAGTAAGCATTGTAAACCGTACAGACCAAAGGTCACTTTGATAACATTAGCTTCATATGGTATGAGAGCGGACCCATTTATAATTGCAGGGTTTGTACATTGTTAGTATTAGGGATTCTCACAAATGTTGGGTTTGTTTTACGGGTCAAATAGTATGGAATCTGTTGCTGCAGGGCTGCTGGTTTCGTGCGGTTGGGTCAGCTGGATATATGGAGTAGCCATTAAACCTTCCGGACCAAAGGTCACATGATAATGCAGCGCCTTAAAACTCATGGGAAGTGGTCTCTTTTAAGTGTTATACTTACTGATAAACAGCTTCATACGGTATGAAAGCGACCCGTAGGACTGTTATAATTGCAGGGACTGTACTGTTAGTATTAGTGGTTCTCACAAATGTTAAGTTTTGTTTTATGGATCAAATAGTATGGCACCTATTGCTTCAGGGCTGCTATTTTGTATGCATGGGTCAATTGGGTCAAATAATATGGAGTAAGCATTCTAAGCCGTAGGGACCAAGAACATGATAATGCAGGGCCTTAAACTCATTGGAAGTGGTTGTAATTAGTTTTTGCTTAAAGTGTACAATTGCTGATTAAGCTGGACTGAATAATTTCACGTGGTCTGTGATTGAGATTGTGTTATCAGTTAATGGAGGTGTGTAGATGTTCGGAATGTAGTACTGGTAAATTGTATCTGCTCCTATAAGGTTCTTTCAACCTATACTAAAGACAGACGTTGGATATATGCCCTTATGCTAAGTTTCAACTGCAGGCCTAAGTTTCAACTGTAGGCCTAGGAACGACGAGAGTCCAGCTTGCATGTTCTCTTTACAGTTTGATATAATAACAACTACAAATTTCAAGGGTGCAATCTCACTAAATTGGAATTGTATCCATCACTGTAGAAGAGCTATTGAAGAAGTTTATGTATTTTCAATTTGTGATTTGTATAAGCTTAATCCCAAGTCATGAAGATTTCATAAATCACTAATCTGAATATTAATGGTGGTAAAATTGATACGTCAAATGACCCTGCTATTTGACCGTCATTTTTCTAGTTAAGTTCATTCAGATATGCTATATATGTGGTTGACACAAAAAGTTTCAGGTCAACAAAACTGATCCAACCATTATTTGGTCGGCTACCAGCTAGGTTTACCATACTCATCGACTTGCATACTTTACTTTGATTGTAATTATATATTTATATTGGTTTAACCTTTGAAGTTGCTTGTTAATTGCTGATTTCAAGACATCTACAAGTTTGGTGGTTCACGTACGACTGCTATCTAATGACTGCTATCTAAAATGCTTTTACATGTTCACTCGGGTATATAATTATAAACAGCTTCATATGCTATGGTAGGGCCCGTGGGAATTCTTTCTTACTTAGGATTAGGGGTTCTCACATGTGTGGCAAATGCTGCTGCAGGGGCTGCTGGTTTCATGTGGTTGGGTCAGTTCTGCCTTTTGTTATATGTATGTGGGTAAGCATTCTAAACCGTACAGGACCAAAGGTCACTTTGATAGTGTTAGCTTCTTATGGTATGAGAGGGACCCATAAGGACCCTGTTATAATTTCATGCTTTGTACATTGTTAGTATTAGTGGTTCTCACAAATGTAGGTTTTGTTTTACGGGCTAAATAGTTTGGAAACTATTGCTGCAGGCCTGCTGGTTTCGTGCGGTTGGGTCAGCTGGGTTTGGCTATATATATATGGTGTAGGCATTAAACCGTAGGGTCTTAAACTCTTGGGTAGTGGTAGCAATTGCTTTCCCCTTTAATTGTAAAAAATTGCTGACTAAACAGCTTCATATGGTATCAAAGGGACCCATAGGACTGTTGTAATTGCAGGTTTTCTAGATTGTTAGTATTAGTAATTTAGTATGGCACCTATTGCTGCAGGGCTGCTGGTTTTGTATGCTTGGGTCAATTGGGTCAAATAGTATGGAGTAAGCATTTTAAGCCGTAGGGACCAAGAACATGATAATGCAGGGCCTTAAACTCATTGGAAGTGGTCGTAATTAGTTTTCTTGAAGTGTACAATTGCTGATTAAGCTGAATTGAATAATTACAAGTTGACTGGGACGTGGTCTGTGATTGAGATTGTGTTATCAGTAAATGGAGGTTTGTAGATGTTCGGAATGTAGTACTGGTAAATTGTATCTGCTGCTCCTATAAGGTTCTTTCAACCCTACAGTAAACACATATGTCGGATATATGCCCTTATGGTAAGTTACAACTGTAGGCCTAGGGAAAGACGAGAGTCCAGCTTTGCATGTTCTCTTTACAGTTTGATGTATTAACAACTATCGTAGATGGTCTATAAATGTGGCAAATGTTGCTGCAGGGTCTGCTGGATTTGGGTGGATGGGTCAATTCGGGTTTGCTATATGTATGGGGGTAGGCATTCTAACCATATGGAACAAAGGTACCGTAAATGGTCTATAAATGTCAAGGGCGCAATCTCACTAATTTGGAATTATATGCATCCTTGTACAAGACCTACTGAAGATGTTTATGTATTTTCATTTGTCTTTGTTGATGTTATTGTGCTCTTCTATGAAACAATACAATTATTTTCTTGTCATATGATACCAAGTCACGATTTAAAATTTTAAATGAAGTGTCATGAAAAATGTTATTGCTAAAAAAAAGTTAGTACAGTATTGTTAAATGTGTCTGGATGGATAAGGCGACATACTGATCATTATCCTAAATCATGATGATTTCATAAAACACAAAACACTAGTAAAATTGATACGTCAAATATTTTTCTAGCTTAAGTTCATTCAGATATACTACTATATGTGGTTGACACAAAAAGTTTCAGGTCAACAAAACTGGTCCAACCATTATTTGCACGTGTAAAAGTAAAGTAAAGTAACTCCCAATAACGTCTTCCACGGGTTATGGGTTCCAATACCATCTTCCACGGTGTAAAATACTTATAAGTAAGCGAGTACCAACTTGTTAAATTTTTAAGTCTTTTTATTTTAAGGTAGAATAAGCATACTAGCGATTTTTGTCAAACACTTGAAACTGCTTATGTGCCAAAAATTAGCAGATATGTATGTGGTTGACAGACGCGCAATCTGCTATGGAATGAAACAGTCATCTCTTATTGTATATTAAAGTACGTATATATACTACTAACGTCATTACTGGAATTGAACAGTTATCCCTATGAAAAGAAATTGAAAACGGTACAATCATAAATTCAGTATGATGATGCCCTATGGGTGAGTGCCTGAGATGTGATGGTAGACTAGTACGATATGCACCAATGACAATCGAGATGTCTATAGCCAGGGAAAAATAAAGCTTTTTATTGTTTATTTGCGTGCTTCGAGTCTCCAACTGACCATCACAACCACATACAAATTTAACAATGTAGGCAGCTTCATTGCTGACTTTGCAACCATTGCTCTTCTCTCATTAGTGATGGTTCATAGCTAAATCTATTCATATCCTTTTAACAAAGCGAGAGCTACTGCTACAACATTGGGGCACGGTGCTTCGAGTCTCCAACTGACCACCACAAGCACATACAGATTTAACAAAGTAGGCAGCTTCATTGCTAATTTTGCAACCAATTCTCTTTGTTCATTAGTTACTGTTACTTAGCTAAATTGGTTAATTTTTGTGCAAAAATATTGGATGTCACGTGTTCGACCCAACTCTCTTCTCATAAGTTTTTACAAAAGGTTTCACCACTGGGTCTCCTTATATTTTCGGAAACTCTTTTGTTTGTGAACTTTTTGGACATTATATTCAAGTTTATATCAGCAAACTTTTTTCTTTACACAAAGAACATAACATAGTATGATATAGTAGTTAAGCTATCCTTAAACACTTATCAAAAGCTCACCTTGTATACTGTTCAACTAGAAACTTGAGCTTAAGCTTGTGAAACAAAGTGCATATTACAACTTGCATATTTCTGGCAGAGAAGAAAATAGTGACTTTAATGATAACATTCGTAGTTTTGACCATATCATAGTTGGGCATGAGCCAATGGATAATGTAACTATGGTTACTGATAATGATCAACGTAATGAAGGTTTGAAATTCGATATTTTCTTTTTCTTTTTTCTTTAAACACATCCCTTATACATACATTCTCACTAGAAAAGCTTGTAAGTTGTCAATGATACTGTCGTGTCCATACTAACATGCTATATATGGCACTAGTAAAATTTCGATGGATCATTGTTGCAGCAAGTTTGGGTTTATTTAATAGTTTGTCTCGACACAAGCTTAAGTTCAGTGCTGAAGGTTAGCTTCTTGCAAATACTTATGCAATGTGGGTTTGTGAATGGTATGCTTGGCATTTTCCGGAGCTAGCAAAGATTGTTCAAGACAACATTCATTACGCTAAGGCTGTCAAGCTCATGGGTTATCGCACAAACGCTGCAAAACTTGATTTCTCTGAGGTATCAATATACACTCTTTTCTTTTACCTTACCATGGTAATAAGGAGGACTTTGTATCTGGCGTGAAGGTGAATTTGTGACTTGTGATATTGAATCATATAATTAGCTGTAATAAAATGCCGTGGCTAAAATATTATAACACATGGGCTGTAGAAGAGAGCATGGATGAGTTTTTGCTGTTTGAGGTTGCTGTGAGCCTGTGATTAGATAGTTGAGTGTTTGATAAGTTCTGATTGTTGAATCAATTAACAGACATTTGATGAAGAAAGATGATAGGTTTTGTGGGATAGGAAAAAAGCGTTTCTCAAACTAGATCTCAAGAAAAGGGTAATTGGAGATTTGGTTTTATCTTCGAATAATCAGTTCTCATACAGCTCTATGAAACTATCTAAATATTCAGATAATTAGATGTTGAATCTGGTTTTTCAAACATCAAAAGCTAATATTTACGATTTCATGGCCTATTAATCAAGTGATCAATTTCATACACAAATCCAACATCTCCTGAGAGAATGTATTCAGTATTTTGGTTTGTTACTTAGAAAGTGCTGGCCTCCATGATCAACAGATACTCGCAGAAGAGGTCGAGGCAGAATTAAAAGCAGCTGTTGTTTCAATGGGAACAGAAGTTAGTGATCTCGATTTGATCAACATTAAAGACCTATGTGATCAAGTTCTATCTCTTTCAGGATACATAGCTCAGCTTTATGATTATCTAAAGCGTAGAATGAACTCCATTGCACCAAATTTAACCGCTCTTGTTGGAGAACTTGTGGGTACTCGACTCATTGCTCATAGTGGAAGTTTATTGAATCCTGCAAAACAACCCGGAAGTACTGTCCAGATTCTTGGTGCTGAAAAGGCTCTTTTCAGGGCGTTGAAGACGAAACATGCCACTCCTAAGTACGGACTTATTTATCATGCAAGTTTGATTGGTCAAGCAGCACCAAAACATAAGGGAAAAGTATCACATTCACTTGCTTCCAAAACTGCTTTGGCTATACGATGCGATGCTCTTGGAGAAAATCAAAATAATTCTATGGGAATGGAAAATCGTCTCAAGGTAATGTCAAAGAATCTATCAGAACTGGAAATGTTGGCTTGTTTAGGTTTGAATGGAGCAGTTTGAGCCATGTTATCTTTGATGGGTCAAAATGTCGAGTGAGTAAAAGAAAAAAGTTTGCATCATAACTATGTATGGGTAAATTTTTGAGTAAACTTATTATGATTGATATAGTTTCTGACACGTTATTTATTTATATATTAATAATAAATAACAAACTTTAGACAATTTAGTTACACATTTTTTACTAATCTCACATTTTTTACTAATCTTTGACACATTCTTTAGTTGAGGAAGACGTATACTTCTTGTTATACGTGGTACTTAATGTTTCTTTTGCTTCTATTAAATTTAGCTTGAAGTAAGACTAAGGAATCTTGAAGGACGGGAACTCGGGCGCTCTGCTGGATCAACTAAAGGCAAGCCTAAGATCGAATTCTACAACAAGGACCAGAAGACAGGAAGTGGGGCTATGATCACACCTGCGAAGGTAAAAACTTTACTTGCATTAGTTACTATTTGCTGCACTTCATATTTATATATTTGAAAAACTTTCACTTCTTACCTTTTTATGAGCAGTTTCATGTCAAATGAGGGAGTGTTTGGATACGGGTTTAAAGTCTAATTATGTAAGAAAACGGGTTGTAGCTGGTAGGAAATTGATTTTCCGAAGCTGATAGAAGCATATTTCTTCTATGGAAACATTAAAAGCTGATTATTGCAATTATGGTCAATTCTAAAGTTGCAAATCGTACGTAAATGATTATACATAGCTGAAAGAAGCGTATTTTTTTTATCAAAACATTAAAAACTGATTGTAGTGACTATGGACTATTCCAAATTGTAAATCCAAACAACACCTGAAATCATGCTGGCACATTTCTGCTATGATTGCATCAAATCCATGCTGTGATCTTTGCTAAATTGGAAAAAATGCTTTGTTGTGCAGACTTACAATGCAGCAGCACACTCGGTTCTTGGACGGATAGAAGCAGAGGCTGATGACGAAGAAGAAATGGCACCATAGGTAGAGCAATCTGAAGGAAAGAAAGATAAAAAGAAAAAGGATAAGAAAAAGAAGGAAGTTGTTCATGAAGAAGTGAAAGTGTCTGAAGATGTAGCAGCAGATGAGGATGTCGGTAAGAAAGAGAAAAAGAAAAAGAAGAAACATGTAGCCGACGATGCTGCTGAAACGCAGAACAAAGAGACTGTTGAATCAGGGGAGAAGAAGAAGAAGAAAAAGAGAAAGCATGCAGAAGCCGATGAAGCTGAAACTGAAAGTAAGAAGAAGGACAAGAAAAAGAAGAAAACCAAAGAATGAGATTTTAAGCTTCTTTGACTGGTAATCTTAATTTCGTCATTTGTAATTATGTAAAAAATGGGTTTTCTTTCTCCTGGAACTCAAGTTAGATAGATACATGTTTTAAATTTGACCTTTACATTCATCAGTTGCTTGAGAGTTTATTTTAAGGATAATAACTTTAAAAAGCATCATACTTGTTTAAAAATACTCTTTTGAATGTCGAACAATTTTTTTTTTTGCTTATATGGGTACTGAACTTTCAATTTTCGGACTTTTTGAGGTACTTTGTGACATTTTTGCCCTTCAATTGAAGGGCAAAAATGTCACAAAGTACTTCAAAAAGTCCGAAATTGAAAATTTAGTACCTCAAAAAGTCCGAAATTAAACTCCTATGGCCGATCTGTCACCCAACCTACTTTAACAACCTAAAGGCTTGGTCCCGTCCCGTTTGATGGGACTTGCTTTCATAAAGATTTTTTCTTATTTACTTTATTTACTCGCCTTTACTTTGCCAAGGCTGAGGTTGAGGGTTCAAGTCCCTCCTTCCGCTCCCGGCTTCGTCGTTTAGTGGCGACCGGACCCGGATGTACCCTTTAGCCGCGAGGGGAACCGGGTAAACAAAGTCGCGATCAGAATGAATGGTAGTTCGCGAAATTAAAAGTTCAGTACCTATATAAGCAAAAAAAAATTCGATATCCATAAAAGTATTTTTGGACAAGTATTGATAACTTTTAAAGTTATTACCCCTCTATTTTAATAGTAACAAGCTTCCAAGATTAAGTTGTGTTCTTCCAAACCAAGAGAACATATAACCTTTTCGATAACGAGAACACATACACGCTTGCATATAATTCCGTTGCTACTTATTGGTAGTTGTATTTGATGCAATTTAGTGGTCGAAAGAAAAGCAAGAAAGCAGAAGAGAAGGGCAAAAAAGAACACTAAAAACTATCATTGACAGTTAAACACTAGAATATTAGGGGTGGCAATTTCTGACCTGACACGAAACCCGACCTGAAACCGACACGAAAATTAACAGGTTCGGGTTGTGCTAAATAGATTTCGGGTCAGGTTTGGGTCGACCTATCTAACCGGTTTATTAAACAGGTCAGGTTCGGGTTGAGAATAAAATAAGCGGGTCAACCCGCCAACCCGTTTAAGATTTTTTTCATAAACTCAAAATTATTTATATTTTATTATACGGGTTAAATGTGTTAAATAGGTCAACCCAACAACCTGTTTAACTCGTGTAATGTGCCAACTTTTGTGTATAAAAAGGGTTAAATGGGTCAACCCGAAACCCGCTGAACCGATTCAACGTGTTTAACATATTCAACCCGTGTAACCTGTTTAACCCACCAACCCAAGTATATATACGGGTTAAATGGGTTAGGTTTTGGTTATGTCTAAACAGGTTAGGGTTGACATAGCTGACCCGATGATTTAAATGGGTCAGGTTTGGGTTGGGATTTTCTGACCCGCCAACCTAACAACCCGAACCCGCCAACCCAAACCCGACCCGAATTGCCACCCCTACACTAGATATCATGAACAAGAGAGTCCTTGCTACCTTTCTTTCTTTACCTGAAATACAAGTCCCTTCTCACAATTGAATCAAACACTTATTGCAAACTTATTTTTACCTACCCTCACATGATTTGTGCTAAAGTGTGTAAAGTGCAAAATTTACATTGAATTCACCCTAGAAAATCAAGATGATTCACAAGCCACATTTGATATTCCTGTAATCTATACTACATGTCAGCTCCAATGCGAATTCATAAGAAAACACAAGCCACATTTGATAATACTGTAATCGATACTACATGTAAAACATTAACCCATCAATTCAAATGGTTGGAGATCGAGATCCAAGTTTTGTTATCGAAAAACATGTACAATACATTTATAGCGTAGATGTGTAATTTGTCTTTAAAAAGATTTGGTTCTTAAAACTCTAAAGAGTGTTTGGCTAAGCTTATATGACGAGTTTATATGTGTCAAATACGCAGTGTTTAACTAAACTTATATGAATGGGCCGGGCTTCTAATCTAACATTTATAAGTTTCAACCCATGTCCCTTATAGTCATTTACCGATCTAAACTAAAAACGTTATCAACTTAATAATGAAGAAGGGTGGCGTTGGTTTGTGAAGAGAAGTGCTAGTTTTATATTTAGGGTTAGGTTAGGTTGAGTTGTGACTTGTGAGTAGGAGTGGGCCAAGTAGTGATAGTTGCATAGTTTGGGTCGAGTTTAACAAATTTGTAGGCTGGATTTTGTTGGGTTTGAGATAATATTTGGGCCGAATCAAAATTAGTGTGTAGCTAAGTGCTAACTAGCTACCAAGCTATTTGGAGTGAAACCGTATGTTAATTTCAATTTTTTGCAATTTCTTCATATATTCATCCCTAAAGATGCATTCAAGATAAAGGTTAAAAACGAAGGAGAAAGAAATGAATTACAGTATTATTTTCCGCCGCAACGCGCAGGCAACTCCCACTTGTTTTAAGTATTTCATTCAAAATAAGTATAACCTACAAAAAAAGAAAACAAACGTTGTAAGTAGCAAGAGTTCTTTTACCTTCTTAATGAAACTTGATTTAACTTCCATATTTTGTTTTGTGTTCTGTATATGACTTCCGATAATGACCTATACCGAAAGAAATTAAGTAGAAAATGTGATTTAGCAAATAAAAGATAGTTATCCTGGAATTCAAGTCGGATAAATACATGTTTTAAATTTCATCTTTACATTCATCGGTTGCTTGATAGAGTTTATTTCAATAGTAACAAGCTTTCAAGATTAAGTTGTGTCCTTCTAAACCAAGAGAACATACAACTCTTTCAATAACGAGAACACGTACACGCTTGCATATAATTTCGTTGCTAGTTGTTTTTGATGCAATTTAGTGGTCGAAAGAAAAGCAAGAGAATTGAAGAGAATAACACAAGAATACAAAATCTATCATTGATCGTTAAACACAAGATATCATGAACAAGTAGTCCTATGTATAACCAAACTGAAGCGAAAATAAATAGATTATTTATAAGGACTAAAGGTGTTGCTTACTTAGTTACTTCATCTGTAAATGAAACGCTGAGTACATTCAATTCTACTTACAACCGAATTACCTGAAATACAAGTCCCTTTCTCACAATTGAACCAAACACTTGTCGCAAACTTTTTTTTACCTACCCTCACATAATATCATACATCTCGATGACATCCACTATTGCTTGACCAATGACTCCAACGAATCATACAAGGCATCCGAGAAAGGATTCTTGTTACCTAGACTCATTTTCTAACTGAGAATTATTCAAACACCGAACTCGTGCCATTCACTTTACCTGCACTACTTTTTAAACAAATGAGTCTATTGTTCCCTAGTTTCCCTACTAGTAATTGCTGCTTTAACCTATACAATCATAATAAACATTGTTTCAGCTACTTTTAAATTGATTATACGAGTCTACAATGATAATAATATAAAAAGATAAATCCACTTTCAGCAAATTGATAGTGATCACATGAAACTGATACAGCCTGAAATGATCTATCCACATATGAAACACACCATTTGGATAACGAACGCAATCTGACCATACGAAAGCTACTGGTATTACAGTAACATAAACTCTAATTAAGAAAGAGCTTGCCAGAGATGAAGGTGAATAGAATCTCCACAGTCCACACTATTGAAAATAAAGCCAAAACTCGTAACTAGAACTGACGACCAACACGATATTAATGTTTAAGAATTTCTATATATAGCCATCTATTTGATAAAATCTTCATAGACCTTAATTAGCAAGAGACCCTTTGATTAGAATTGCTAATCTCTATCTAAATCCAACACCGTTTGCTACATGTTTACCTTAAATTAGTTATATGCGACTTCAACATGATAATCAAATTATCAGTTTCTGAACATAACGCAGAACAAACCTAAGCAACTCAAATAACATAACTATGATTCTAAGGACTCTTTTAATTCTACCTCAGGAATAACATACCAAAAAGTTATCATACTCCTAAGCATGTCATGAAAATTTATGGCCATATCAGACCCATCAGAAATCTTGCACAAGCAAAAGCTCTAAAGCTTTGCTATTGCATAGTACACGGGAGATAAAGATGCTAACACAAGCAAAACGCCTATACACAATGTATACTATTATATCAATACACATCTAAGCAGTCACAGATGGTAACTATACTTCCTATTCACAGTTAGCCAACAGACAGCTTTTACTAAAAGTTGAAGGTGTTTCAAATTTGCATATCAATTCTGATAAAAATTGAAGATAGAAGGAGCAATGGTCATAGCATTTCATACAACAACAAAGCTTTAGCATATAAGGTTCACATAAGCATACTTTCAGGTTAGACATCTCAATGAGATAATCCAACTAGTGATCATTTGCTACCAACAGCTAATAAGAATAATGATACAACCGCTGTTATACTACCAAAATTTAACCTTTCATTCGGATAAAAAGACTGTCGTCATGCTAACATGCATGAGCCATCACAATCTCACGCACAAACAAAAGCACCAAGGTTTTGTTTGGCAGTGTGTTCTATTGTTTACATGCTATATGGGGGGATACTAAACCAGCAAAAACCCCATATATAAACCATAACTTAAAGTCAACAATCAAGTACCATCGAAATACCAAAAGTTTAAAGGCTCAAGAAGGCCACCACCAACCTAACAGTAGAACATGACACTCTTCACATTGTCATGAATGACGGGAAGAGGACGAACTTCAGCCACACGATCTCTTGTTGCACGCTGACCACGCGAACTGCTGTCGGACTGATCTCCCTCCATGTAAGACCGAGCTCTGAATGCAGCAAGATGAGCATAGTATGCAGGTGGAACTGCAAACACAAGTTTCCGTAAGGAACAATGTATGAAATACAGATTGTGAGGTTTTAACAGTCAGTCAGTCAAAATTATTAGCAAATAAGAGAGAAGAGAAGCGCAGGGTATACCAATGGAGACAGATCGGGTGCACCTAGCATACCTAAAAAGTTTAAATGCAATTAAGTTTAAGTTTATGACAAAGAAAGTATTTAAGAAACTTATGAAATGATGAAAGGGTTAGTTGTATTACGTGTAGCACAGACTGTTTGTGAGCATCTGCAAGCCATCAGCAGTGAACTTGTTTTCATCATAGAGAACATGGTAGTGAGTGGGGCGACTTGTCCCCTGCAAAGAGACAACCAAATTAGATTAGCTACAAATTGAAGACTTATTTTACTTGATGCTACAAATTGAATGCCATAAATTACTTTGCAAAGGAGAAATATGAAAAACCTATACAGTAAAAAGGGTTCACCTGAATGCCAGCGTGACTGCAGAGATAGAAATCAAACTCAGAAGGATGACAAATCTTAGTATCCACCACAGTACCTGAAAAATTAATCCATTAGGAAAGATTTATAACAAAACAATTATCAGTATGTATAGCAGCTAGCGAAAAAAAATATATAACAACCTGGAAGGATATTGCCACTCCTGTCAGTGCTAGCCCTATCACCATGCCTCGCAGGAAAGAAACGAGTATGGTGCCTTTTCTGAACCACAATGAACGTCACAGGAGGCATGTAGTTCTCCTCCAACGAAATACACGCCTGAAACATCAACATTATCTTTTGAAAGGAGGAAGAGACAGAGCTTAAAAGTTCTAAAACAAGAAAGGAAAGTACCTTGCGGATCTTGTCCATCTCATTAAGCAACACCTCACTGAATTGGCCCTCACTAACTCCATCTCTGTAATACCAGTAGTGTGTTAGAATTGTCATGATGACAGAATAGGAAACCAATTAAAGGGTAGCAGAAAGATAGGAAATGTAATGAGTTGCACACCTGTAGAATATTAGGCGGTGTGGCTTATGTCCAGTTGCCTTCTTGAAGGATATCAAAAGCTCCCTGCAGAACCAAGTAAAAGGTGAGAAAAATATATAGAAATGACACGAATCCCTTTATCCTTAACTAACTGGCTATTTAAGCGAATGAAATAAACTGTTTTGCGGGTGAATTAAGCTGTTTATCCTGATTGTATGCGAGTGAGATAAGCTGTTCTAGATTAGGAAAGCTTGTTTAAGCACATGACCTGTTTATTGCATTGCCAGAACACAATAAGCTATTTAAGGTGTTTTGCTAAGCTCCTCACCTCTAGCTTTTTAGCTTATTAGCAACTTTACCCTCTTATATGGTTCTAAATAAGTTTTCAGATCATTACTTTTGTTACCATATGTAATGCATTAGTTATTTATCAGAAAAAAGTTTTAATAAGATGGACGAAAAGTCACCCGCTTCAACCCATACGTGTTTTGACCCATTACTCAACCCGCTCATGTTACTGTCTCTGGTTTATATGTATCAGGCTATCAGTCACGTTTAACTAGGAGGCTTTTTGGATTCTTCAGCTGTTCTTTATGAGGGGTTAACTCTTTACCTGATCAAACCTCCATGAATGACACCTCTCTTAGGATCAGTACGGGTTGTGTACAAGTCTTTAATGATCTCTTGCCTATGTGGCTGTGCAGATACGAGGGCCTTGTACTTTGTTACTTGAGGCCAGTCCATAGAAGCAACGACCTGTACAATAATAAAGAAATTAAACTTTTAAGAACATCCTGAATACAAAAAGGGGTCAAAATGGGTGGGTCATGTTACACGTCAAAGTGGTCAGATAATACAGAATATATTTACTGGTCCATATGGGGCAGTATCATTACGACTTCAAACACGTCGATGCTAGCCCAATAACATTTTGTCAGATTTTTTTAACTTTATTAAAAATTATAAAACAATGGACTAATTCATATTTAAACACCATGTATTATTTAAACTTTTTAAGAAAGTTTGAGTGACTTTCGACCTATTTGACCTAGTCAACGTTAAACTAAACCCACATCAGTGCTATAAAATGGGTCAAAACTGCTACCTTCTAAATAATGCAATCAATTTATAACAATAGGCATAGCAACTTACAGCAGCAATCGAAGGGCTGGAATCCTCTCCGGGCTGGGGATGAGTAACGTCGGCACCAAAAATGATGGTTGGCCGATCAGTGACATAAGGAAGCCTACCATTCAGAGTTGCAGCCAAGACGGTGTTCCTCCCACCAACCTGATATGGTTTAACATAATTAGTAAATGTGGTAGACAATATAAACCATAATAAGAGTTCTTTTACATGGAAAAGAACTTACTTTCACATTGATCTTCAGTGCAACATTCTCAAGATATTGGCCACTCATCTTCATGACATGTTGTGGCTTACAGCACTGAGACACAATTCCCAACTCAGTTTCACATACCCGTTTGATCCTTGCTGAGAAACAAAAGTTGCAAATGTTAGCCACAAATATGTCTGTAGACTATCACACACTTACTTTTAGGTATCTAAAAAATGAACTTACGGTAGGTTCCTTTAGCTTCTGGGAGGATTACAAAAAGCATCTGCAGCTGATGTCCAGGTGAAACGCGTGCTAGCTGTGCTGAAGCCTGAGACTGGAGATCAACAAGAGCTTTCTCAATGTTGTGGGGCATGGCTGAACGCATTGGAATCAGTGGTTGGGGATTGAAAACCTTTGACAGAAAGTGAAAAATATGTTGGAATGATATACTTATACATTAATATGGTGAAGTAAAGGAACATAGTGAAAGTATAAGATACATACGATGCCTTTAGTCTGACACATGGAAACAAGTCCATGAACAAACCGCCCAACTGCCTGATCGTTGTGCCTTGAAAAGTTAATTATGGCCCAATGGTTAACAGTTCCACCATTGATCACTTTCTGTATAGAATAAAATATGAGTCATTTTAAAAAAGTCAGATAGAACATCAGAATATATTCAAAACTTTAAAATGGTTAATGAAGAGATATTCACCAGATCAATCATGTTCCATTGACCAACAGATGGATTAACCTCAGATGTACGCCCTGACTCATGATAACGCAGCTGAAAATGGAACCAAAGAGTAATTTAATATGAATATCAGGAATAATTGACATTACTACAATTAAGCACTTAAAGAGTGTGAACTTACAGGTGGCGGTGGTAAAACTCGGGCCTCAATGGAGGTGAGCAGCTCTGTTACATTCATTTCAAAATCCTTGCTTACTAGAGGATCCTTGTTGTACTTGTTTTTCTTCATTGTCTGCAAACACCAACAACAAGTAGAAAGTATTTATATTGAAATGATAAAATTGAAAACGTTATACAGTATTAGTTCATGAAATGTCAAAATTCATACATTATCTATGCTATCCTCCCTATCTTTTGGCCGCTGGCACGTTGCCCTTAGGAACTGAGTCACTTGTCTTTCGTTCAGCTTTAGAGCGTATCTTTGACCAGGAGTGACCCAACAGATCTACAATTAAACACATCGAAACAAGCAAATATTACACTGAATTAGTTGTGATAAAGTACTTAATTAGCAGAAGGTAAAATATAATATATTTATCTTGTTCAGGTTTAGCTTTCAATATAAACATCTGCTTGGGAAAAAAATGATAATCTTTTGAATTTCAACAGCTAAAGAGATTTTATATGAAAGCCAAAGAGTAATAATATAGATATAAAATGTTTTTCGATCAACAAAAGAGTAAAGCAGCAGACTCGGAAATGGTTTTTAATTATCGTGTTCAGTTTTTGCTTTCAAAATAAACATCCTCTTGAAAAAATTCCAAAGAAATGATAATCGTTTACCTCAATTTTACAAATTAAATACTCAGAATAGTTCATGTTTGCTAAGTATAAGAGGTTAAAGAAGTTTTCATACAACAAAAGTATAAAGCAGCATACCTCCATTGGAAGATAAGTAGGCTTTGCATCGGTGCCAGCTTGAACAGCAGGAAGAGCTGGAAAACGCAGCTGAACATTGTATTTCTCTCGGAAGTACTGAACTACAGTTTTGGTGGCTCCCGTCTCATCGATAAAACTAAAACATAGAACAAGAAAAAGGATTAGCCGAATATAACGAAGAGGATCACAAGTACAAGAAGTTCTCTAATCTATTGAGAGAACATAAAAAACGATACAAGAACAACTGTGTACAAGCAAATCAAAATGTAATTCTGTTAGTATTTAATTGCCAACAAAGTTCAAAGTCTACTTTCAATCCCCTTTAGTAAAAAGTAATTCTGAAATATTAATTGCTTTCAAACAGTAAGAGTAAAAAGTAACTATAAGCAAAACAAACTTACTTCAGCTGGCTAATCGGTTGAGCCGTCAAACCTTGAACCTTATACCGTCTCTTGTAATCCTGACGGCGGACCTCCACCCTAACTCCTTTGAGAGCTCTCTTCACCTGAGAGTTAGAAAATACCAGATAAGAACCTATGATCTTTTTCTCGTCCATGTAAATAACCAAAGGACTATAATGTAGTCAACATAAGCTAGTGAAAAATTCAAAGGCCTATAATATCTGACATTTACATGATATGCTTGCAAGTTTAAATCGAGTAAATACCTTGATCCTTTCTTGGTCAGACAAAGGTCTTGACATGTCTCTTGATCCCAGGAACTCACCAACAAACTCCGATAACAACTTAGGCTCATAAAAAGCCCTCGCGGACATATCTGCAACATAAGATATTTATATAAGCAGATTATCAACAAACTAAACAATGCAAGTCAATGAACAGAAAAATAAAGCAGAAAAGTCGAGAAACGCACCAATATTGAGTGACAGTCCCATCTGTGTGGGTCGAAGGCTCTGATAAAAACCTTTCCAGTACTCGATCCCATCACCAAGAGGCCCTCTTCCAAAATCAGTGTGGAACAAAGATCTTCCAACTATCTCACGGCTGCAGTTCATAAGATATAGTTAGAATCATCACATTAGGAATGTATCAATGACATAAAGAAAAAACTGCTAAAACGTAAACAAAGTCATGTTAATTACTCTGTAGAAGCAGACTCTCGCAGAACCACGTCGAGAGCTTGAATTGTCTCCTGGGGATTATCATGTTGTCTCCCAGCCAAAAACTGCCTCAAATGATCTAGCTCTTTTCTTGCAGCAAACTTGATGGTTACTTTAAACTCACGTTCCCGCCTAAAACATAAAACCAAAATCACAGACAGAAATATTTTGAAAACACAATTATTAAACACTAGATAGTGAAAAACAAATTATACCCATTCTCTTCTGCGAGCTTAACAACAAACTCTTTCGAATCAAACGGCAAAGGCCCAGCAGCAAATGCACTCTTCTTCCCATCATAAGCTAGCAGCAGATTATCCAAGTGGGAAGAACCGTATGAATCACTGAGAAACTTCATAATATCTCGGCTCTTGGTCTTGGAGGTTACCTCCGGAGCAATTGTCACCTAACACATAGAAATTCCATTATGAGCCGCATATCATTTATAAATAATAGGATACCGTAAACATTACAGAATTTAAACTCAAGTCAATTCTATACATAAATAACACAAATTTAAAGATAAAGCAAAAATAATGAGTCATTTCCAAGAGGGAAAAGAGGTGATTACTAGTCACATCTTGGAGGCAAACAAACTATTCAAACAAGCCGGTTATCACACATAATAAGTTATGTATTCAAACAAAACCCGCATCCCATAATTAGCTAACCATTTTATAAGACCACAATCTAGTATAAACCCGCATCCCATAGTTATCTATCTGCTAAACTCTTTTCAAAAACCAACAGAAAATCATTTACATGTCACACAAAGAACAATATAAACAGTTAAACACAGGGTAAAAGACTAAACAATACAGATTTGCTTATGCCTAATTCAGCCCATAAATCAATTCTATACATAAGTCCACATAATCTGAATGAAAACAAAAGCACTTAGTCATCTACAAGATAAAACAGGTGTTGACTAGTCACATATTTGAAACAAATAGACTAATAAAACATACAAGTCACTACATAAAATCAGTTATGTACTGAAACAATGTCATAAACTCTTCAACATATAAAATGTTAATTCCATGACCATTTTACAAAATCACATCTACCTATCCTTAGAGCGTAACATCCAGATATCATATATGAGCAGTAACACATCAAATATGGTACTCAATCTTTGGCACATAACATTTCACTCAACTTGTACATAAACAGAAACACTATAAACAATGTACAGATTCATATATGTATGCAAATAGTTTTCAATCTTATCAGAATGTTTCACAAAACATGTACATAAGTAATAAGTTATCAAGCATTATTCACGACCATCCAAAAAAGATGTTCAAACCCTCGTAACATGTACATTTTCATAAACTCTTAAGACAATTTACAGATTCGTTCCTTAATACAAACAGTTTTCAATCTTTGCAGACTTGGAAATTTGACAATCATGTAACACGAAACACAACATAATAGCATTATCTGTTTCATATTTTACAAAACTATTAACATAAAGTCACAACACATAATCAAGTTATGCCTTAATACAAAAACATCATAATATTCATCAAGATATGAAATGATCATTAGATAACCATTTTACAAAATCGCATAAGATTTAACCTATAACATGTAAATTAGCAGAAACACTATAGAAAATATACAAATCCATTCATAGATACACAAAGTTACCATCAGGCTTATCAGACTCGAATGTTCGAAAAGCACACACACACGATAAAACTAAACATGATAAATGCTAGTAGCTGGAAACCCTCATAAAAAACAAAGTATGAAGAAAACTTGAAATCCCTTTTGAAAATTTTTTAGCACATGACACACAATATAAACCTCCCATAAAAGTATTATTTGCTAAAAATATTTACATATAAAATGTTTATAACCCTCACAAAACAACATTTAGAGCCTCAAAATAAGCAGAGTATAAACTGTCCATCTACCACAGCATTTTCATATAAATATTAAACACATAATTTTAACCTTCAAATCAACCATTAAATATTATTTGTTTCATTTTTTCCAAAAATAATGTCTAAAACCCTGACATACTAATTTTAGCCTCCAAAAAAACCATTAAACACACACTGTTTTGTGATGAGATTTTTTTAAATGTAAAAACCCTCATTTATCAATAGACTATAAACTTCTATTATGATAAACTCTATTTTTTTAATTTATTATAAAAAATAAAAAATAAAATAAAATAAAATAAAAAAAATAAAAAAATAAACCTTATTTACTACATTAACTTTCTTAAAAACACATAACATACTAGTAGTATAATTTTTACAAAACACGTGTTATTAAAACCATTTACTAAAACAGAACAAAAACTTCCTTTACAGAGTAAGTTTTACTAAAGTAAACATAAAGTATAAAATACAGAGTAACTTTTACTAAAAACACACAGTAAAGTTTCAAAATACAGAGTAAGTTTTGCAAAAGTAGAAAATAAAACAGAGTAAATTTTACAAAACTTAAACCCCCACAATAAAACAGAGTATACAAAACACATACTAAACAACACACAGTAGGTAACCCAAACACAATAAAACACAAACAACAAAAGCACACAGTAACGGTGTAAACACACATAGTTAAACAAATACTACTACAAAAACACACAGTAAAAAGTGTAAAAAAACACACAGATAAAACAGAGTAAATTTCACAAATATTATTATGAAACCCAAACAATAACAGAGTTATTAAAATAAAAAAAAAAGTACACACAGTGAAGGTGAAAAACACACACAGTGAAGCATAAAAATAAGAAGGCTCACATCATACTGATGAGGGTCTCTGTTCCCAACACCAACCAAGAAATGGTTAGCCTTAATAAGAATCTTCTTCCCAACCGACCCGAACCCACTCCTCGCCGGAGTCCGAAGCTTCTTCGCCGCCGACGGCACCAACGGCACCATCAACGGCGGCGCAGGTGTCACCAGAGACAGCTTCTCGAGCTCCTTCACCGGAGGAGCGTTGACCGGCGGAGGTGCGGTGGTTTGACCACCGTGACCAGACATTGTTGTTTGTTTTTGGGTTTTTTTTGGAGAGAGAGAGGGTTTATGTTTGTGTGTGTGTTTTTGGAGGTGTGAATAGTGTGTGTGAAAATGGTGAGTGGTGGAGTGGGTTTATATAGGTGGGGAGGAAGATGAAGGGTAGAAATGGTAAAAAGGGTGAAATATTGCTTTTTATACAAGCAAGTGAGGTGAATAGGAGGACATCTTTTGAATTTTTCTGACCTTTTTACCCTTTTTTGTCTGGACACAACGGTACAAAGATATTTTCACCGTGTATTTCGATTTTATCTTTACCATGTAATTCGGTGTTTTCTTTATTTCCCATTCTTGTGACTAATATATTTATATTTTTATGGACTTTTAATATCAACTTAGAATCTTTTCATGACAAGAGATTGTGATGGAGCATGGTTTTTAAAACCAAACCGGATATCAAATCGGTTTTTCAAATGATCCAACCTGATTTAATCGGCTAGTACTCATTTGTAACGTTTTCGGTTCAACTGATCGAACCAGTCAGTTTGATTTGGATTTTAAAACACTAATGGTGAGGAAGTGTCTGTTTTTTTTTTAAGTGTATTAAGCGTGTGGTAAATATAAGTTGATAGTTTAAGGGTTAATGATCCAAAAAATATACAAACTTGCCACATTTTACTATTATGACAATAAACTTTTAATTTTCCTATTAAAACAAAAAAGTTTCTTAATGACTCTTATTGTAACCAAAACTGACACGTGGCAAAATTAATTAACACTTAACCCAAAAAAATCATTTATACTCGTTTTAAATAATACAAACCAGCAAACCTGAATCATGTGGGTTTCCACATTCGAACTCGTGGGTTTCCAAAAAATATACAAACCAGCAAATCCGAGGCACAACTCGAGACAAACCATGAATCATGTGGGTTTCCACATTCAACCGAGGACCAGAGAATCAAACAACACCCGTAGAAATCTTTCTTACCACACGAATTAGCACCAAACATGTTTTTCATACTTCCTACAACACGAGTTGGCAAGCAAAACCCAAACTGACCCGAGTCTGAGTCGACTCACCCGAGTTGACTCAACTCGACAAACAACAACCCTTTAGATCTGAATTTACCACACGAATCTGATTATCAAACTCGTTTTAGACTCACAACCACACTAGACTTATAAAACAAATGTTTAAATCAGTTTTCAACCAAGATTTTATATCCACGAAAACTAAACTAAACCGATTACCAATCGGTTTTGAATAAATAATAACAAACAGACGCGGGTGTGACAGCTTACCCACGAGTTCGAGAAAGAAAGAGAGAGACAAAGCAAGGATGATGAAGGTTGTGGTGGCGCTCGGACCAAGATAACTCCTAAACGTGACCATGGCGGCAGTGGTAGCTGACGGTGGTGGCCATGACTCAAAAACAACCCAAATCGCGGCTTTCCTTTAATCATGATCCAAACACGGATATCCATAACGAGGGAGATGGCTGGTAGCTATTTATGGTGGCGGCTGTAGTACTCTACCCGCTCCAAACAACCCTAGTCGCAACCCTCGCCTTGCCTCGTGAACAACCAAATGTACCCTTAATCTAGAACGACGGTGAGATGGTGGTGTGATGATGGTTGTGTTGTTGAGGGCGGGTGGCCGGAGAAAAAGCCGGAGACCAGTTATGGTTGGCGGCTGGATGAGATGGGGAAGAGAGGAGGAGAGGTTTTTTGTTAAATATTATTGTACTATTTAGGTTTGGAAAGTTGGCAAAAATGGTCCTCCAGAAAAATAAAACGAGTATAAATGATTTTTTTGGGTTAAGTGTTAATTAATTTTGCCACGTGTCAGTTTTGGTTACAATAAGAGTCATTAAGAAACTTTTTTGTTTTAATAGGAAAATTAAAAGTTTATTGTCACAATAGTAAAAGGTGGCAAGTTGGTATATTTTTTGGACCATTAACCCATAGTTTAGTATAAAATGATGTTTTTGGATTGTATGTAGTCATTAACGTTATAAACTTTGTGTTTATTTTTACTATCAGCGTTATAGTATAATTTTTCTATCCAGTCATCACTTATATCCTTAATAATCGGTTAATCAATCACCAATTACTATTAAATTGCAATACACCAAACGCGCGCGTACAAGATTAAACAGATCATACATACAAACAAAATATTTGCCCTCAATCGGTGAGGATTCTCACCAGTAGGCTTCAAAATCGTCTCTTATGCATAACAAACACCCTTTTATAACAATGTTGACGCGTGATGACAACTCTTCAAGCGTGAGGATGGGCTCGTTACAATTTTTGGGAGCAAGATCCTCTCAAGTTGTGTTATACAACTTGAGTCAAGTTGTGTGATTATGAGCCATTGGATTTGATCCAATGGCTCAAATCAAAACAACTTCTTTTGATTTGAACCATTAGATCAAATCCAATGGTTCACAATGACCTAACTTGACTCAAGTTGTGTCCACAACTTGAGAGGATCTTAGGGTTCGTTTGGTAGGACGGAATGTAATGTCAACTGAATGGAATAAACGATGTAATGGAATGAAGAGTGTAATGTAATGATTCATTGTAGTTATTAATATGTTTGGTTTGTATAATAAGACGTAATGGAATCGATAATAAAAAGACTAAAATATCTATTAATAATATAAAGTTTATTTAATGTGGTTAATTAATGAAGGAGTTTTATGTAATTTTGATTCCATTACAAGATGTAATGAAAGAAAAGTAGGGGACCCCTAAGGAATGATTTTGGTGTAATGGGTCATTACTTGCAATGAATTATTACATTTTATAAATATAAACAAACAACATTTATTTATTACATCGTAATAATCATTTCCATTATGACTTTAATTACGACATACCAAACGCTACGTTAGTCTTTTACATGTGGTGTAAAGTTTTTTGTTTGATTTTGACTTTTTGTAGACTTGGTTTTAATATTATTTTCCTTTTGTTGAACGCATTAGCATTTTTGGAGAAAATTTAATTAGCTAGGCTTGAATCATTAGGCCAAAAATTTGGTGTGGTTTATGATATGCATAAAGTTTTTGTCGTTGGCATACGCGGGTAACTTGTTAGTTGGTTTAATATATGTTGCTTGTTGTTTAGTTAACAACATCATGTTCAAATATACAACGGAGCGAAGTAAAAAAGAGATGAGATATAAACCGTCACACCGTGATATTAACACGTGTACGTATCTAACTTGTATCCAAGTCGGATTTAATAGAAAAAACATAGTTGATACCTTATTTAACTCGAATCTTATAGTGCTACTACAATATACAATCATGTTAAAAGGCATCACCTTTAACGAGAGATTGAAAAGTGATAAGTATATAGTATATACTAACATGAATAAAGAGATTGTGTAACTCGGTCTTTTTTTATTAAAAGGCATCACTAATGATTCTGTAACTCAGACCTTTTTTTTATTGCATTATCCCTATTCACCCATATTCCTATCACATTTTTCCGTTTTTTTTTCGCTCTCAAATTTAACAGCGATTATAATGCTGTTACAAACTAACACTATCCAGTTTGAGTTTTAACTAACGTTAGTATTTATTTATGTTAGTCATTGTTCTTTTTGCTAACATGAATAAACACTTGTATTTATTGTTATCATATTGTTATTTTTAGAAACATAACCCAAACACGTTAGACTAATGTTCAATTCTTTTCGCTTATACTCGACAATGCAAACCTAGACTTAAATACCATGAATCACATTTAAATGCATCAATAACTTTCTGGTCAAAACCATCTCATAGTAAACAAAACATGATAGGTCATGTTGAAAAATAAAACTTTTTTTTTTTTTTTTTTGATTGCGAAGCCGTGAGTTTTAAGAGTTTTCCTTTGCGGGTCTTTCCTAGTGGTTCGGGTCCTGAAGTTTGCTCGTTTGGATGGTTTAACTCGACAGTCGGATTTCAAATGGGGTGTTGTTCTAAAGAAATATAATTAAAAAAATGATGTATCATGTTTATTTCAACTTAAGACAAGATAACTTTTTAAACAAAGTTTTGGTACACTTTACTTTTTATTCTTACATATATATAGTGTATCAAAAATTTAACATGTTTCAATCAGTTAAACAGCTATAAACACAACTTGAAAGGGAATATTTTTTGTTCATATATGAAAAAATATATCTACAGTAAATTATATATACTACATATAATAGAAAAACGGTCAAATGTGAAAAATTGAAAAGTTGAATTGTTGAAATTGGTCAATGAGAAAGAATGCATAGTGTAATTAATACTCTTATTAAAACACCCCATTACTTAAAAATACAATAATTTATTCATATTGTACAACCAATTAAAAGCACATCTATTAAATTAAAAACAACCAATTAAAATATCCCTTACTAAAAAGCACAATAATTTTTTCATAACGTACAATTTAAAGAAGCTACAACATAATCCAAAATATAAAATAATTAAACCCACTAATTAATAATATTTTTAAAACACCCTAGAATGAAAAGTCCATGTTATTATACACATTATAAAAATTAATAAAACACACAAAACTTCATACAAAATTGTTACATATAGTTTTGAAAACCGGACCGGACCGGACCAACGTGTTCAACCGGGAACCCGTGTCGCTACCGGTTCAGCTAACCAATTAAAGCCATCTAAAAACGAACTAGAGAGGACCCGTTGAAACCGATATAAACTGGTGAATCAGGTCTTATCGAGTTCTATTTATGCGGTTAATCGTCACAGGGTACCCGCCGTCAAAACGCGCGAGTACCCTGCTATATACTATATATAAAGGAAAAACCAAAAAGGAAAAAGTGAAAAGTTGAAACTAAAAGTGGAAATGTTGAAGACATACATTTCAAAAGGAAACTATTAATACACATCGAAAACCAGGTTGACCCAGGACGCTTCAAACCCGGCGGGTTGACCCGATTTAATTTGACTTGTTTTCGACCCAACCTGTCAGGTTGACTCGATTTAAATCGACTTGTTTTTTTTACCAGAACGGTTCAACCGGTTGAACCACCGAGTCGAACCAGGTTTCAAATTTGACAAAATCATATGAGAAATGATGAAGTAGTTGTGGAACCCGTGACAAATTTGGAAAAATGATAGACCAAGTAATTATAGTTTTTTGTTACTTATTTTGCTTTGACACATGTACATTGTCATTTGTATAATGTTATTTTGAAAAATGTTGGTCTTACACCACTTAAGGGACTAGCATATATGAATCGCCTTTTAAAAGTTAATATATACTATATAGCCCTTTGTCCGGTATATCAATAATGTTATGTAAGTTTATTAAGAACACAAAAATTAAATATTATTGTTATCTTTAGCGATAATTATTTATACCCCAAACAAATTGAACAATGCTTAAATACCTATGCAAATTGATAGTACAAGATAATCTTATTATGGTGATACTAAATTTGTAAGGTTACAAGTTTAAAAGCCACACACTAAATAATAAACGCTACACATGTAAAAAAAAAATAGTTATCACTGCCTAAATTACTGAAAAAACAAGAAAATGCGGTCACACACGTTGGCTATACCTCTAAACTACAATATAATATTGACAACTACATAATACCGTTGCTTTTTTGTAATGATTGAATATATTATTACTAAAATCTTAATAACTTAAAAGTTAAAACAATTCTATTAGAAATATATACTCTCACACTTAGATCGACTCCACATAATTTTTTGAAAACTGTATATTTCTGCTGCTATGTAATCACGCATCAGAATTATAGTTATTCGAAAATGATTCTCTAACGCTACACATACAGTTTGTTGAAAGAAATTTATAGGTCGTCAGAATTTTGCAGAAAACTAGACACCGTTGCCGCTAGACGCGGGTACTCGTATAGTATTAAAAATATGTGCAAGTCATTTGCGTGGGAATAAAGAAAAGGAAAAGAAAAAAAGTTTTGCATAAAAAAGATAAGATATAGAAACAAAAAGAGATGGTCGTTTTCTTTTTTCTGAACTTAGATGGTCATTTTCATGTCAAGGTAAAATGGGGCATGATCCTGTGGTGGACCTTACACATATTTAACTTTTGAGTTTTAGATTAATAAAATTTACGAAAAAACCAAAGGATATGATCAAAATAGTACCAATGTCCTAAAATGGTGCTCTACAAGGTACTGGTAGTGGCACCACAATGCATATTTGCTTGGCCACCAACACCTGTAATTCTGCAAGGCACAAAAAAAAGGACGAAAGCATTTTTATACAGTTGTACCTTGTGCTTCGCTATTTTGCATGGTCTCTCTATTATCTAAAATGGATTGTGATTGGCTTGTTGAATATATTGTCCTGTATGGAATATTTAGATAAAAATTGGAAGGGTTTTTCAAAGAGAAAATTTGTTAAACGAACACATTCTACTTTTACTTTACATATATGAACCTCGCCCATACATTTTTCTAAAATGAACTTCTCAATATTATCCACTAGATTCCTATCGTAATACCTTGTACACGTGTACAAGGAATTCTTGGGCGTGCGCGAGGCGAGAACCTAGGCGAATGAATGTTTCGGGCTAGAAGTTCGGGCGTGGTACAAACTAGGGCGTATACAACTACTTCTGGGCGTGCCCTGGGCGAGAGACTAAGGCGGAGAGGTGAGCTGGGCGTGGCCTGGGCGAGGAGGGCGTGGCCTGGGCGTGGAGCTAGGCGTGTGTCTGGCGAGGCTTCGAGTTCCTTGAATTGTCTTCATCTTATAAGCCATGGTAGCTTTTCTGTTGCAGGGATGGAAATTGATGATGACGAACTAGCTAGCTTTGTTGAACGCATTGACAAGGATCATAATGGAATCATAACTTTTGAAGAATGGAGAGACTTTCTTCTTCTCTATCCTCACGAAGAAACGATTGAAAACATCTACCAGTACTGGGAACGTGTTTATCTTGTAGATATAGGAGAAGCAACAGATGATGTTAGTGTTTGTTTGTGATGTTTTTGTTTTTGTTGGATGCTTGAAAGTAAAGTATAATTGCTTGTCAAGTGGTTTTGGTTTTAAAGTTTGTCATGAATGGTCCTTTTTTTTGTTTGCTTATTATCTTCTTGTCTGAAGAAAGAAAAAAAAGTGGTCCTCACACTTGATGTGACATTTTTATGTTCGTTCTTGTAAAGTGTTGAAAAAGAGTTTGTATTTGTAAAATGAGTTTTGATATGGATCGTTTAGGTAATTTGCTTTTTTTCTAACTTGTGCCTTAAGGGCACAAGTTAAGCATACAAAAAATAAACTAAAAGTACACAGGGGCTTACATAAAAGTACATTTATCTGTACTTTTATGTGGATTCCTGTGTACTTTTCTGTGGGCTCTGTGTACTTATTGTATGCTTAACTTGTGCCTTTAGGGCACAAGTTAGAAAAACCAATGTATATATTAGAGGGGAGGGAGTGGGGCTCGGGTACCTCTACCCGATCGGTAACACCATTCCTTGTGCATCGGGTACCAATTCGGGCTTTGAAGCCGATCGGTGTAGAGGCCAAAATTTTTGAATATCCGAACGTTAGGCTCACCTAACGGCTAGTAGGAATAAAAATAAAAATAAAATAAAAAATTACCCCCACCTTTTTAAAAACCCCCACATTCACATTTTAAAATCACAGCCCATTTTTCACAAAATCATCTCAACCCATCTTTCAATTTCTCATAAAATCCCAACCTTTTTATCATCAAAATGTCTTCCGATTCTTCCGAATTCGAATACGTTATTCCGTCTTCGTCCGACGATCTATCCACGGGTAGCTCGATGCAACTTATGCTTCAAGCGGCTCAGTTTCTTGAAGACACGGCAAGCTCTAGCTTTCAAAGCCGTAGTAGCATAGATCGTCATCGGGAAATAGGTCTTCAAACTCTAGAGAATGATTGGTTCGTTGAAGCACCAAAGTACAACGAAGATTACTTTTAAAAAAAATTCGAATGGAGAAAAACATGTTTTTGAAAATAGTGGGTGACATTGAAGCGAGATACCCATATTTTCAAGAAGGTTATGACGCGCGAAACAAAAAAGTTTCACGGCGAAACAAAAAGTCACATCGGCCGTTAGGCAACTCGCAACCGGCAATCCCCCCGATGAGTATGATGAATATTTATGCATGTCTGCAAGAACGTCATGTGAAAGTCTTGATTATTTTTGTGAGGCCATCATTGAGTTGTACGGTCGAGAGTACCTACGTAGGCCGACAGCACACGACCTTGCACGCATTTTACAGGCCCATGAAGCTAGACATTACATCCCTGGGATGCTTGGTAGCATCGACTGTACACACGTCAAATGAAAAAATTGTCCTAGAAGTTTGAGAGGGCAATATACGAGAGGGACTATGGTGTTCCCACTATTATCCTTGAAGTCACCGCGTCACAAGATTTGTGGATTTGGCATGCTTTTTTTGGTCCTCCGGGGTCAAACAATGATATCAACGTATTGAATCAGTCTGACTTGTATCTTACAGATCGAAATGGAACGGCGATGAACAGTTCATTCCACGTGAATGGACGCTTTTACAAACGCGGCTACTATTTGACAGATGGAATCTATCCTAAGTGGTCCACATATGTTAAAGCATACCCGTATCCAACCAACCCAAAGGAAAAGAGATTTAAGAAGTTACAAGAGGGGGCGAGAAAGGATGTCGAGCGAGCTTTTGGTGCTCTCAAAGGAAAATGGAAGATTCTCGATCAACCTCTCCGAGCTATGACCAAAGCGAATATTGCCAATCAGGTTCATGCGTGTGTTCGACAACAGTGTGGTAGCGGAGTTACTAGACGAAGTTCTCCATGACCGTCTTCGATATGATCTCACGGAGCACGTAGCACGTCAATACTTGCCGCATCTCGATGATTAGTGGGGTTTTTTTTTTTTTTTTTTTTTTTTTTTAATCTAGTTTTTTTTAAGTATTATGTTATGTTTCTTTTTTTAAGTATTATGTAATTTTTCTTTTTTTTAAGTATTATGTAATGTTTTTGTTTTTAATGAAATGGTATGTTTTTATTTTAATATTGTATGTGATTTTATGTATTAAATATATATATATATATATATATATATATATATATATATATATATATATAAATCGGGTACTAGGGTACCACTCCCTCCACTTAGGGTAGTGTTAGGGTAGAATTGGGTAGTTTTGAGTTAGAAGGTATTTATTGGATAGAGGTGATGTGGCAATTCGGGTACTAGGGTACCAGGGTACCACTCCCTCCCCCTTACAATATGGTATATAATTGTGGTGTGTGTATCAGTTTATATAATGTAAATATCAACACCTTTTTTTTTACCATGTAGATCGGTTTATCTTTATATACAGTAAGATAAAAAAAAATGCAAAGTATCATAAAAACAAAAAAACTACCACCATCTTAACGTCATTTCTGTTTAACTTTTTAACATTAACACCTAAAAATCACCCCATATCATAACATCTCATTAACACCAAATTTTGAGACTCACATTCTCTTTTTCATTTATTTAATAAACTGACATTTAATTAATTAAATTAAGGCCAATTATAAAAAGGAATGAAGCACACTTTCAAAAATGATATTACCCGGCCCAACCTCACTTTTTTTTTAACCGTAACCTCACTTTCTCTTTTACAGACAAACACCAATTTCTCTTTTGCAGACCCTTGCTTTCTTCTTCCTCCCTCGACACAAGCTAAAAAAAATCGACACATACACACACTACAAAACCATGTAAAATTAAAATAATAATAATAATAATAATAATAATAATAATAATAATAATAATAATAATAATAATAATAATAATAATAATAATAATAATAATAATAATAATAATAATAATAATAATAAAGTAAAAATAGATACTCTCGTTTCACTCCAAGTTGCTGGAGAACCTCCCGGCATAATGTCGTTGCAAAAACGTCCTCCTCGGTATCATAACGCCGCGCAACGCAACGCCACGTGGGCATAATGTCGCCTTCGGCGTTATGATACCGTGCCCTTTTAAGGCCGGGTGCAATTGTCATTCGGCCATCACCTTCATATCAGCTTTTTAACACATGATCTAAATTACCATTTAACAGTTGTAATTGTAACCACTTAACCAAACACATAAAAAAATTATTTTATACAAACATCACCCAAGATATATCACACGCTAACAAACAGAAAATAATAATAATAACAACAACACCTTTTCCTTTCTTTCGTTAGATGAAGAAATTCACCAAACCAGCTCCAAAACAACCCTCCGCTTACCAAAACAACCCCTCCGTCATGGGCTTCACGTGCCATGGATGGCCTTTGCGTGTGGTCGAATTTCACGATAACGCCCCACCTAAGCAGTCTTATGTATGATCCTAAAAAATATGACTATTTACATCTGATTTTCTCATACCATTTGTGGTGACTTTTATCATGCACTACTTCTAACATGATTCTTTATTATTATCGTTGTTAGTGTGTTTATACTTATATAAATTATTCTTTTAAGAACGCTTTTGAAGAGGCACAAAACTTGTTCCAAGTTGTTGAGACCGTGAATTTAACTCAAAGGTAATGGCTTGATTATATATAATAGCATTCTCATACTTCATTAACGCGTGATTGTTGTTGCTGTTGTATGTGTGTATAATATCATGGTTCGTATGTGATATGAAAATAAACTAATCTTTATTCAGAAGCGAACTTCTGGACCGGAAAGGAGCCAAAAAAAGGTGAGCGCCCCTGCATGAGCCTTATTGAAAACTAAAGCAAGGCACCGACCAATTTATGATGTCCCTGATGATGACGTTCCTCAAGCAGGCCACGTGGATTGGTCGGGTCTTCTTCAGCTAATGAGACCTCAATCTCGAAGCCTTCGGAGTATCTTTTTGATAGGCACCTCTATTTGTATAGTGAATTCCCTCATGATAGATCTCACATAGTCTCCATCACCTTCCCCCGCCGCATTCCGACCAGTGAGAGTATATAATGACAACTTCCGGACACTTATGTCTGATCGTGAGATTGCTTGTTGGACGTCCGATGGAACCTACTTAAAAAATATTCTCCCTCCTTATAACATGTTATAAGTTCTCGTGGGTCCTTGAAAAATGCCTTTTAATTTAAATTGCCGAGTTCATGGGGTTTGGTCTAAGATTGCAGGTTCCATTAACTCTTTGCACAACAAGAATATCATCCCTCTTCCCACTCTCAAGAAGCAAGTAAATAATGTTAAAGCACAAAGTTCTGGGCTGATGTTTGGTTATGCGAAACCCCTCTCAAACAGAAGTTCCCTCGTCTATATCGGCTAGACATTTATCCTAATTGTACGGTGCATGATAAATGGAATTCCGGTTGGATTTGGTCGTGGTCAAGAAGTATCAATGGTGGTGTCACTAAAGCTCAGCTAGATGATCTTTCTAGCCTTCTTGGTAATTTATTCCTCACAGACAAAGATGATTCTTGGATATGGTCTATTGGGAATTCCAATGTTTTTAATGTTAAAGACACTCGGAATCTTATAGATGACTCAATGCTTCTTGATTCACCCACTCCTACTAGATAGTGCAGATTCATCTCGAAGAAGGTTAACATTTTAATTTGGCGAACTCTTTGTGATCGTGTCCCAACGAGATGGAACTTGAGTAGACAAGGTATCGAAATCAACTCTTTACTTTTTCCCAACTACGCAATTAGCCCGAAAACTACAAATCACTTATTTTGGGATTGTTCTCTTGCGACAACCGTGTGGTCGAAGATATTCAATTGGGTAGACCTTCTTCTTCCAAGATGTAACACTATTGAAGTGTTATATGATTGGCTTGATCACTTCACATAAGTTAATTATAGAAGCTATCATTGGAGTGGCTATTTGGGTTTTGTGGAACTTCCGTAACGAGTCTATCTTTGGAGCTTAAATCCCTCTTCGATCTACTTTATCTGACAAAGTAGTTTATTATTCTTTTTTGTGGTTTTCTAATAGAAATAGAAAAGCTTCTAAGTCACGGAACAATTTGATTCAAAATCCTTTGCTTGTATCTCTTTTGTAATTGTTCTTCTTGATAGCTTTTTGCTAGTTTAATAATATCTCAGCCGTTCGAAAAAAATTAAAAGTTTGAAAAATAAAATAAAGCTAATTTTTGGTTGTGGCACGGTTGTTATGAAACGAGTGGCGGTGTCATGGACGTCGTCACATGCATCGTTTACTTCCTATAATGAGTCATACGACGCTCAACGCGTTATCACTCTAACAACTATCATCCATGTAACATTTACACTTTTTGGTAACATATCACATTACCAAAAAATCATCGACATATAAAAATATATATACGTCGGATTAATAAGTGTACCCAATGAAAAATCTATCAAAACATTTTATATTTTTAAGAAACGTAAAAAGGTATGCACATCATATTAAAATTATAAATAGCTACACATAACTAGTGTTATAAAGCGAGCCCCATTAAAATTGAAATAATACCGGGTCCGAAAAGGATTGGCTACAACATGTGAACTGACAAAATATAAAAACACATGAAAACAGTGACGTCTTGTGTTGTATTCCTATCACCACTACTTATGTTGCAAGGTTACTTCATGCTCCATATACAAATACACACTTGCACAACCACTACACAAACTATATAGCATACATATTTGCTTTTTACAGTTGTAACAGTATTACCACAATACAAATACAATATTGTGGACGTATGGTCCGGACTGGGCCAGAAATGGGTCAGGCCCGGCAGATGCGGCCCACTCTACGCCTAAACCCTAATCCATGCCTTATAAATACATGACAGGTTATCTCTAACCCTAACAACTTATGCTATGCTACAGCGCATACTAACTTGACCGTCGGAGGTGGACCCCGGGGCTACGGCCTCGGGTCCACTCCTAACGGGTTCTCTTTGTTGACAGGTCTACTAGGGCTCGAGAAGACGACTAACGGCCAAGGAGAGTCGTTGAATCTAGTCCGCGCCAGATTATGCTTCAACAAGTTGGCGCCATCCGTGGGACCACGAATAAACTATGTTTCGTGTTCTCATATTACCGAGAAGCAGAAATCAATTTCTAACGTCGGTAACTCTAAAACTTTTGCATTCTACCACGTGTAAGATTTGCTTTACCTGAATTTAATATTCTATTGACATGATAAATTAAATACGTAATAAACATGTCGTCAGTAAACAAACGACGTGACTTTATGCCTGATTTTGCAAAGAAAACGAAACTGGGATCAGGCCATGTGATTCCCCATGCGCGTATTTGTTACAGCGTATATTTTAAATTTTAATATAATAAACCATATCTTCACTTAAAATATTATTCTTTAATTAAGTGTTGAGATTTAATAAATTCTTTGATTTAGCTAAATGCTAAAACATGATAAATCGTCCGCACGATCGGACCTATTTTAAATCGTCCGCATGATCGGACCTATTTTAAAACATCCGCACGATCGGACCTATTTTATCTTTTAGTCCGCATGATCGGAGCTACTTTATTTTTTCGCCGCGAATTAATTCGCGCAGTCGCGATAAATCTACCCACGTTAGGCCGTGCGTTCAGACATCTTCGCAGAGAACGCGTACCCGCGAACACCACGATGCTAGTCAATCGCCATGATGCGCACTGGACAAAGGCCGTGGTATAAACATCTGCGATCATCCAGAAACGTTCGAGTCTATGCGGTTAAGATAAATCCATCTGCGTCTATTCGTCGCGGTCACGGTACATCCATCCGAGTTTTTATTTTATACACTAAAAAAAAAAAAACAAAAAAAAAAACAAAAAAAACAAAAACAAAAACACAATTAATTATTTCGTCGGTACGCATCCCACGACGGGTGCGCACTGCCACTTTTCTTATATGCTATGTGCTATATATTTTTTATGCTATGTGCTGTCTATTGTTTTAATTCAGTAGGTTTTATATGCTGCGATTCACGGCATATAATTTTAATCTTTGTATTCAGTGTTTTTCGCAGACTAAATAAGTTCAATGCTCCTACACGAGTAGCACCATCAAACTTGGGGGGCTACCAGAGTATATATACTACTGTTTCCGTACGCGTCACGCAGATTATTTGGAAGCGGTACAAAGACGGATTTAAATATTCGCACGCATCTTTGCCGCAGGGGAGACGTCCTCTGTCGGTTGTAAAGACGGATGTAATGCGCGCAGAAGCACGTCTTCTGTCGCACCTCTTTGTTGCGCACAGTGCGAACTTATGCGCAGAAGCACGTCTTCTATCGCACCTCTTTGTTGCGCACAGCGCGCACTTATGCGCAGAAGTACGTCTTATGTCGCACCTCTTTGTCGCGCACAACGCGCACTTATGCTACAGAAGCACGTCTTTTGTCGCACCTCTTTGTCGCGCACAGCGCGCACTTCTGTTACAGAAGCACGTCTTCTGTCGCACCATGTTGCGTCACTACTGGTACAAAAGGTACGCCCTTACCCAAGATGCAGCATACGGGATCCACTTTCACCTACGCGACCATCAGAACTTAAGTCTAGCACAACATAGCCATGCGCTATCTCATACTAGACTTGGGGGGCTTGTGGACGTATGGTCCGGACTGGGCCAGGAATGGGTTAGGCCCGGCAGATGCGGCCCACTCTACGCCTAAACCCTAATCTATGCCTTATAAATACATGACAGGTTATCTCTAACCCTAACAACTTATGCTACGCTACAACGCATACTAACTTGACCGTCGGAGGTGGACCCCGGGGCTACGGCCTCGGGTCCACTCCTAACGGGTTCTCTTTGTTGACAGGTCTACTAGGGCTCGAGAAGACGACTAACGGCCAAGGAAAGTCGTTGAATCTAGTCCGCGCCAGATTATGCTTCAACAAATATAAATAGTGCTAGTACAATTCAGCTTTTTACAGTTTTTATGTTCATATACCACACAAATATCATGCTACTATAAGAGCGCTAGGTATCGTTTGGTGTCGTGGGTAATGCCATGGGAAAAAACGATGCCACTTCAGCACTTTTTTCCCATAACACCAATTTTGGCAATGGCACCAAAACCCACCTCCCTAGCATAACATCAGTTTTCTAATGTCATGACGCATAATTGTTTATTTATTTATTAACAAAACAAATCTTAAACACACAACTAACCAATCTTAAACAATCTTAAACACATAAAAAAAATTGGATATTACAAATATATAAGGCCCATCATACTGATACAAAAAACCATCAAAGGCTTTAAGGATAGCTGATATGTGCAAAAACACATATCATTTCTTTATCAAATTAATCTCAAAATAACCAAGAAAGAGCCGTTTATTGCTAATATTTGTGGTTTTCTTGAGTTTGTGCTTGTGCAGGTACGGATATGTAAAAACACACAAAAAGGAACCAAATCAGACGTAAATCCGAGCACGAGAGATTAAGAGAGCTTAAGCTGAGCCGGAAGATCAAAATTGTGCATTTATGAAGATTTTATTCTCCGAGGATGATTTTTGGAAGTTTTAACCAAGTTTGAAGAATTAGCAAAAATGGCCCCTCAAGTTTGAGCATTTGGCATAATTGACCCCTGAAGTTTCAGAAGTTGCAAATTCAGCCTTGGTTTATTTGAAGATTGACAAAAACAATCATTGGAAGATACTTTCAGAATTACAAGATTGGTCCTTGGAATTTCAGTTTTGACACTATTAGTCCTTGAAACACATCTTGGGTTCTATATATATCCTAAGTCCATTTAACAAATCCAAAGCCCAAACCAAAACACCTTACCCGGCCCAAACTTAAAACACCCGTCCAATAAACCAACCCGGTATACACCTTTTACCCGTTTACCCGGATTTTTACCCAAGTCAACACCCACGTACCCAGTCAAACACTCAAAATAATATAAACAATCCCAAACGCGCCCTACAGTACCTCTTCTTCCCCAAAACCAAACGCACCATTTACTCATTCACTTTTACCACCATTTACCCACCCCAACCTCGTACTTAGCATCTCAAGGATCCTTCTAGAAGCTGACATGTCAGGATAAGCTGCCCATGTGGCCATTTGAAGCTCCCTCATTGGCTGCAACACCTCATTTGGTGAATTGGAGCTCTATGATTGGAGGAAGTGACAGAGGATTGATTTGTGGCTGTGGATAAGCCTTCTAGGCTCTTCCAAGAGGATCCCAAGGCTGATTGAGGCTATAAAAAGACCCCTTGAGCTCACATTGTAGCGGGCATTTAATTTTCTTTAATTCAATTAAGCTTATGTTTTTCAGTTTTCTCATTTAGTAATTTCCTTTTAAGTTTTCATGTAATCTCAAAGTATATTGTACTCTTATTTCAATTTTAATAAAATTTCAAGTTTCCCTTTTTATCTTGCATTTTCAGTTTTTAATGATGAATAAAGGTGTTTTCAAGATTGAAATAAGCTCACTCAGCTTCATATAAGCTGTTGTGAGCTTATTTGTTGTTTACTTGTTCCATTTCAATCACTTGCACACACAAAAAGGTTCAGTCAACGAAAGTCAACTGTGGTTGAAATTGGTCTTGATATGGAGATGGGGTGATCTTAAGGCTGAGTTGGGTCTGATTTAGTGTTTGGTGTTGGATTTGGTTGATTTGGTACTGCTACTCTGCCCAATTTAAGCTGGATATTAAGTGAGTTTATTTTCTAAAACTGTCTCATAACTGTCATGGATTTGATCTTGTTTGTTTGTGTTTAGCACTTTGTTAGAGCTTTAGGATCTTAGTTTACTGCTTATTTCATTGTCTGCATAAGTAGTTATAGGATTAGATTGCTTAATTTGTTTGTTAGATTCATTAAGGGACTGTTTGGATCAGTGGATAAAACTGTGTTTAAGGCTATCTTGGTATAAGATTTCTGTTGCATTAGTCTCTGATAGTACTAGTAAAGTCATTTCAATCAAAGTTTACATCAGTCTTTTTACAAAAGTCAAAATCACAAGTTTACTGCTCTTGATCTCAAACCTGTTAGAATCAGTTGCTTAGATTCTGCACATAGGTGTAGAATTTGATAAACTAGCTTGCTATAGTTGTATTACATCATTATTCATCAACTTCAGTTCATCATTTGATCTTAAATCTCAAATAAGTCAAACATCAGTAACTGTTTTCAAAAGTCAAAACATGTCTAAACCTGTTTTTCTCAGACCTTGCAGCCTTTGCACAAGGTGCTATACAGCTTATTAGGGTCTCATATTTGGTCCAGGGGTAGTTTGCTTGGTGGTCTTGAAGACCACATATCTGTTTTTCACTTAAGCTCTTCTGATTAGTCAGTGAATAAGCTCAAACTTAGGACCTAATTCAGCTGTTGGATAAAAATCAGTTAGCATCATATTTGAGTAGACTGCTTATTTGAGGTTAGGAGTAGCTATAATTAGTTGTTTTAGAGTAGTTATAGTATAATTTAGCTTCTGTTATCAGTTGGTGCATTCTAGAGCTTATTTGCTTATTTTCAATAGCTTATTACACATCAGTTTACACTGCAGCTCTCAGATCTTACACATAAGCATCATATTTTATATTTTTCATAGAACTAGAATAACATTTTAGAATTTTCCTGAGTTTTTTATAATTTTTAGTCACTGTTTAGTATTTTTCACTATTTAAATCAGTTTTTAGTCACTTTTAAATAGCTTTTATTGCAAATAATTAAGAAAAAGTTCAAAAAAATAATTTTTCAATTTTCCCAGTTTAAGAAAAATATAAAAAGCATAAATAATATTTTTCCCTATTTTTCCCTTTTTATTTGGTATTTTTCACAATTTAAATTAGATTTAAATAGTTTTAAATTAGTATAAAATAGAAAAATAATCAGAAAAATAAAAAAATAGTTTTGAAAATTCTCTTATGGTATTTTAGATTTTATAAAAATAGTTTCATATTTTCCCCTTTGATTTTCATAATTTTTAGTATTTTAAATTAGATTTAAAAGTTAAAAATTAGTTTTTAATTGTAATAAAATCCAGAAAAATCCAAAAAAAATAGTTTTAATTTTAAATTAGTTTTCACATTACATTTCTAGAGTAAAAGTAATTTTAGGCATTTTTAGGATATAATTTAGACGTAGTTGCATCTTAATTACGTTTCGTTAATTACTTTTTAGTTAAATTTGCATTAGGATTTCCCGTAAAATAGATTCCCTTAATTACTTTCCCTATTCCCGTAGTGTAATAAAATCAAATCACAAAATCAAAACATCGAGCATTAAATTCCAAACCAATAACGACGTTGGCAATTCACGCCTCGTTGGGAAACGATTCGGGTTGACTAATCCGTATCAACGATCACACACGGGATTTGATTTATTATTCTTTTTCCTAAAGGAATTTGAATCTATCTTCGTGATTATTTTTGATATCGATATTGAGGTTTTATCCATACACATAACCCCTAAGCCTTTTAATGTAAATCAATAGCCTAAACAAATATAACAGCCAAAACACAATTAACCAATCTTATAAATATTAGGTCATCTTCTTCCATTTCTTTTAACAGTCTTCTTCCTTCAGCAGTTCAACCACCTGCAAAACACACACAAAAAAAGAAGAAGAAGAAGCATATCACAGTATCACACAAACACAAACACATCACAAAAAGAATAATAAATAAATAAAGCTTCGGCGTGAGCCACGTCGCCAAGACCCACCAGCCCAGTCTCGGTGTGGTGTCTCGTGCCATAGGGTGGCGCCGAAGGTGATGGCTCAAGCCAACAACCCTTGTACCCGGTGCTCTAAGAAATGAGAAATTAAACATGAGAGGATCTCAATCCTTATGATTGAGATCCTCTCATGTTCATCTTGAACATGAGAGGTAATGTTAGTTACAATATGAAGGAAAAAATATTTTTTAACAAAATAGAGGTCCCACAATAACTAATTTATTATTTTTCTCTACTCACATACATCTCAACATTACCTCTCATGTTCAATTTAAACACGAGAGGATCTCAGTCCATCCTTATGTATAGGCTATGTGGGTTTAGACGCTACTAAACTTGGATTTACACACCATCTATTTACATAAAATTAAATATTCATCTAGGTATTTGTGTTTTTTCTTTTTTTAGTCCCGAAACAGAACACCAAAAACACCAATAACTTTTTCTACTCCCGCTTCTATTTTCTCTATGGTAGGTTGTAACTTTTAACTCACCATATATCTCTTCTTCAACCTCTTAAACTAGTGCTACCATTTTTATCTTTTTTCTTTTTTCTATTATGATCATTAAGATTAATACACCTAATAGCTTAATCATTATATGTAATTATTATGTTTTCTCTTGTTTTTATCAATAACCAATATCCGAATATTGAAACCACAAACCTACTTAAAAAGTAGAGACCAAAATCATATCTTCAAAGTTTTAACTGTAAATAGTCTTCAAACTACCAAAAAATAGATCTTGAATCACATTCACAAAACAAATTTATTAAAAGACCATATCTTAAAACTATAAATCCATATTAAAAACAAAATTTTGAATAAAAAATTCCAAAAAATCATAACTTAAAAATGGAGGTGACTATCCGGCGGTTGGCGATGGTGGTTACTCATTTAAAAATGAGGGTGGAACTTATACAAACGGTTGGCGATGGTGGTTATCCAATGAGGTTAACGGGGGTGACTATTCAGCGGGGTTAGCCAGTGGTGGTTGAATGGAGAGGAGATTTAGAAGTTTATTTTGGGTAAGTGTAAATGTATTAAAAAAACAATTGGTGTGTATCTGTGTGAGATTTTGGTTGAATGAAGAAGGAGAGAGAGAGAGAGAGAGAGAGAGAGAGAGAGAGAGAGAGATAGATGGTGTTTCAATGGTGTGTGAAACATGCCCAAAATAATATGATTATAATGAAATACTATCTTGGATGTACGTTTATAATATGGTTTTTGACCAAGTTTGCAGACGTAGAGCACAAGGTATGAGGTGTCACTGTTGTGTCATTGGTGTGCTATTTGTGTGCCAACTATACCGGAGTATCGTATTATTCGTGAGCCAAACATTTTGAGCCAATACGATGGCTCAAGCCATTTGCATTCTTGTGTGTGTGGTTTATTATTATTATTATTATTATTATTATTATTATTATTATTATTATTATTATTATTATTATTATTATTATTATTATTATTATTATTATTATTATTATTATTATTATTATTATTATTATTATTATTATTATTATTATTATTATTATTATTATTTTTTATTTTATTATTATTTTTTTTGAGTAAAACATCACTTCATTAGAAAATCAAAAGAAATTACAAGAAATTAGTGGGGAGTCGAGAAACTAACTGGGCCCCCACTCCTCTAGCAATAGCAAAACAAATCCTACTAAATATATAGTTAGCACCACGCGCGCCAATATCTTGAGTGACCGAGAACTTTCGGATACGCTTGAGCAAGGTCACCGCCTCCTTCTCGAGTTCACCAAAAGAAGAGAAAGAGAAGGGGATGGACCCATATCCAATATCAGCGCATTTGGTTTCGTACTTGACACGTTTGCGCTGTGTAGCTTCAATCACGGCACGCCCTGCCACAAAGTCAATCATACCAGTTTGCGTTAAGGGCGATGACCCAGTAAGATCAACACACACATCAAGGGCGTTATTATTATTATTATTATTATTATTATTATTATTATTATTATTATTATTATTATTATTATTATTATTATTATTATTATTATTATTATTATTATTATTTTGTATTGTGAGTGAGTGAGTATTTTTAATGGGGTATTTTGTAAGACCAAATAACATGTTAGTGGTGTGTTAAGAGGGAGCGTGTTTTAGCTATTGATGTGTTATTGAGAGGTTTGTGATGTGATAATTAGGTGTCGTACCAATAACGTGTTATTGGTATCTCCCTCACCTTTTGCTCTTACAATATTATGTACTCCGTACTTGTTTATTTGTACGAATGATATGGTATATGAGCTTACGTGCTCTTTGGTAATTGATACGGCACTTAATTTGTTAAAACTAACGAGATATCATATGTTCCTAAGTCGCTAATACAGCCAAAATTGTTTTAGCTACTCTAAGATCTATAAATTTTACTCAGTATATGAGATCGTTATGCTCACACACTATAATTTATAAACATCTAGAACAAAATTGGGTATGTGTGGCGAATATAGCAGTAGCAAAATTCAGTAGCAACAATAAACAGTAACAGAAAATAGTAGTAGTAAGCAATAGTTGTTTGTTTTAATAAAACGTTCATCAATAGTCATAATTATTAAATGAAAATGCTAGTTAGTTTTAAATGCTACTAAAAGTTGCATTTTAATTTGAAGCGTTAAAAAACGTAAGGATGCTAGTTGCTTATTTCTAAACAAACATTTTGTACAATACATTAACCGCTAATTGCTAGTTGCTTGAAAAAGGGTCGGTACTAAACATACCAAAACATGTCTTGTGTTTTCAAAAACAAATTGTTTGGAGGTTTCACTCAAAAATCTAAAAGCGAAAATAAGACATGAAAGTGAGGGTATGTTTGGAATTAAAGATAAATATGTGAAAAGTGAAACTTGTATTCACTCGTGCTTGCTAACCGTGTGTGACTTAACTTGGGGGCTACGCATAGTTTTTATCATTTAAAATTTTCAGTTTTTTAAGGTACGAGTATAGTTTGAATTCACAATGAAATTTGCCCGGGACTTTTTTTTCTCACTCAAATAGATGTAAAGATTACATGTGTTAGAAAAAAAGTCACTCACATGTTGTTAAAATGTATCTAAGCTCGTTTTCGTCATTAAGGCTGTAAGATAAAATCAGGATTCAAAAGTAACGTTATTTTAAATTCAAACAAAAACATAAATGTTACTACATATAATCGTTGATGAAATAAATATTAATGAATTGATATTTAGAGTTGTTCATGGTTTTAAATTCTAATGTCTTTCAAATACTTGGACCGTTGACAGAGATGGACCTAGAGAGTTCTCGAGAGTTTACGAAAACCCGATGAATATTCATCGTCTAGTGTAAATTATCGTTAAAAATCTTGATCTTTTAAATAAATCTGGTCACAGAAATACATATATATTTTTAGTCCATTAATATGTCAAAATAAATACATGTAGTCTTAATTTATTAGCTAGTTGTAGTAGGATTGACTAACGGGCCAAACCCGACCCGAACTGATCAAACCCGGACCTGACCCGAAAACAAATAACCAAAAATAGATTTTATAGTCGTAGGAGTGGATAGCGATCCGGTGACCTCACCACTCATTCTATGTCATTTAAGTAGCTACTTCAATTTTGTATGTTATTTTAAAATAGAATCGTAAGATCGTATGAAACTACAATCATGATAACGATTTTGATAACTATAATTTTAACTAACTTTATATACATGATTTATTCTTGTTACGTTTGTTTTTACAATCATATATTTATTTTTACAATCATATAGTACTCTATGCTTTTTGTTTATGTCATTTCACTTTTAGGTCCTATGGGAAACAAAAGATTTACAGTCATTACTCTAATTTATGATTAAAAGAATCATCAGGTTAAATATGAAACATTTCGTAAGTAGCTAGTAATGACAATTTTATTCCTTGTGTTATGTCTTTGCTTTTTTTCTTTAAAATAAAATATCGCTTAACAATTTGATTCTTTGAACTCAAGAGCACATACACGCCTCTTTACTAATATTTCTTTTCTATATATATTTAAAAACACATTTTTGGCTCATTAACGAGGGGTACTCATTCATGGTATTGCATATGATTCTCCCAAACACTCACATCATTTGACATCGAGTCGATCGATAATTTGGTCGATGAGGTGGTTTTAAGTTTGGCGTCACCAAATTTATATTTTCTAGCAACTTACTAAGGTAAACACACAAAAAAACTACGTGTTGAATCAGATCTCATACCTGATATAATGTTCTAATCTACTTATTGTTTAGTTTTTTTTTGCTTTTTCACTTGCTTCAAAGACGAGTAAGCTGAATAAAATGCATAGGTCCTTTGTCGATAGTCTCTTTTTATAAGTAAACTAAAGTCTACTTCAGTAATAACAAAAGCCATTATAATTTATAGTCTATAAAAAGGTAAGCATATCCATAAGATTGCATATGCATTTTCAATAGTTGCATTAAACACACAATGTGAAATGTGTCAACTATATTTGTTAGTAGTAAATTCGTTAGTTCTTACTTAATATGACTCATGATTGACCCATAAATATAAAAGGCATGTCGTATATGATAACGCATGTCGTATATGATAACGGGGTGGCACAAGAACATTAACCTCATAGCAAAACCAGCTCACTATTTACTATTTAGGAACAATGCACTTATGATTAAAAAAAGATTAATCTTTTTTGAGATCCAACTTAGTTGAGGTTACAAATGAGATATTTAGGTGTCTTGAACTAACTAATTAATAACATCTTTTCAAAAGTTTCAAAAATATCGAAACCTATTCAATATTCATATGTGCTAACTACTTCTATAGTTCTTACACCTAATAGTGTCATAACGTACATCTTGTCTAAAATACTTTTAGGGATTTTCTAATATGTGCCTTTAGGCACATGATTAGAAACATTAATTATAATAAAGATTCTTATAAAAAGTACAAATGGCTATTAAATGTTTTAAAGTTTTCATCTCTACCAAAAATAACCTTTCTAAATTCCCTCTTTAATCTAATTCTAATTTCCCTCCTATGTGATTTCCCTCCTTTTTTTCTTTTATGTTCCCATGTTTTTTTTTTCAACAAACAAGTATATCCTTCTTTTTTTCCAAACCATCCAGTATATCCTTTGTATTTTAATTTTTAATTTGTGTTTCATGTAGCATGCAAACATAAAACATTCATAAACATACAAAATATAAGTTCATACAAAACTAATAAAGATAATTGACAAACAAGTTCATACCAAACTAATAAAAGATAATTGACAAATAACATCAAGTGCTAACATTTTAAACAAAATATAGGATTTAAATCTTCATTTTCCTTAGCGATTTTCTTTTTCTTCTTAGCACGTTGAGAAGCAATATTGCCATCACCAAAATTCTCTCTTTCCGGGCATGTTGTGGAATAGTGACCAACACCCTTACAAATCCCACAACGCCTTACTTGTGTTATCAACTCGATTCCACCTTTTGGTCGTATTTTCTTGGGGCGCCCTTTTGGATTTGACATTGGAGGACATTCGACCAAATCAATTGTATCGTTTAAACAAGTCAAATCCACAATACTTCCTTCTTGTGGTGATGGAGATGTCTCACCAATTTGAAGTTCATCTCGTCTCCAACGTGAAGGCCAATAAGTAGAAGGGACTTCAAAATAATCTTTATGGATAAAAACACTTAATATGTGACGGCAAAGTATTCCAACAAATTCAAAATTTTTGCAACTACACTTCGCTACCTTACCATCCCAAAACACCTTATGCAATCGAGACGCTTTATGATGTTTAACAACAAAACTGATGCAATTTTCTTCTTGAACCGTATATTGAATTGCTTTTCCAAATTCCTCTTGAAATTTTTTGAATGCGAATGAAGTCAAAAAGTAATGACCTTGTTCTTCTAATGGCGAGAGTGACCTCAAACACGCACCTCTATATTTTTCCAACATGGTATCATGCATTTGTCTTTGCTCAACATCTTCTATGGCAAGATCAACCTAAAAAAATATAAATGTAATATAAATAATCTAAGATTAAAAATCTAAATAGTATTTGCGATGTAGTAAATAACAACTAATATATAGATATATGAATGCTTACTTGTCTTATGAACTGGGACAAACAAGTTCTTGATGAAATAAATCTTTTTATATATGCATTTATGCTTTCGGATCTTCCGGTAGTTGTCATGCCACCAAAAAAGAAATTACGAAGATAAGCGGGCACCCAAAATTCTTTAATTTGATACAACCCCGTTACATGCTTATTCTTGGTCATGTTATACTTTGAAATTACTAATGGCCATTGTTGCTCAAATTCTTCTATCGTGTCTAACTTGTATAAGTTATAAAATTCCGAACACCAACTTGAATACTCACTTCTTAAGACCGAAGTAAACCAACCGCTAAATTTTGTGGTAATATGCCATATGCAAAATGCATGTTTTGTGAAAGGCATCTCTTTCGCAATTGCTTCCGTCATCCATGGATCTTGATCGGTCAATATCGTTCCCGGTGACTTCTTCATAAGTAGACTAAAATTCTATATATGAATACAATAAAATAAAGTAAGTAAAGTGCAAATCTGTTATTAAAAAAAAAAAAAAAAAAAAAAAAAAATGTACGAAACATCATTAAATGGTTACAATATTCTCCAATCTAAGTAGACTACTACAAGCCCATTACTTGCATGTGTTGATTTGTTACGAGATGTGTTCTGGCTTCATTTTTGTATGGACTAAAAATTGGTCTATTACACGCTTCATTTTTTTTTCTTTTCTTTTTGTATGGACTAAAAATTGATCTATTACAAAACAATATTGTACGAAACATCATACCTTGAAGAGCCATCGAAATGTTTTTGTTTTCTCATTACGTACAAGTGCACAACCGAGCAATATAGTCCTTCCATGATTATCAATACCGACAAATACCCCAAAAGGCATCTCATATGAATTGACTTTGTATGTAGTATCAAATACCACAACATCTCCATATTTTTGGTACCAATCAAAACAATGAGCTTGAGACCAAAAAATATGCTCCAATCTATTTTCATCGTCTAATGTATATGCAAATTGGAAATTTGAATTATCACTCTTAGCACTTTTGCAATACTCCAAAAGCTCTCTTGCATCATTTGGTGAGTGTGTTTTATGAAGCTTCGTGAAAAAATTATGAACATCCTTTACAAGAAATGGAAGTTCTCCATGTCTCACATTTTTTTCTAGCTCCATTACACGCATAATTTGCCTAACGGATAAACCTCCTTCTTTCAACAAAAGTATACGTTTTTCATCTTCATTGGTAATGTTACGATAGGAGGGAAGAAAACGAACCTCTTGTGTAGACAATAAGACATGATTGTGCTCCTTAACAAATTTAGTAACTTGCCACTCTTCCGGAAATATTTCGTTGATTCGTTTCAATTTTATACGCATATAAGCCTTGCATTCGCATCTTGTAGAACCTCGATTTCTTTGTTGTTTAGAGTAATCTACCACTTTAGTCTCCGGCTTTCCTTGACGGTGACAAAAGAAATCACGTCTTTTTTTCACGCCATTCTTGTTTTCGAACCGCCCTTTTCGAACCGAAAACCCTTTCATTCTTGCATATTTCATATAGAATACAAAAGCTTCTTCTTCACTAAGAAAACATTGACCAACAAAAGGTTCGTCAATATTTTCTTTTTCGTTAGTATTTTCATCCACACTATTTTCTTCAATAAGAACTTCATTCAAATCAAAAGGAAGTAAATGCATGGCTCTTCAAGATATGAATTTATATGTTTTAAAGATTTATGCATATACTAATTACTTGTAGTATATGAATGAAGTTAAACATAATGTTGTATGCATATTCTAATTAAGTGAACAACTAACTGTTGTGGTGCAAAATATATATGAAGTCAAGCATATGAGAAAATAAGTCTATGGGAAAAAAATGAGAGGGAAATTTCATTTAATTAAGGAGGGAAACTACAATTTAATTAAGGAGGGAAAAGAGAAAAGATGTATTTAATGGTTGGAGAAAAAAAAAATCTATGTGATTGCTGGATGAAAAAAAAAAACGTTAGTGGGAACATTAAAAAAAAGAGAGGGAAATCTCATATGAGAGAAATTAGAATTAATGAGGGAATCTAGAAAGGGTATTTTTGGAATAGATGAAAACTTTAAAACATTTAATAGCCATTTGTACTTTTCATAAGAATTTTTATTATTATAAATGCTTCTAATCATGTGCCTAAGGGCACATGTTAGAAAATCCCATACTTTTATCATCATAAATCACTGTGAACTTTAACGACCATTGTGGCACGATGCTCATGCGAATCAGTGTCAAATAGATCACCTCCATATAAGAATGTGCTCCGAATATACATATCGTATCTGCCTATCGGGTGGATCTGCGAACACAAAATCTTGTTAGTACCAACAATTCTTAATCCCATTCTATTTATATTTTTCCAAAACAGAAAAAAAAAAAAAAAAAAAAAATACTTGTTGAATGAGACCTCATATAATGTTCTAACCTACTTATTGTTTGATATTTGAAAATTATGGGTGCGTTAAAAAACATATATATTGCTCTATAAACTTCATTGTACATTGCAACGATTTGACCAGCATTGTAAAATATTTGAAAGAGCTAGGTTCAAGAGACGCATATGATGGTCTCAAAATATTTGCGCCTTCATCATTTTCGACTCGCAATTCTTTTATTGTCTTATATTAAGTTAGTTTATAGAAGTCGTTTCTACACTCTTTTTTCTTCACACTTTATAAAAAATGAATTTTTTTAAAAAAAATATTCACACTTAAGAGTGTGAATAACCGTTTCAAAATCCTTACACTTAAAAAATGTGAATAATTTCAATCTCACACTTAAAAGTGTGAAGAATATTTCAAAATCAAAATCATCACACTTAAAAGTGTGAAGAATTATTTTAAAATCATAATCATAACACTTAAAAGTGTGAAAAATTGTTTTAAAACCCTCAAACTTATAAGTGTGAAAAATGTTCATAAAGCTTTACATATAAAAGTGTGAAAATATTTGTTACACCTAATTGATTCACACGCATACTAGTGTAAACTTTTTAATTCTTCATACTTTAAAATATGGCTACATGCTCTAACAAGTGTGAGTATGTTAACATTTCTTAAGCGCATGATATTTATATTTTTCCAAGACAAAAAAAAAAAAAAAAAAAAAAAAAAAAAAAAACTTGTTAAATGAGACCTCAGATAATGTTCTTACATACTTATTGTTTGATATTTGAAAATTATGGGTGCCTTAAGAAACGTATTGCTCTATAAACTTCATTATACATTACACTTATTTGACCCGCATGTGTAAAATATATATTTGAAAGAGGTAGGTTCAAGAGACACGCATATAATGGAGTTAGTTTATAGAGGTCGTTTTTTCACCAAGACATAATTTTACAACAAAGTTTTTATCAGTATCTCATATAGTCATATGTTCCATTTTTCGGATATTTAGTCGCTCTTTTGGAGCTATAGCTAGAAGTTCAATGGTAATATATTGGGTGTTCATGGTTTTGATTTAATTGGTAGTGTCATCTTTTGTGCTTCACGCTAGATTTATCTTTTAATAAAAAATTTGCCACTTTACAAAAAACTAGCGAGTAGTAATATCACCATGATAGAAAAGTTCGGAATTTTTGTTAGTGAACGAGAATTATACTTGCAAAGCAAAGACCATAAGCGTTTGATCCTATAAATTCCTGGCTACAACCTTTCTTTGCTTATTAATTTGCTTCAAAGACGAGCAAGCAAGACCAAAAGACATAAGACTAAATGTAGTAGGAGCAAATCCAACGTGTCTAAGGCCACAAGCACGCGTTTATCATATGACACCACCCGCCCGAAACAACGCGTCTTTGTCCAATACCTAGCACAACTTGATCAGTCAGATGACCGACTTTTTGTTTTTTTTTTCTCTTGAATATATTGTGGGGTATGTTTTGGTTGTGATGTTGGTTGTTTTATTACATAATGTTGGTGGTGAAGAAAAAAGCTGATATTACGTTGAATTATCAGTGATAGTTGATCACCACTACATTCAGTCTTGATTTTCTTTGAATATACCCTTTTTACGAGCAAAAGAAAAAAAATAATTCACTTAAGTAATAAAAAAAAGCCATTATAATTTCAAATCAGTAAAACGGACAAGTATATCTAGGGTTCTAAAAGGCGCGATATGGTGTCGCTAAGGCGCGAGGCGTGAAATCTACGTTACGAATAGCTTAAGGCGTCGGATATAGGCGTGGTGTGAAACGAGGTGTGAAACGAGGCGTGAAAAGGCTCGAAAAGGTGCGTTAAGGCGCGATGCGTGACATTTGCGTTATGAATAGCCCAAGGCGTCGGATCTAGGCGTGCCGTGAAAAGGCTTAATAAGGCGCGCTAAGACGCGATGCGTGACATCTGTTTTACGAATAGCCCAAGGCGTCGGATCTAGACGTGGCGTAAAATGATGCGTGAAAAGGCTCGATAAAACGCGAAGCGTGACACCTTTTTTGAATTTAACTCCGATAAATTAAATTTCTTTAAAAAAATGAAGAATATTACATTCAAAAATAGTTTCTTAACTTTATTTAATATGAAAAAGTATAGCATTTCTCAACAACTAAACATATCCTTTAAACATTTGTAAGTAAACGGGTTTTTAGTTAAAGTTTGATTAAAAAAAAAATAAAAAAAAAAAGAAAAAAAAATCCTTGACCAATGAAGGAAAAGAGAAACTATTAAAACATCAGAATGGAAAGTGTCACTCCTTTCGCTCCAAATTAAATGTTCATCTTTTCATTTTGCGATATTTCAAAATAAATGTTCGTGTTATCTTTTGTGCTTCACGCGAGGTTTATCTTTTAATAGAATTTTTGCCACTTTACAAAAAAACTAGTGAGTAGCAATATCACCATGATAGAAGAATCCAGAATTTTTGTTAGTGAACGAGAATTATACTTGCAAAGCAAAGTCCATAAGCGGTTGATCGTATAAATTTCTGGCTACAACCTTTCTTTGCTTATTAATTTGCTTCAAAGACGAGCAAGCAAGACCAAAAGACATAAGACTGAGTGTAGTAGGAGCAAATCCAACGTGTCTAAGACCACAAGCACGCGTTTATCATATTACACCACATGCCCGAAACAACGCGTCTTCGTCCAATACGTGTTTAAGGAATTGATATTCATTAAAGTGTCCATGTTTTAAAATCAAGATAAAGGAATTGATAATAAAAGATTAAAAAAAAAAAAAAAGGTTCCTATGGTGTTTTTCCAATACGTGTTTAAGGAATTGATATTCATTAAAGTGTCCATGTTTTAGTTTATAGAGGTCGTTTTTTCACCAAGACATAATTTAACAACAAAGTTTTTATCAGTATCTCATATAGTCATATGTTCCATTTTTCTGATATTTAGTCGCTCTTTTGGAGCTATAGCTAGAAGTTCAATGGTAATATATTGGGTGTTCATGGTTTTGATTTAATTGGTAGTGTCATCTTTTGTGCTTCACGCTAGGTTTATCTTTTAATAGTAATTTTGCCACTTTACAAAATACTAGTGAGTAGCAATATTACCATGATAGAAAAGTCCGGAATTTTTGTTAATGAACGAGAATTATACTTGCAAAGCAAAGTCCATAAGCGTTTGATCCTATAAATTCCTGGCTACAACCTTTCTTTGCTTATTAATTTGCTTCAAAGACGAGCAAGCAAGACCAAAAGACATAAGACTAAGTGTAGTAGGAGCAAATCCAACGTGTCTAAGACCACAAGCATGCGTTTATCATATTACACCACCCGAAACAACGCGTCTTCATCCAATACCTGGCACAACTTGATCGGTCAGATGACCGACTTTTTTTTTTTTTTTTTTTTTTTTTTTCCCTCTCTTGAGTATATTGTAGGGTATGTTTTGGTTGTGATGTTGGTTGTCTTATTACATAATGTTGGTAGTGACGTAAATGGTGAGAAAAAAGCTGATGTGACGTTGAATTATCAGTGATAAAGTTGATCACCACTACATTCAGTCTTGATTTTCTTTGTATATACCCTTTTTACAAGTAAAAGAAAAAAAATAATCCACTTAAGTAATAAAAAAAAACCATTATAATTTCAAATAAGTAAAACGGACAAGTATATCTACGGTTCTAAAAGGCGCGACATGGTTTTGTGCTAAGGCGCGAGACATGACATCGCGTCGGATCTAGGCGTGGCGTGAAATGAGGCGTGAAGAGGCTCGATAAGGCGCGATGCGTGACATTTGCATTATGAATAACCCAAGACGTTGGATCTAGGCGTGCCGTGAAAAGGCTTGATAAGGCGCGCTAAGACGCGATGCGTGACATCTGTTTTACGAATAGCCCAAGGCGTCGGATCTAGACGTGGCGTGAAAAGGCTCGATAAGGCGCGAAGCGTGACACCCTTTTTGAATTTAACTCCGATGAATTAAATTTCTTTAAAAAAATGAAGAATATTACATTCAAAAATAGTTTTTTAACTTTATTTATTATGAAAAAGTATAGCATTTCTTAACAACTAAACATATCCTTTAAACGTTTGTAAGTAAACGGATTTTTAGTTAAAGTTTGATTAAAAAAAAAAAAAAAAAAAAAAAAATCCTTGACCAATGAAGGAAAAGAGAAACTATTAAAACATCATAATGGAAAGTGTCATGTTCATCTTTTCATTTTGTGATATTTCAAAATAAATGTTTGTGTTATAATCAATAAAAAATGATTTTCATAAGTAAAGATGATATTTGATTAGAGAACTCAATACGAGGATTTTTCGTCCGCCAAAGCAAAAAACAACGGACGAACAACGTGTCATAGTGGACCGTCCATCTTGTTATTCCTCCGACGTTTGTCACTTGATTCTAGTCACATATGTCATTTGTTATTTTTTATTTTCTTGTGAGTGAGTGAGCATTTTTGATTGTTTGTTTTGTGCGACTTACATGCACTAATAACTTTATTTTTTATTATTAATTTTTTTTTTAATTTTTTATAAAAAATATTTTAATTGTTGGTGTGTTATTCGATAAATGATGAAGTGAGAAATGAAGAACATGGTATATATCACTATTCACTACCACTCCTTGATACTTTTATAAAAATATAAAAGTTAAAACATTTATTTTGCGCCTTCATCATTTTCGACCCGCATTTCTTTTATTGTCTTATATTAAGTTAGTTTGTAGAAGTCGTTTTTCACCAAGACATAATTTTACAACAAAGTTTTTATAGTCTATTTTTCGGATACGTAGTCGCTCTTTTGGAGCTATAGCTTAAAGTTCAATGGCAATATATTGGATGTTCAAGGTTTTTATTTGATTGGTAGTGTCATCTTTTGTGCTTCACGCGAGGTTTATGTTTTAATAGAATTTTTGACACTTTACAAAAAACTAGTGAGTAGCAATATCACCATGATAGAAGAATCCGGAATTTTTGTTAGTGAACGAGAATTATACTTGCAAAGCAAAGTCCATATGCGGTTGATCCTATAAATTTCTGGCTACAACCTTTCTTTGCTTATTATTTTGCTTCAAAGACGAGCAAGCAAGACCAAAAGACATAAGACTAAGTGTAGTAGGAGCAAATCCAACGTGTCTAAGACCACAAGCACGCATTTATCATATTACACCACCCACCCGAAACAACGCGTCTTCGTCCAATACGTGTTTAAGGAATTGATATTCATTAAAGTTGTCCATGTTTTAAAATCAAGATAAAGGAATTGATAATAAAGATTAAATAAATAAATAATAATAATAATGTTCCTATGGTGTTTTTCGAATACAAAACACTGGCCCGTTGATAGCTTGTTTGCATGTTAATTTAAGACAAAATCAACTTAAAAGCAGAAAACAAGTTGACCAAATAACAAAAAATATGTTTTATAGTGATAAAATCCGGTGATCTCACCACTCAATCTATGTTATTTAAGATTCTACTCCAATTTCGTATATTATTTAAGGTAAGATTGTAAGATCGCAAGATTATATAATCATGATCACGATTTTGATAACCATAATTTTAACTAGCATATATGATTTACTTGTTACATTTGTTTACAGGCACATTTTACTTTATGCTTTTTGTTTATATCATTTCACTTTTTTAGGTCCTATAGGGAAATAAAAGATTTACAGTCATTACACTAATAAGTATATGATTAGAAAAAATCTTTATGAAACATACAATACGTAAGTAGCTAGCAAGGACAATTTTATTCCTTGTATTATGTTTTTGTTTTTCTTTTAAATAAAGTATCACTTAACAATTTGATTCTTTGAACTCAATTTTTGTATATATATTTCTAAACCCATTTTTGGCTCATTAACGAGGGGAACTTATTCATTATATTGCATATATGATTCTTCCAAACACTCACATCATTTAAATCGAGTCAATTGGTACAATGAGGTGGTTTTACGTTTGGCGTCACCAAATTTACATTTTCTAGTAACGTACTAAGGTAAACACAAAAACAAAATTTATGCGTTGAATCAGACCTCAGACCTCATATAATGGTTTAATCTACTTTCGTTTAGTTTTTTTGCTTATTCACTTGCTTCAAAGACGAGTTAGCAGGACTAAAAGGCATAGGGCCTTTGTCGATACTCTCTTTCTATAAGTAAATTAAAGTCTACTTTAGTAATAAAAAAGCCATTATAATTTGTAGTTTATAAAAAGGTAAACATATTCATAAGCTAGATTGCATATGCATTTTCACTAGTTGCAAACATACAATGTTTAATAGCCCACGGTGTCGGATCTAGACGTGGCGTAAAATGAGGCGTGAAAAGGTTCGAGAAGGCGCGAAGCGTGACGCCCTTTTTGGATTTAACTCCGATGAATTAAATTTCTTTAAAAAAATGAAAAATATTACATTCAAAAATTGTTTATTAACTTTATTTATTATGAAAAAGTATAGCATTTCTCAACAACTAAACATATCCTTTAAACATTTGTAAGTAAACGGATTTTTATAGTTAAAGTTTGATTAAAAAAAAAATCCTTGACAAGCGAAGGAAAAGAGAAACTATTAAAACATCAGAATGGAAAGTGTCACTCCTTTCGCTCCAAATTAAATGTTCATCTTTTCATTTTGCGATAATTCAAAATAAATGTTTGTGTTATAATGAATAAAAAATGATTTTCATAAGTAGAGATGATATTTGATTAGAGAGCTCGATATGGGGATTTTTCATCCGCCAAAGCAAAAAACAACGGACGAACAACGTGTCATAGTGGATCGCCCATCTTGTTATTCCTCACCCGTTTGTCACTTGATTCCAGTCACATGTGCCATTTGTTATTTTTTTTTATTTTCTTGTGAGTGAGTGAGTATTTTTGATTGTTTGTTTTGTGCGACTTACATGCACCAATAACTTTATTTTATTATTTTTACTTTTTATGAAAAATATTTTTATTGTTGGTGTGTTATTGAAAAAGTGATGGTGTGAGAAATGAATAACATGGTATTTATCACTACTCTTAGTGAAGAGTATAGTTTGTGATACTTTTATAAAAATATAAAAAGTTAAAACATTTATTTTGATAAATCGAAAACATATTGAGTGAGATTGTGGCGGTGTGTGCACAAAATTTATTAAATTTAAAAACTAGTAAAATAGAAAGTTGTCACAGGGAACGGGTGCAAAATGCATGTAACAAAATGGGCCCTAGTGTGTTGAGAACCATTGATTTGGACACGATTCGAAATTGATCAACGGATGAAATTGGACAAGGTGATCTATAAATACTTCAAAATCCACACTCACTCAGTCTCACTTCCACACCTTCTTCTTCAATACCAAAAACTAAAAAAATCATCATCATCATGGTGAGACCAGAGTTCAAAAAGAAAAACAAATACGTACCGTGGAAAAAATGCTCGTATTGTCCTACCAGATGTCATCCCTCAAAGATCTGGAAACATGAATATAACTGTGAGGTAGTTAACTAACTCAATTTATCTACTATTTATTTACCGTTTTTGTGTACTAGATTCGTTATTTATTTGTTTTTTTCAACTTTTTTGCAGTTTAATCCAAGGTTTCAGAGGATGTTCGGTAGACCGGCTCCGGTAGCCGGTGGTGCTCGCCGTTAGTTTACTGGTTCTGTTATGGTGTGGATTATGGAGACGTCAATTGATATTACTAGTAAATAAACGCTTACCTAATTCACACCATTTTAAAAACACAAAAAACAAAAAAAATATAAAAAATAACCAAAAAACACAAAAATATTACGTAGTTTAAGTCTGTTGTTCATCCTTTAGTTTTTACGCTTTGCTGTGACGGTCGATCAAGTGTAGCATCTGGTTGTTTGTTTGGATGTTGTGTTTTCGTTGTCGATATCTCATCATCATCGTTGCTTAGGGAGATTAGAAGATAGATACACGGGAGTTCATGATTTTTTTAGGATAAAATTGATCTTAAACATATATAGCGGATCGATTTGGCGGTTTAGATCTACTGGTACTATATCTTACTTCGCTTGCGGATTATTCGAGTCGTTGCGTAGTCTCGAGTTCACTAATTGATACTTCGGTTGCGGTTTTTCGGCACTAGTAGCATTAGATGTGGATTTGTGCTGATTGATATCAATCATGTTTGATTATTTGCGCTGAGCTCTCTTTTGCTACACTTTGGGACGTTTTGTGGGTGAATGAATTCGTTGTTTTGTAGATTTGTTGATCGTTTGTTTGGTCTATCAATGAGTTGTACGATTAGATAGCATCACGCATGTAGGAAGTTGTTTTATAGCGCCGGGATCGTTTTAAGATGATAATCATACCTTTTTCTTATTGTAATCACGTATTGTAGCCCAAGGGGCATTATCCATTTCGTTCAATACATATGCTTATTGTCTTTTTATCTTACCAAACGGGTCAAAATGGGATGGTTGGGTCAGATAATGTAAGTCTCTTAGACTACAGTAACTCCATTGTAGAGGTTGCAAATTGGTGAATGGATTACAATATGTTATGTATAAACACCCATTCTTTATAGTTTTGGTCTTGGTTATTTTGTTCATCTTCTATATATAGAGATAAAATGCGACCAACTATGATAGTATAGCAAATTATGAGTCTGTACTCTGTAGGCATTAAGATACAGTTTCGCAACTTTCAGTCCATTTGACCCATCTCCCCTCTAGCTAATAACTTATTCTCAGATCCATTTCACACGTTAGGGATGAACCAAACCCATATCGACGCATTCATAAGTCAAATGGGTCGGAGTTACCATATCAACTTGATTGTTTGCAAGACCTTGAAATTATACCATGTTACTTTTTCTAGCATTTTACAAAGGAACAAAATATAAAAGGTGACTTCATGATTCAAACCACGACCTACATTTGCTATGGCTTGTCACATATATTGCGCTACCAATAGGCAAAAAAAGTATATTCGACTCGCAACATGCAAGAGTTATATGCATAATGCTGAGCAAATTGTCTCGAGCACTGTTCTCTATAATTACGCTAGTTTACAAAGAACCGAAAATGTAACCCTTGACACTCGAAAAACTGATTTGTACTCGTAAATCTAGAGTAGTTGTTTACTTGGAAAACTTTTTGTAACCAGGAAGCTTTCATACATTACAATTTGTCTCCATTCCATAGGTGATTTCTTGTTAGCAGTCACTAAATCTGTGCATCAAAGATTAGGAAAATTTAATGTAGTCAAAACATAAGAACGTTAGTTCAAGATTAAGATACCAAACATGATCAAGAAAGAAATTAACTAGTTACAACTAATGCATTCGTCGATGGAAGCTATTAATTGAATAAATATCTCCCTTAATCGTCTTTCCTGAAAATGTTACTTGCTAGGGTAATGTTAGCCAACTTCGGATGGTAATGGATATTACTATTACTATAATATACTAAAAGGCAGGAGCCTTTTTGCAAAACATTTGCATTAATTGCAAACTTTGCCAACTTGGCGAAAACAGCCCCTGAGGTTCAAGTGTCGTTGCAAAGTAAGTCCTTTAACATTAATAATCTTTCGCAACTTGACAAAAACAACCCCTGAGGTTTAAATGTCGTTGCAAAGTAAGTCCTTTAAGCAATCCCGCTGCATCGCGCGGGTTTTCCAACACTCGTTGTGGGTATTATGGATTTATGGTAATAAGATCAGTAAGGAGTATAATATTTGGATTTATCTTGGTTACATTCGTATGATTTTTGTCCACACTGCACAGTATGAAATATGAATACTCAGTTTGGGCTTAAGATGGAAATGCATGATATGAAGACTTTTGAGTTATCGGGCTTTTGTGGTGATTTGCAAAAAAATGGTTATAGCATTTCTATTTTGACGTATAATGGTTTTTATGGTCATATTTTTTGTTTTAGAATTGTTTTTTGATATACTTTAAGACCAATAGCTTAGTTTCTTTTTTAGCTATGTTATGAAAGTATGTTTTGGGCATATCATTTTTAAGCTTACATGGTTTTTCATGTAAAGCTTTGTCTTATATTTTTTGATTAGTTTTTAATATATTTGTCGGGGTATCATCTCTTTTAAACAAAAAAAAAAAGAAGAAGAAGAAGCCATTACATTAACTAAAAGAACAAATATTTTCATATCCATATATTTGCATATGCATATGTGGCATTTTTAGTAGTTGCATCTAGAGCTGTAAACGAACCGGATAAACAAGAACTTAGCTTTATTCATGTTTGTTCGTTTTATTTTAATTAAACAGATAAAAGAACACCAATGCTTAAACGGACAAATTTCTTGTTCATATTCGTTTATTAAGTAATTGATTTGTTCATATTCGTTTATGTTCGTTCATTAAAGTGCTAAACGAACTTAAACGGACCAATATAAATACACAAAGAAAAATAAACATGAATCTTATGAGATTATACATAATATTGTGTTTTATAAGTGGTGTTGTGTAAATAAACCAATTCAAAAGTACATAATCAAAATATACGATGCACCAATATTAATATATAAATGAACATAAACGAACGCATGATCGAACATTCACGAATATAAATGAACGAAAAATATTGTTTGTGTTCGTTCATTTAATAATAAACGAACATAAATGAACTTTTTACCGAATGATTTATTAAATGCTCACTGAACGTTCAGTTTGTTTACAACCCAAATTGCATCCTAAAAAATGTTGATGTGTCAACTATTTTATATCAGTAGTCAATTTTCACATTTTTGAAAAGACAGTTAATAGTCACGGTGCGTATCTGTTTTCTTGCGTGTTAACAACCTTCCTTCAGCTGGCTTCACTTTATCTATTCATCTGTTTTTTTCAAATGGAGATTTAGGGATCTCTCTTGTTCATAGATCTTGAAACCAAACCTATTCCCGGAAGAACCAACACATAAAGGGTGTAAGCAACGGAAGGTTCTCATCCTGTCCACGACATTGTTCGCCGACGATCTTCCTTGGGCGAATGGGGACACCATTCTCTTTCTTTCTTCAATCGTTCCGATCAGGACAAGTGGGTTAGTTCGTTTCGTCCTCCTATCTGCGTAATTCTCTGTCGTCGTTCGTGATCATGTTGGGCGAAAAGTAATCTTAGAGGAGCGGCTGTGAAAAAAGGGCTCTTCCTCCTTTCCATTGAAGTAGGGAGGGCTTCCTTCCCCGCCATTCCGGCCTATTATTGATAGGGATTTTACCGATGCCGAAAGTAGCTTGCTTACCATGCCACCCACTTGAGAAGTTAGTTGCTAGAAAGAAGCGATATATGACTAGTGACAACTTTTAATCATATCGGTACGTTATCCATGTAGTTAGTTCCGTATACCTAGAGAATTATTTTCCCTACTTTTATATTTAGCAAGCTTTAGTTAGCAAAGCTTTACAAATATGGTTTTAGTCATAACAATTTGACTGAACAATATGGCCAATGTACATAAAAAGACGTTGACTAGTCAAACAAATTGACTTTTTATTAAACATACAAGTGATAAAAATCACAAACATGGCACTATAATTTTTTTTTTTTTGAAAATGGGTGAACTTATATTATTAAGAGTAAATTACACCGTTCGTTCCTGTGGTTTGCTCCAAATCACACCGGTAGTCTCTGTTCTTTTTTTTTTTGCTTTTTTGCTCCCTGTGGTTTACATATTGCACGCTGTTAGTCCTTATCGCTAACTGCCGTTATCTTTTTCGTTATCTCAATGGCACCGTTAGTCCTAACCAAGCGATCACTTGCAGCGTTAGTCCTTTATACTAACGACCGTTAATAACTCCAAAATTTTATTTAAAAAAAATCTTTTCTACGCGGTTTTAATCGTTTTCGCCCGTTTTCTTACGTTTTCATGCGTTTTTGTCCGTTCATATACGTTTTCGTCTACTTTTTCTACGTTTTTCTTACGTTTTTGTCCGTTTTTATACGTTTTCCTTAGTTTTTACGCTTTAGTCCGTTTTTCTTACGTTTTTGTCCGTTTTTATACGTTTTCCTTCGTTTTTTTACGCTTTTGTCTGTTTTTCTTACGTTTTTGTCCGTCTTTATATGTTTTCCTTCGTTTTTTTACGCTTTTGTCCGTTTTTCTTACGTTTTTGTCCGTTTTTATACGGTGTAATTTAAAAAAAAATGACGTTTTTTTTAATCTGATTTTTTTCCGATTTAAAAAAAATACGTTTTTTTTAAATCTGATTTTTAAAAAAGTTTTTTACGATTTAAAAAAAATACGTTTTTTTTAATCTGATTTAAAAAAATCGGAAAAAACTTTTTTTAAAATAAAGTTTTTTAAAAAATTACGTTTTTTTTAAAACCGGAAAAACCTTTTTTATAAATCAGATAAAAAAACGTAATTTTTTTTAAATCGAAAAAAACTTTTTTAAAAATCAAATTAAAAAAACGTATTTTTTTTTAAATCGGAAAAAACTTTTTAAAAAATCAGATTAAAAAAAACGTATTTTTTTAAATCGGGAAAAAAAATCAGATTACAAACAACGTCATTTTTTTTTAAATTACACCGTATAAAAACGGACAAAAACGTAAGAAAAACGGACAAAAGCGTAAAAAAACGAAGTAAACGTATAAAAACGGACAAAAACATAAGAAAAACGGACGAAAGCGTAAAAAAACGAAGGAAAACGTATAAAAAGGGACAAAAACGTAAGAAAAACGGCCAAAAGCGTAAAAAAACGAAGGAAAACGTATAAAAACGGACAAAAACGTAAGAAAAACGAACAAAAGCGTAAAAAATTAGGGAAAACGTATAAAAACGGACAAAAACGTAAGAAAAACGTAGAAAAGGTAGACGAAAACATATATAAACGGACAAAAACGCATAAAAACGTAAGAAAACGGGCGAAAACGATAAAAACCGCGTAGAAAAGATTTTTTTTAATAAACTTTTAGAGTTATTAACGGTCGTTAGTATAAAGGACTAACGCTGCAAGTGATCGCTTGGTTAGGACTAACGGTGCCATTGAGATAACGAAAAAGATAACGGCACTTAGCGATAAGGACTAACAGCGTGCAATATGTAAACCACATGGAGCAAAAAAGCAAAAAAAAAAAAAGAACAGGGACTACCGGTGTGATTTGGAGCAAACCACAGGGACGAACGGTGTAATTTACTCTATTATTAATAAAACTTTGCTCATTGAGCATACAGAGAAGCAAATCTTGTATTAATGGACATGTCCCATTAACACACAGATAGCTAGAATACAACATAAACATCATACACTTGCTACTTGTCCATGAAACAGAAGCAAACACCCATTCTTCTAGACTAGCCAAGAACACTAGTACTAGGCAACCATGGAGAAAATCCATTGCTTGACTACATTTCCCACATTACAAACACCCTACATGTGCTTAATAATCTGCCACCTTCAAAGCACAGAGGCTCTTGTATATGGGCATCATCAAGACAATGAGAAAAACTCCAGTTCCTTATGCCTTTTTACATAGAAGCTACATTTCCAATCAAGCTGGCTTTACTTCATATGCACTAGACACTCAAGGACACTTCCCACCTTGACTACATTTCCTAAGTAACTATTCAATCAGACTCATTTTGCAACTCTCCCTCACAAACAAGACATATTGAATAATCACCCAGGCATCATCAGGCTGGCACTCCACCATTGTTCCTTCTCAAAAGGCAACATATCACCACATTTGATCTTACTGAACCAAACACACAAAGCAGGAAACTACATTTTGGCTCTTACTGACTCCAACCAGTTCACTACTCCCAATCAAAATGCAGTTTGCATTCCTCACATATGATGGAAAGACAGCTTACTAGGAGGAGATTTTCGGAACCAAGGTACTAGCCATCTGCTTTAAACCAAATTCCAACTCCACACAAAACCTCAATCATTCATAAGAAGGAGCTCCAAGTTCCTCATATTCATAGTGACTTTCCATTGCTTGCTAACTTCATCCACATGTCTAGACCATTTCACACTCAGACTTGCCAATTTCAGTCTAACACAGTTGGTAATATCTTTCATTACCTCTTGATGGCTCCTTTTGGCATTAGTAAACACTCTTTTGTTCCTTTCATTCCAAATGTAGTAAATGCAGGCTGCAATCACTAACCTTCTCACAATGCTCATTATGGATCTATTACAGGGCAAATTCATCATTTCCTCAAGTATCTCTTCCCAATTATTAGTCATTTGGTCTTGTTTTATCTTTTTCTTCATATTCTCCCAAATTCTTCTTGCATATTGGCATTTGAAAAATAAGTGTTCAACAGAGTCAGGACATGAATCACAAAGAGGGCATTGTAATAGTCTCCCAGGGTACCATTTAGCAATCCTATCTTGGGTTGCAAGTCTTCTCAGTATAGCAAGCCAGAATATAAAGGAGTGTTTGGGTATGCAGTGTGAAAACCAAACAACCTTACACCAAGGGACTTGGACATCTCTTTGTCTCCAGTCTTGCCAAGCTCTATTAATTGAATACTTAGTAATATGTCCCTCATTAGTTACCCAAACGGTACTATCACTTTTGTCATTATTCAACACTGGAACTGGAACTTTACTAATATCAACTCTGCTACTGTTCCATTCATTTTGCCATTTCCACATACCATTATCAATCATATCATAGATCTTTTCTTTTCCTCCCATATAAGTACCTTCCAAAACATCACTTGGGACTAATTCACTCATGATTCCCCCTTCCCACCATCTGTCATGCCAGAAGAAAGTAGCTTTACCATCTCCAATTTCTTTCTTAACATGTTGTTTCATTTTGTCTCTTAGGGACAATATTTGCTTCCAACCACTACTAGCATTCACATCACTTTTAACTTCCTAAATGCTCCTTCCTTTTAACCTGAATTCATTTATCCATTTCACCCATAAAGACTCCTTATTGCAGGCTATATTCCACAGATGTTTTGTCATCAGAACTTCATTCCATGTACTCAAATTCTTAATCCCCAAACCACCTTCATGCTTAGGTTTACACACATATTTCCATGCTACCTTAGCTTTCCCTTTTGATAACTCACCTTTACACCAAAGGAAGCCCTAAAGCAGCTTGTCAATGTCTTTAATCACTGTCTTGGGAAGCATGAAGACTGAAGCCCAATATAAATGCATTGAGGCAAGAATGGATGAAATTAGTTGGAGCCTTCTAGCATAACTCAGCATCTTGTTCTTCCAATTATTGACTCTTTCTTTGACCCTATCAATGAGGACTTTGCAATCATTAACACCAATTTGCTTTGTAATTAAAGGTACTCCCAGATAAGTAACTGGAAGCTTTCCAATCTTGAAGGGCAGCAAGTCAAGGATAAGATGTTTGGTAGTGTCATTCACATTGCCAAAAAAAACAGTGCTCTTTCCCAAGTTTGGGATGAGACCACATATGGCACTAAATTTGTCCATTGCACTTTTAATCACTTTGACAGATTCCAAATCACCATGACACAGAACTAGGAGGTCATCCGCAAAGCAAAGATGGGACATTTTCAACTGTTTACATCCCCAGTGATATTTGAACTTTCTGCTATCATCAATATGCTTCTGAATTGCTATATTAAAAACCTCCATTACTAATGTGAATATATAGGGGGACATTGGGTCACCTTGTCTCAGTCCCCTTCCACCTTTGAAATACCCAAACCTCTCACCATTCACACAAATAGTAAATGCAACTGTTCTCACACAGGTCATAATCCATGTGATCATCTTTTGAGGAAAATCAAATAACACTAATGTATTTTCAAGGAAGTCCCAATTGACAGTATCATACGCTTTCTGTATGTCAATCTTCATAGCCACTCTCTTAGCCCCATTCTTCCAATTGTAACCCCTTAACAGCTCTTGAGTGATCAAAATGTTATCAGTAATCTGTCTTCCAGGTATAAAAGCGCTCTGACAAGGACTAATCAGTTTGCATAATGTCTTCTTCATCCTATTAGTAATGATTTTACTAATTGATTGGTTCTAAACCGTCAAGTTTAATTACACAAGCCAACCACTTGTGAATGGTCAACCGTAATAAACTTCAAACAGCTCAGAAACCAATACAATTAAGATCAGAGGAATATAGTGCAGCCCTGGGTCGTTAAGTCCCAACGAGGTGTGAACACTGTAGTACAACGAATCTGTGATCGGTTGGTATTGAATGGGAAAAGGTTTGTGATTGATTAAACTAAGGAAATAAAAGAAAATAGCTTAAACAAGCTATAAGAACAAGTACGTGAAAGCAAAATACTTAAAAACGATTAAAACATACAAAATTAAAACGTGAGATTAAAGAAATAAAAGGCCTACAAATGTGAAAATTATATTTTTACAATTCTAATAATAAAAGAAAATGAATAAAATTATTTTTATGACTATTTATTTAATTATTATTAATTAAAAACTATTTTTAACTATTTAATAATACCCTAAGAAAATATGAAATAAAGCTAGAAAAGTGAAATTATGACTTAGAAAAATCTAAAATATTATAAAACTTATTTTACAACTGAAAATATATTTATTACACTTTTTATGTATTTATTATTAATTAAAAACTAATTTAAACTAATTAAAATTAAGAAAAATAACAAATGAACAGTAAAAATTATGAGACTTTACAGGAAAATCTAAAATATTATTCTAAGCCTGGGAAAAATATAAAAAGTTAGATAAGCCTACTAATAAGCTGAATTGGGCAAATAAGCAGTTTGAATAAGCTAATAAATAAGCTATAAGCTATCCAAAATCTACCATAAGCTACTACAGCCTAAATATAACCTAAAATGAGCTAATGCAACTGATTAGAACCTAAAAAGCACAAGCTACAGAAAAAAAACTTGAGACCAGTTTTCAAGTCTCAACACGCCAAACGGTCCTAACTAGCTATTTTTATTTTTGGTTTTTCTTGAATTTTCTTTTACAAAACTATTTTACTACTGAAAATAAGCAACTTTTGTGAAGACACATTTTGGGGAACTCAAAGATAAGCCGAATGCAAGGCAATAAGCTCAACAGGGAGCTTTTTGGCTTAAAAGTGAGGTTATAAGCTCACAACAGCTAACAAGCTGGAACCAAAGGTTGAATAAGCTATAAACAAGTTATGGGAAGTTAGAATAAGCAACAACAACAAGAAAAACACACTAAATAAGCAAAAATAAGAAATAAGCAAAAAGGAAAGTTTGTGAAAAAGGGCTTAAAAGAAGCTAGTAAATAAGCAGTTAATAAGCTGATTAAAAGTGAACTAATATTTTTCTAATTTAGTTGAGCAGCTAAAATTTAATATCCCAAAAGTTTATATCCTAAATCCTAATGGTCAGGTCACAATGAAATTTACAAGTTTATTCAAAAACGGGTTTTTATGAAATTTTGACTTTTTATATAAACATGAAAAGTTGACTTATATGAACTTTGTGTAGGGGATATAGGATAATAACGAACACTGTGGATATGCTTAATACTCCGAAAGGCGTGTGAACACTTTCAGATTGAATCAATTCGGCGGTTCTACCGAAATATTCAATCGGATACAGTTCAGAGTTGAGAATTTTCTGTATGTGTTTGTCTGAGATTTTATGAACCAGTAACAGTAAAATAACGACCAAATAACTATATATAATGAAGATACGGGATAACTGCCAAAGGCAGTTTTAGGGTTTCCAAGTTGTCAAGTTATGTCCCTCAATTTCCGAAAATTAATCTGCTGAGAAACATAACTTCAGCAGAATCATAATACTTCAGCTCGACCCCAGCCAGGGGCTCTGCCCCTTGGACCCTGCCAGGGGCTGCCGCCCCTTGGACCCTGCTACCAGGGGCGCTGCCCCCGGACCCCGGTCCCTTAGGGGCTTCGCCCCTAAGATCATAATAAATTCAAGTAGGTGTGCACTCCGCACCTCCAAACCTAAATGATGTATTATTATGATGAAATTGGTCAAAACAAGTTAATCCAATTACACTAAAATATCCAACATTCCTCCCCTATTTTAGTGCAATCCTTGATTAACTAAAACAAGTAATCTCAAACAATCAAACTTTTGCATAAATGAAATGTCGTGACGATTGAATTTCACATTAGTACATTACACATTCCAAATATTCGAATACCAGGGTGTCGCTAAGGATTGAACCCTGGGAATTCAATATGAATACACGAAGATAATGTACACAAAAGTTTACATACATAGTAGTTTTATCTTGACACATGTTTTACTAGCCTATGTCCTTATCCTTCATAAGCATGTCAAAGCCAAGTCCCAGCTTCTTGAAGCGGCTAAACTTCATGCTCATATAGGTAGCTCTTTTAGTCTTGCACCTACAATGCAATTTGTCAAAAAAGCTATTAAGAATATTTTCCATTCAACCTCCCTAACTTGTAAGTCTGAACACATACCTTGGGATGATTCTTCAAATGTGTTCCAATCTCTAGATATTAAGCCTTCCACATTGAATTCAGCACCTAGCGTCATACTAGATGGGAATTGGGTATCTTGATATCAGAGATTTCTGATGGACTTTAATCCCATCCCTATAGCCGAACTTTTCACGAGATCTCTATTCAACCCTTTGGTTAAATGATCGGCTAAATTGTGTTGTGTTTTCACAAACACCACAGATATCACACCATTCGTGATAAGATCACGTAATATGCTATGTCTAACACCTATGTGTCTAGACTTCCCATTATATACTTGACTGTATGCCTTAGCCAAAGTAGCTTGACTATCACATCTGATAGAAATGGATGATATCGGTTTAGGCCACAATGGAATGTCATAAATTAAGTTCCTTAGCCATTCAGCTTCTTTACCAGCTGCTGCTAATGCCACAAACTCAGATTCTATTGTTGAATCAGTTATGCAAGTTTGCTTCTTAGATGCCCAGCAAATGGCACCACCTCCAAGTAGGTATACCCAACCAGTTGTGGAAGAATGATCTTCCTGATTGGAAATCCAACTTGCATCTGAATAACCTTCAAGAACAGAAGGAAATCCACTATAAGTCAAACCATAATCCATTGTTCCTTTCAAGTACATAAATACTCGATTAATTGCTCGCCAATGGATTAAACCTGGATTGTGAGTATATCTACTCAACTTTCCAACAGCAAAGGCTATATCAGGTCTAGTACTAATCATGGCATACATTAAAGATCCAATAGCCCTTGAATATTCAAGTTGATTCACAGCAACACCTTTATTAGGCACAAGTTTTGTTGTGGGATCCATAGGAGTACCTATAGGAGAACAATCTTTCAGATTAAATTTATCCAACATCTTCTCAATATAATGTGATTGAGAGATAGTAATGCCATGTTCTCCACGTATGATCTTAATGCCAAGAATCACATCAGCCTCCCCCATGTCCTTCATCTCAAATTTAGAGGACAAAAACTCCTTAGTTGTATCAACTTGATCTTGGTCAGTACCAAAGATCAACATGTCATCAACATATAAGCAAATGATTACTCCTTTACCAGAAGCATCAAACTTGCTGTATACACACTTGTCTGCTTGGTTTAATGCAAAACCATTAGACAAAATAACATCATCAAATTTCTGATGCCACTGCTTGGGAGCTTGCTTCAAGCCATAAAGAGACTTAACCAATTTACAAACCTTATTTTCGTTACCAGGCATGACAAAACCTTCAGGTTGTCTTATGTAAATCTCTTCATCCAATTCACCATTCAGAAAGGCTGTTTTAACATCCATTTGGTGAATTACAAGATTATGTATAGCCGCAAGTGCTAACAATAATCTAATGGTTGTAATCCTAGCAACAGGAGCATAGGTATCAAAGAAATCAATACCTTCCTTTTGTCTAAAGCCTTGGATAACCAATCTGGCTTTATACTTGTCTATGCTTCCATCCACCTTCATCTTCCTTTTGAAGATCCATTTACTATTCAATGGTTTAAAACCAGGTGGTAAATCAGATGGTTTCCAGGTATTATTGTGCATAATAGAGTCAATCTCATCTTGGATTGCCTCTTTCCAAAATGCAGCATCCCTTGAAGCCATAGCTTCACTGTAGGTCCTAGGATCTTCATCAACATTGAAACAATATTGATATTGAAATTGAATTTCATTCCTTGATCCTTCGACCAGATATAGTTGGAAATCGCCACCAAAAGATTTGGTTTTTCTTGCTCTTACACTCCTCCTAGGCTCAGAAGGCTCAGGAGGAGAAACAGTCACTTGGTCAGATGCACCAAAGTTACTAGAACTTGCAATCATGTCTGCAGGTTTAGGTAAAGATGTAAACCTATCCTCATTGCCAAAATCAGCATCTCGTGACTCAATAACAGAGTGCACGGATACATAATCATTAGGTTCTATGACACAGAATCTATAGCACTTTGAATTCTCAGGATAGCCAGTGAATACGCAATCTATACCTCTTTGACCTATATTATTTATTTTAGGATCAGTCAATCTTACCACAGCTCTACAGCCCCAAACTCTGAGATAACTCAGTTTTGGTGCCTTTTTATACCAAAGTTCATAAGGGGTTATCTTGTTCCTTTTATTAGGAACTCTATTTAATAGATAACAGGCTGTCAACATAGCCTCACCCCAAAATCCATCACTTAGGCCAGAATAGCATATCATGGAATTAACCATTTCTTTTAATGTCCTATTCTTTCTTTCAGATATACCATTTTGTTGTGGTGTATATGGAGCAGTGGTCTGATGTATTATACCAGTAGATTGAAAATAAACTGGATCATAATACTCACCTCCCCTATCAGTGCGAAGTGTTTTAATCTTCACACCATGATAAAGCTCTACTTCCTCTTTATAAATTTTAAACTTATCAAGAGCTTCATCTTTTGTATGACACAAGTAAACATAGCAGTATCTAGTGGCATCATCAATAAAAGTAACTACATACTTTTTATTACCAAGTGAAGGTGTTGAATGAAAATCACACAAGTCACTGTGTACAAGTTCTAATACCTTAGTATCTCTAATGACATTCTTGGCGAAAGGTTGTCTAGTTATCTTAGTCAACACACAAGTTTTACACTTTTCACCATTCAATTCAAAAGCAGGTATTAGACTCATTTTTGACATGTCTTTCATTCTCTTGTAATGTACGTGTCCTAGTCTAGCATGCCATAATTCAGATTTACCACAATTATTGCTAGAACTAGTAGAAGCCATGCAAACAGAATTATTAATAAACGAAACATCCAAATTTAATTTAAACATGCCATTCAAATATCCAAAGCCAATAAAGGTTCCATGTCTAGACAATATGTACTTGTCGCTTTCCAAGACTTGCTTGTAGCCACAATTATTTAATACAATACCAGATACTAAGTTCTTACGAATACCAGGTACATACACAACATTGTTCAAAAGTAAAGAGTTTCCAGAAGTAAAGACTAGATTAACTGTTCCTAGTCCTTTAATCGGTTCAGTTGCAACATTGCCCATCTTTAACATAGATCCATCTTCAATTGGCTTAAAGTCCTTGAACCATTGAAGATTTTTGCATACATGACATGTTGCTCCTGAATCCACCCACCATGATAAATCATCATCCTGTACATAGAATGTTTCAGAAATTATTAATACATAATAATTTTCAACAGAATGATCAGTAGGTACCAAAAACAAACCTGATTGCTTTCCAGGATCCTTGGATCCACTAGCACCAGCCTCGTTTTTTCCTTTACCTCCACCCTTAGACCTGCAATCTTTCTTAAAGTGTCCGGGTTTTCCACACTTCCAACAGGTCACTTTTGGTTTCTTATCAGAACCTTTGTTGTTATTGCTTTGCCACTTTCGTTTCCCTTTACCAGCCTTAGAGGATTCACCCTCCTCCACCATGTTCACAGAAGAACCAGCCATGGTTTTAGTACCACCAACAGAACCCCTTTCCATATCACGTATGGATTGTTCAATTTGGAAATGACTTCCAAGTTCAACCAGATTCAATTCCTCTTTCTTATGTTTAAGATTGTTTTTAAAATCTTTCCAAGAGGGGGGCAGTTTATCTATGATACTAGAGACAGAAATTGATTCATCCATTTTCATATCATATTGTGCAAACTGTCCTAATATCCTTTGCAATTCGTGGTACTGTTCCATGACAGGCCTAGTGTCTACCATTTTGTAGTTATTAAAATTACCAACTAGGAATTTCTTACTAGACGCATCTTCTGCCATGTATTTGGCTTCTAGGGTATCCCATAATTCTTTTGCAGACTCTACGTTTTGATAAATATCAAATAAGGAATCAGACATACCGTTAAGAATATGACCACGACATATGTAGTCTGCGTTTTCCCACTTAGAACGATTACGAGTCTGTTCCAGCGTTTCATTCTCAACAGCCTCAGGGCATGGGGTACTCAGAACATACACCACTTTCAAATTCGTCAGATAAAAATGCATCTTCTTTTGCCATCTACGAAAATCCTGCCCAGAAAACTTCTCCAACTTTGCAAACGTCTTGTTCAGATCTTTCACAGAATCAGGGTTCGTCATCTTAAATTGATTCGATCTTTGTAGGGGATATAGGATAATAACGAACACTGTGGATATGCTTAATACTCCGAAAGGCGTGTGAACACTTTCAGATCGAATCAATTCGGCGGTTCTACCGAAATATTCAATCGGATACAGTTCAGAGTTGAGAATTTTCTTTATGTGTGGGTCTGAGATTTTATGAACCAGTAACAGTAAAATAACGACCAAATAACTATATATAATGAAGATACGGGATAACTGCCAAAGGCAGTTTTAGGGTTTCCAAGTTGTCAAGTTATGTCCCTCAATTTCCGAAAATTAATCTGCTGAGAAACATAACTTCAGCAGAAACAAACATAACTTCAGCAGAATCATAATACTTCAGCTCGACCCCAGCCAGGGGCTCTGCCCCTTGGACCCTGCCAGGGGCTGCCGCCCCTTGGACCCTGCTACCAGGGGCGCTGCCCCCGGACCCCGGTCCCTTAGGGGCTTCGCCCCTAAGATCATAATAAATTCAAGTAGGTGTGCACTCCGCACCTCCAAACCTAAATGATGTATTATTATGATGAAATTGGTCAAAACAAGTTAATCCAATTACACTAAAATATCCAACACTTTGATCCTATGTATCTTACTGAAAATGAAGTTTAGTGATAAAATGGACCTAATGCAAGCTATAATAACTAGTTCTAAACCTATTTGCAAACTTTTAGCTATTGATTCAAACATAAATGAGCATAAGAGCAGTTTGAATGTGATTTTGACTTTAAGAGGATGCTAGTGCAAATAAATGACTAAGTTGACTCTAATGAACCTAAATTGGACTCAAGCAACTGGTCTTAACCTCTAAACAAACCTATATCTTTGATTTCTACACTGAACCAAACACCCCTTTAAGTTCTAAATTTGCAATTTAAGGCAGTTTTAACTAAATTAAGCTACATATCTTGATTCCCTAAGACTAAATAAGTTATAAAACTGCTAAATAAACAGATTTCAAGGACAAATAAGCACTAAATGAGCTGAACTAGAAAATGACTATATTAGGCTTTTTTCTTGATTTTAAGCAAAAACTGAATTAAACAACTAAAATGCATTAAATTAAAAGCAATAATCTCTAATTAGACTAAACAAGCTGAGAAATTCCAAATTAAGCAGTAAATAAGCACATGAACAGTAACTCGACACAGTTGACTTTTGTTGACCCAGTTTGACTTTTGTTGACTTTTCTTCAAAATGAAATTAGAACCTTAGGAACCTCTTAATACTTCTTTAATTAACTTCAATAAGCTCATAAGAGCTTATTTCAACAACTATTTCAGATTATACCATTAAAATTAAGCAAGAACACTTTTGGCGGGAAAACTAGATAAGCAGGAAACATGGAATTGATTATTGAAAACACTTCAATTATAACTAAATTCACTTGTACAATACAGAAATTACAAAACCCAGCAAACTTTTACGTGAAACTTAAAGCAGAAATTAAATTTTACACTACGAAAATGGTCTAAAACTGTGACAACTTCTTTCTCTGTCTTCTTTTCCTTTTTTATAGTCATCTTTTGGGGTCCTTGCAGACTTTTAAGACTATCCCACCAATTATGAGCCTTTGATGTGGTCTAATTCATCCTGACCTTTGATTTCCACTTTTGGAGGGAAAAGTCATATTGACAGTTGTAGATTGCTTGTAGGTTTGAAGAAGCAATAAATGCTTCTTGGTTATTTGTGGAGGTGGAGGGGACATGGCAGGATAAGGTGGCCAAGTTGGGATGGACAGGTGGTGGTGGTTTTGAGCAGTGGATGGTTTCAGTGTGTGAGGGAGAGGGAAAACAGGAAGTTTGGTTTGACTGGTGACCAGATATTATTTAAGGACCAGATATTATTTAGTGGAAGTATCTGCTGAAACATATGCCTTCAGCAGAAACCATCAGTGCATTATAACTTCAGCAGAAACCATTGATTCAGCAGAATCATTTTTTTTTTTTTTTTTTTTTTTTTTTTTTTAAACTTTTTTAAACTTGGGGAACTAAAACTTGGGCCTTAAATGATATTTTGCTTTGTTTTGATTTACCAGAGACTATTTTTGACAACTTTTGAAACTTGGGGGACTAAAACTGCCAATTATGCAAACTTGATACGTTTTTCACCTGTTTTTGGTATTTTTGCATTTAAAACACATAAAACACTTATTTGTGATATTTTCATCATTTTGATACATTTCTGAGTGTTTTCAGATGTTTTTGCAGTTTAAATGGTACAAGAATGATGAGTATTTAGACACTCATCAATCCCCCACACTAAGATATTGCTAGTCCCTAGCAATCTTTTTAGAAAACTTAATGGATTTTATCTCTTTACCAAAAGCCATTACTTCTGGAGTAGCCAATTATTTTAGTTCAAGTAAGAACCTTGGCACAATGATAACCAAATGATTTTGAGCAAATCACCAGCTGTAAACGGTTTTGATTTGTCTTTACCAGAAGCCGTTTGCTTCTGGACTAGCCAACTCTTAGATAAAATATCTTTGGTGAGTAGATTACCAATTATGGATTTCCAACTGCCTTTACCACAAGCCATAAACTTGCGGGCTAGCCAACTCTTTACTTTTTAGGATATGGTGAGCTGAACACCATACAATTTTGGGCAAATTGCAAGCCATAAACGGATTTGAGATATCTTTACCAAGAGCCGTTTGCTCCTGGATTAGCCAATCCTTATGTGGGTTAGATATGGTGGACTGATTACCATTTGTTGTGTTTAGTACATAGTACTTCCACTAAAATTTTTTTAAAATTTGGCCATTTTGGGGGAAAAAAGGACTAAAAGGGTACTTATGATCAAATTCGCCAGAATTCCCCCCCCCCACACTTAGAAATGAATATTGTCCTCAATATTCAAAGTACCGGCTATTTATGCCGAAACTTAGAACGTAAAAAGATAACATTACTAGCTAAGTGTGGAAACACAACAATTATTCTCTTTTTTAATATTTACAATTTTCATTCATTCATTTTTTTTAAAAACTATATACAACATGTGGGGCATCTCCCCCACACTTAAGTGGTAGAAAGGGGTAAGAAGACAGAAAACAGGAGTGAAAACCCATGTTGCACTACTTGTTTTTGATTACCGAGTCGCTAGCTTGACTCGACCCCGAATTCATTTGTTCATGGGGAAGTAAGTGGAAGAAACAATCTACATCAGACTTTCATTCAAGATGTTTGTATAAACATTGAAGTACGTGAAAGTTCCACACCGATGAGATATACATAGAACCGGCTCACAAATGATAAATGAAAATGCCGGGATCAAAAATAATGTCTTCATTCCCGAAGGAGTGAAGAACAGGAGAAGCCACGGGATAGGTGAAGAAGAGAAAGAAAGTCATGATAATAATCTTGACTAACTCATCATCATCAGAAGGAGAATTCATGATAGCATGAATTTCATCTTTTAAGCTCAATTGGTCTAGACATATCCCGAGTGTGTCTAGATCAAAGTAGAAGTTATCATACTCTGGTAGAGATATGATATGAGTGAGTTCAAAGGAGAACTCCTCAAAGGAAAATGATTCATATTCGGGATTGATTTGACTGAGTTCACTGGGGAACTCCTCAAAAGTGAATGATTCATAATCGGGGAGAGAATTATGAGAATGAGAAGTGGTAATACCACTAATCTTCTCTCCCGTATGATCAAAATGGAACGTTTGCAATTCCGGAATAGAATCATCGAACAAAAGTTCACTATCCTCAAAGGGGATAGGATATGAAGTAGGCTTTTCATTAAAAGCCTCGATTCTAGAAATGAGAAGATTAACATTCAATAATGTAAGACGAAGAGCTTCGTCTTGGATTATTTCTTCATCATTCTCTTCTCCTAAGCTGACAAGCTCAGAAGGTAATTCCCCCACATAACTTATGTCTCCACAAGATAAAGAATAGTCCTCATCAGAATCAGAGAACATCTCAATATAATCATTTTGGAAGACAAGAGGAGGAGGGATATCACACACATGGTCAAGAATTTCCTGTGACTCTCTCGGGATTGGGACAAGGTCCTCAACACTAGACTTTATGAATTTGTCTGATTCCTTTTCAGGAACAGTGTCAAGATGCTCGTCCCCCATGTTCAGAGAGTGAGTGGGAGCTTCGGGTGTGATAGCATCAGACTGAGGGAGTTGAGAAGGACTAGCATACATATGTTTTAAAATTTCCATTTGTTCTTCTGCTAGTAATTCCATCATAGTCTTTTCTCCCTGATTTTTCATGGAATGAATTTCAACTGATGAACTTGATGAACCTGTACAAAATTGACTAATATCAAGGGTAACTTCATCATCATCGTCATCAGGAATGAAATGGAATTGAGAGCTAGATTTGGCTGCTTTTTCTTTTGCAATTGATTCCTTAATAGATTTTTCAAAGGCAATTTGGGAATTTAATTTAGCATCCCGCTCTTCGGCTAACAAAACTTCCATGGATTTCTCATTTGGATTATCTTGGGGATGTTTACATTCCTTCAAATCTTTCACTAAATCCAAAAGATCAAGGAGAAGATTTTGAGGAAGTGGCTCAGGCTGAGGTGGTGCCTGATTCACTTGGTACTGTAGAGGTTGGTCATGATACGAAGAGTCGTAATTGTTACAAGGAAATGGATTCCTTGTTTGACAATCAGAGCTAAAGTGAGGACCTCCACAATACTCACAACAGTAAAACTGATGTGACTGTGAGTCATATGTGTTGTAGTCATAATTGTTATCAGGAACCTGCTCATAGACAAACGTGTTTCCCGATTGACAATCAGAACTAGAGTGTGAACTACCACGGTAAAACTGCTGAGTCTCACAGTGTGGTAGCTGATGGAATAAATCAGTTGTGTTATGGTAGGAATAGGGATCCTGGTTATAGACAGACCCGTTTCCTGATTCCACCATGCTACAACCGGGGCAATTGCCACCATTATAAGGACCACCACACCATTGACAACCAAGAGGGTGAGGATAAGACATAGAAAGAATCAAAGGTTTACAGAGGGGTTGGGATAAAGAATCAAAGATGTGAGAGGGTAAAGATGGATATTTTTGGTATTTTTGAAAAACATGCTGTAAAAACAAAGAATGAAAATATTTTTGGTAATCGGTTAGTCAAACGAATTAACTACACGATAATTTTGGTTTTATGAAAACAAGGAAATATGGACAAAGATGGTAAATATACAATGGGTGTATATTCAACAACACTGATGCTTCAAATTCGTAGTAACGCAGCACACCTCCCCGGCAGCGGTGCCAAAATTTGATTGGTGCAAAACCATCAAGTTATCTCACGCAAGCTAGCCACTTGTGAATGGTCAACCGTTTTAGTCCTTTTTTCCCCCAAAATGGCCAAATTTTAAATTTTTTTTAGTGGAAGTACTATGTACTAAACACAACAAATGGTAATCAGTCCACCATATCTAACCCACATAAGGATTGGCTAATCCAGGAGCAAACGGCTCTTGGTAAAGATATCTCAAATCCGTTTATGGCTTGCAATTTGCCCAAAATTGTATGGTGTTCAGCTTACCATATCCTAAAAAGTAAAGAGTTGGCTAGCCCGCAAGTTTATGGCTTGTGGTAAAGGCAGTTGGAAATCCATAATTGGTAATCTACTCACCAAAGATATTTTATCTAAGAGTTGGCTAGTCCAGAAGCAAACGGCTTCTGGTAAAGACAAATCAAAACCGTTTACAGCTGGTGATTTGCTCAAAATCATTTGGTTATCATTGTGCCAAGGTTCTTACTTGAACTAAAATAATTGGCTACTCCAGAAGTAATGGCTTTTGGTAAAGAGATAAAATCCATTAAGTTTTCTAAAAAGATTGCTAGGGACTAGCAATATCTTAGTGTGGGGGATTGATGAGTGTCTAAATACTCATCATTCTTGTACCATTTAAACTGCAAAAACATCTGAAAACACTCAGAAAGGTATCAAAATGATGAAAATATCACAAATAAGTGTTTTATGTGTTTTAAATGCAAAAATACCACAAACAGGTGAAAAACGTATCAAGTTTGCATAATTGGCAGTTTTAGTCCCCCAAGTTTCAAAAGTTGTCAAAAATAGTCTCTGGTAAATCAAAACAAAGCAAAATATCATTTAAGGCCCAAGTTTTAGTTCCCCAAGTTTAAAAAAGTTTTAAAAAAAAAAAAAAAAAAAAAAAATTGATTCTGCTGAAATCAATGGTTTCTGCTGAAACCTAATTTTTTCTGCTGAATCAATGGTTTCTGCTGAAGTTATAATGCACTGATGGTTTCTGCTGAAGGCATATGTTTCAGCAGATACTTCCACTAAATAATATCTGGTCCTTAAATAATATCTGGTCACCAGTCAAACCAAACTTCCTGTTTTCCCTCTCCCTCACACACCGAAACCATCCACTGCTCAAAACCACCACCACCTGTCCATCCCAACTTGGCCACCTTATCCTGCCATGTCCCCTCCACCTCCACAAATAACCAAGAAGCATTTATTGCTTCTTCAAACCTACAAGCAATCTACAACTGTCAATATGACTTTTCCCTCCAAAAGTGGAAATCAAAGGTCAGGATGAATTAGACCACATCAAAGGCTCAGAATTGGTGGGATAGTCTTAAAAGTCTGCAAGGACCCCAAAAGATGACTATAAAAAAGGAAAAGAAGACAGAGAAAGAAGTTGTCACAGTTTTAGACCATTTTCGTAGTGTAAAATTTAATTTCTGCTTTAAGTTTCACGTAAAAGTTTGTTGGGTTTTGTAATTTCTGTATTGTACAAGTGAATTTAGTTATAATTGAAGTGTTTTCAATAATCAATTCCATGTTTCCTGCTTATCTAGTTTTCCCGCCAAAAGTGTTCTTGCTTAATTTTAATGGTATAATCTGAAATAGTTGTTGAAATAAGCTCTTATGAGCTTATTGAAGTTAATTAAATAAGTATTAAGAGGTTCCTAAGGTTCTAATTTCATTTTGAAGAAAAGTCAACAAAAGTCAAACTGGGTCAACAAAAGTCAACTGTGTCGAGTTACTGTTCATGTGCTTATTTACTGCTTAATTTGGAATTTCTCAGCTTGTTTAGTCTAATTAGAGATTATTGCTTTTAATTTAATGCATTTTAGTTGTTTAATTCAGTTTTTGCTTAAAATCAAGAAAAAAGCCTAATATAGTCATTTTATAGTTCAGCTCATTTAGTGCTTATTTGTCCTTGAAATTTAGTCTTAGGGAATCAAGATATGTAGCTTAATTTAGTTAAAACTGCCTTAAATTGCAAATTTAGAACTTAAAGGGGTGTTTGGTTCAGTGTAGAAATCAAAGATATAGGTTTGTTTAGAGGTTAAGACCAGTTGCTTGAGTCCAATTTAGGTTCATTAGAGTCAACTTAGTCATTTATTTGCACTAGCATCATCTTAAAGTCAAAATCACATTCAAACTGCTCTTATGCTCATTTATGTTTGAATCAATAGCTAAAAGTTTGCAAATAGGTTTAGAACTAGTTATTATAGCTTGCATTAGGTCCATTTTATCACTAAACTTCATTTTCAGTAAGATACATAGGATCAAAGTTCATATAAGTCAACTTTTCATGTTTATATAAAATGTCAAAATTTCATAAAAACCCGTTTTTGAATAAGCCCTTACAGAGCTTATTAATAAGTATTAGCTTATATAATTTAGCTTTTTAGAAAGATAACCTACTCATTTCTTTAGTCCAGTGTTTACTTTCCAATTTCTAGCTTATTAAATAGGCCTGCTCATAGATTCTAGTTCTGTCCATTTTATCTAGTTCAAACCAGTTAGTCAGTGTTTTCCAATTTTTCAATAGCTTCTCACAAGCTGATTTGTGAAAGCCAATCTTTGTAATTCAGCTTTTTGGATAGTTTACTTGGTCAACTTGCTTGTTCAATTGCTTATTTTCATTTCTGAGCTTATTCAAGTGCTTAAATAGTAGCTAGAAGGTGCCTAGTGATTTAAAAGGGTGTACTGTGTAACAGTGGTGACTTTTGCTTATTTATAGCTTATTCAGTGCTTATTAGTAGTTATTGTGCTTATTCAGTGTTCATACTAGCTTATTTACAGTTACTCAGTTTATCTTATTGTACCTTTTGCTTATTCTCTAGCCAATACCATTTTAGCTTAATATTTGTACTTATTCATTTTCAAAAAGCCAACTGTGACAAAATCATAAGCTGGTTCAGTGCTTATCAATCATTTTTGTAAAAAGTGGTAGTTATAAAAATTGCTTATTTTCTTGTGCTTAATAATTTTGCAAAAAGAAAAATCAAAAATAAAATAAAGTGCAAAAAGGTTGTGTGTTAGATTCGAACCTAGGATCCATTGGTGACAAGTTCACTGCATAACCCACCTAGGCTAGCTCACTTCTCAGTTATCCTTTGCACATTTTATTTCTTATAGTAGTAAACATTTTAGCTTATTTAAATAAGCTTATACGAACTAATTAGCTTATTTGTAGCTTATTTAAGCCAGCTTTTTCCTCTTTTGCAATTTTCTTATCTTTGTATTATTAATAAGTATTTTATAAAAAAGTTTCAGATTTTTCTAAATAGTTTTAGTATTTTTAAACATTTAATTAGTGTAAAATCTTATTTAATTCATAATAAAAAATATAAAAGTCTAAAAAATATAAATCTTTTTTCTAAAATTTTCTTTTGTCATATAGTATGTAAAAAAATTGTTTTTACACTTGTAGGACTTTTATTTCATAAATTTTACGTTTTTGCTTGCGCACTCGCGTAATTTTTAGACTTAACGTACGTTTTCATTTTAAATCTAGTTTTTAGATAATTTGAGTTTACGTTTTAGTTAAAATAGTTTATTTAAGTTATTTTATTTTATAAAATCACAAAAACATCATTGTAAAAATAGTGATAGCGTTTATTTAATATATTTTAACTTTTTAATTTCTTTTAATTTGCATTTAAGTCGCTGTAATTTGTAGATCTTTTCTTTAGGTAATTATCCATCAAAAACCTTACTGATCACTATCCTTAGTGATCATTCTGTCATCTGATCAAGTGTTTATACACCAATTCATCCTCCGTGGGACTTAACGACCCAGGAATCCACTATATTCCTCTGATCTTAATTGCATTTGGTGTGTGAGCTGTTTTGAGTTTCTTACGGTTGGTGATAACGTCTAAAATGAACATGTTTTTAGTAGCGTTATTGTCAGTTTTGTGCATGATATTCGGCTATATTTATTCATAACTGTTGCACAAGTGCAAAGATGCGTATTGTGTATGTATATGTAGCCAGGTATCGCGAATAATGAAGAAATGAAGTTTTTATGCACATTTGGAAGATTCTAAAGTAAGGAAGTTGAGATTGGAAGCTTGTGGACTCAATGATATGGAAGCGTTGTGATTTCGAAGCATCTACAGCAAGGAAAGATCAAGTTTGGCTTTGGAAATCATCAACGTAAGCAAAGAATGAAGCGTAAAGGGAAAAGTCAGCAAAAAGTCAAAAGGAGCAAAACCCAGCCGATCGGTCGCAACCCGCAACCGGATCCGGCTGGGCAGATGGTCAAAGCTGTTACCGATTCGGTCGGCCTAGAAACCGATCCGGTTTCTGGCACTGCAGTTACACAATTCGCATTTATTGTTGTCTTAACTCCCCATAATCATTAGAGTCCGATCATTTCTTGATATTTACTTGGAGAGAACGTTTTTTGGGCAGTTAAGCAAGTGCTTTGGCTATTTAAAGGACCTAGTACTTGTATACTAAGTGTGACACAACCAAAAGAGTATTAGTTTACACCAAAACTAATATTTACCCTATTATTTCAACCCAAAAGCTTAGTAGTTACTGGAAAACGTCCAGAAGCAAGGAAGGAACCATTCTTGTCCATTGTTTCGGTAGTTCGGAGTTGTGCGGTGATCCTAGGTGATTGGAGGCGCGTGGTTGCTACATTCCACGATTTCTAATTCTTGTAATCACAAAAGTTTAGGTATTCTATGAACTTTGTTATGGAAATCTATTCTCTTGAATTGTTTGAATTACCTTGTTATGACTTGTGTTTAGATATGATTGTTTTCATGGAGTAGTTTGTGATATACTTGTGTGTTGGAATGTGATTAATCATAATAATGTTCTCAAAATGTGATGCATGTATATATGATCTTGTTTAAATGAGTTTGTTGGAAAAATACTAGTCTTGGATTGATTTGTCAATAAAACATGTTTTAAGAAAAAGGACCGAAAGGATTTCTCTTGTGTTTTATTCCAAAAAGTGTAGTGACAAACTAGTATGGGGATATGGTGATTGACAACCACCATGTTTTGCTTATTAAAACAAGACTAGGAACGTTTTCATCACGAAGGGTCGAAAGATTCGTAAGAACAAATTTAATGAGAACATGTTGCAAACAAATGGAACTTTTATAGGATAATCATTGGGATAAGGACCGAAAGGATTACCTAAATGTTTTTGTTCTTAGAATGATTTTTACAAACAAATACCATGGTTAGGGAATCATTTGCTTATGATTTGTGCATCATACTAAGAGTATACACCAAACCTTTATGAACATTATCTATGGTTGATTATGAGACTTCACACAAGTATATATTTATATTCTTGATTCGCATTTTCACTAGAACACTTATTCGAGGAAGCCTTGACAAGCTTTCTTGTTAGAAACTTTTTAATAAGATCTATTTCAAAACAAAAATCCCTTGGGACGATCTCGACTTACCAAACTTTGCTATTGCGGACGAGTATACTTGCTCGTATGTGTTAATAGGTTATACGGTTAATTCGTGATTATAAATTTTTAAAACTTGCACCAACCGGAGCACATCAGTTGGTCATTCACAAGTGGCTAGCTTGCGTGAGATAACTTGACGGTTTTGCACCAATCAAATTTTGGCGCCGCTACCGGGGAGGCTGTAAGCGTGTTCTAGCATTTTTCAGACCAGTACTTGCACATATACCACAGTTTGTAAAAAGTTTTATGTAAAGTTAATATAAATCAAAAAGTTCATTAACACTTTTCCTAAAGTGTTAAAAACCCAAAAACAATATAAAACAACAAAACAATCGTAACGTTTTCTAGCTTGTGTTTCTTTTAAGGTGATTCTTAAAGAAATACGATTTGGTTAAACGAGACGATACCAAAAATATTGTCCAAAAGTTTTAAACCCATTTGCACAAATCATTACCTACGTCTTTTCAGTGGTACTTAATAAATACATAAAAATCAACCACCGCAAATCAAGGCAGTACACCTACTAACTGGGGGTGTGACCATAATAAGTTCCCGAACATCAGATTTAAAACTTGCCTTTGTGTCCTTGTGATTTGGTGTACCTTTTTCAAATAAGCCATTTCATTTGTGATTATTGGTTAAGTTCACTTGTTGTTTTGCCTCACATTTGTTTTGAAAATTGATTTTTATACTTAGTGCATGCGCACTCGTTCTTCCAGTTCTACAAGTCCACTTTCAGAACTTGGAAAGATTCCTCGTAGACGTAGAGGACGTTCAGCTCCTTCAGCCGTGACTGAGGAACGTCTACCACCACCACCTCCTGTCGATATGGCAGAAGACAAACCCATGAATGAGCTTCTCTAAGCACCCATCGAGGGTTACGGAGATGCCATTGTTGTCCCAGCCATTGTGGCTGATACCTTCGAGCTCAAAACCGGGTTGCTTAATCTAGTAACCCAAAGCCAATTCTATGGTTTTGAGCGGGATGATCCTCATGCACACATTCGATGGTTTAACAAGATTGCATCTACCATCAAGTACAAGAATGTCCCACATGAAGCTATCAAGCTTCTTCTGTTCCCATTCTCTCTAGAGGGACAAGCCCGGAATTGGCTTGAGAAACAACCCCCTCGTTCCATTGAGACATGGGAGGATCTAGTCACCAAGTTCGTTAACGAATTCTATTCTCCATACCGAACTACAAGTCTTAAGAATGAGATAATGAAATTTTCTCAGAGATTTGATGAATCATTCGGGGAGGCATGGGATCGTCACAAAGAATTGCTCCGCAAGTGTCCGCATCATGGTTTTACCGAGTTAATGCAAATGGATACTTTCTACAATGGTCTGAGACAAGCTGACCAAGACTCTTTGAATGCCTCCGCGGGAGGTAATTTCCTTAGCAAAACCACAAAAGAAGCCTTACAAATCATTGAAAACAAGTCCCAGGTCTGTTCTTTCCGCACAAAGACATATCAGACTCAGTCTAATGCTGGACCTGCTACTTCATCTCCTGTGAGTACATCTAGCACCGATGCTAAGATTGATAAACTCACAGATATTGTTCAGGCTTTGGTTCTTGCTAACCAGAAGAAAGTCACTTTCACTCAAACACCATCACATGGTGAAGTGAAGAAAGTTGAAGTTTGTGTTACTTGTGGTGGTCCTCATGCATACTACAACTGTACTGCCACCGATGGTAGTCCGTTTGAAGCTAATGCTATAGCCGGTACTTCACATCAGGGAGGTAATCAATACCATCCTCAGAATGAACTAAACTACCGTGCTAATACTTATCAGGCACCACCCGGTTTTAACCAGAATCCCAACCGGAATCAGAATCAACCTAGAATGAACCAAGGTTATCAAAACCAAGGTAATTTCTATCCTGGACCCAATCAAGGTTTCCAACAACAAGGGAATCTTCATCAAAACAATTTCAATCGAGGGAATCAATTTCAGGGGAATGTGAATCCTAATCAAGGGAATTTTCAACAACAAGGTCCTAATCAAAACATCCGACCTCAGAATTTCCCTCCACATCCTCCAGTACCATCATCTGATGAGTTATTGAAGCAGTTCATGAAATCCCAAGATGAAATGAACAGGTTGTTGGTCAGTCAGATTGCTGATCTCAAAAAGTCTTTAAATGATCAACCCTCGGGCTCTGGAAAACTTCCGAGCAACACGATCGCTAACCCGAGGGGCGATGCTAAGGCGATCACGACCAGAAGTGGTGTTTCATACAATGGACCCGCTATTCCTACTACCTCTTCTTCTTCTCTCCCTAAGGTAGTGGAAAGTGAACCTAGGACACATAATGGACCTACAACTCCAATGCCTCCTCCACTAGGAGAAATGAGTCAAGTTATCAAGGAACTTCCTGTTAATAACGGAGGAACCAATGATGTCCAGCCTCTAGTTGTCCAGAAACCCAAGTCTACTCCAGGAGTTGTTTTTGAACCACCTGTAGCTCCCGTTGAAAATACCAAATCCAAATCTTCTATTCCTTACCCATCACGTTTGAATGAGCAAAAGCTCCGTGAAAAAGCTAGTCATCAAATGGACAAATTTTTTCAAATTTTCCAAGAACTACATTTTGACATAAGCTTTGCGGATGCTATCATGCTGATGCCCAAGTTTGCATCAACTCTCAAACACATGTTAAGCAACAAGGAAAAGCTGTTTGAAATGGCTAAAACTCCTCTTAACGAGAAATGCTCTGCAGTTATCCTAAAGAAGCTTCCAGAAAAGCTTGGAGATCCTGGAAAATTTCTCTTACCTTGTGTATTTCCAGGAATGGTTGAATGCTTTGCCCTAGCAGATCTTGGTGCAAGCATCAACCTGATGCCTTATTCAGTATGGAAGAAACTTTCTCTTCCGGAACTTACTCCTACATGCATGACTCTCGAGCTTGCAGATCGTACAATATCCCGTCCTCTTGGCATTGCTGAGGACGTATTTGTGAAAGTAGGAAAGTTCCATTTCCCAGCTGACTTCGTGGTTGTCGATTTTGATGCCGATCATCGGGTTCCTCTCATTGTTGGTCGAGGATTCCTGAGAACGGGCCGTGCTCTCATTGATGTATTTGAGCAAGAAATCACATTACGTGTTGGTAATGAAGCTGTCACTTTTAACCTTGATCAGACTTCGAGGTACTCCGCAAATTATGATTCTGAATCGGTTAACCGAATAGATATCATTGATGTTGCGTCGGAAGAGTACTCTCAAGAAGTTCTTGGTTATTCTCATAATTCTGTGAGTGGGGATCCCACTACATCTTCTCAACCTATCATAGCCAATTATACTCCTTCTCTCACTCTGTTTGAGGGAAGCAATTTCATCTTGGAAGAGATTGAAGCATACTTGGCTAGTGATTCTGTTCCATGGGAAATTGATCACGCTCCAATTGACATTGAGGGGGACATACTTCTCATTGAGAAGTTGCTTAATGATGATCCATCATCAGCCCCTCACTCTAGTGATTCAATTCCTGATGAGATTAATCAAAATGAAATTAATCTAGAGGGAGATATTCTTCTTGAGAAGTTGTTAAATCATGACATTTCTTCTCCTCTCCCTCCCATCAAACTTCATAACAAGGAAGTCAAGTCAGTTGAGAAAACTGAAGAATTTCCTGAGGTTGAGCTTAAGGACTTACCACCTCATCTCGAGTATGCATTTCTTGAAGGTGATGATAAATTACCAGTCATTATTGCTAGAGATTTGAGTAAAGATGAAAAAGCTGCTCTCATAAAAATCTTGAAGTCACACAAGCAAGCAATTACTTGGAAACTCTCCGACATTAAGGGTATAAACCCTGAGTTTTGTACTCACAAAATCTTGATGGAGGATGACTTCAAGCCAGCAGTTCAACATTAGAGAAGAGTAAATCCAAAAATCCATGATGTTATCAAACAGGAGGTTATCAAACTTCTTGATGCATGATTGATTTACCCGATCTCAGATAGTCCTTGGGTTAGCCCAATTCATTGTGTTCCGAAAAAGGGTGGCATTACTGTTGTCACAAATGAAGATAACGAGTTAATTCCAACTCGGCTGGTTACGGGATGGCGTGTTTGCATTGACTATCGTAAGTTGAATGACGCCACTTGTAAAGACCATTTTCCTCTACCCTTTATGGACCAGATGCTTGAGAGATTAGCAGGGAATGAGTACTATTGTTTCCTTGATGGTTTCTCGGGTTATTTTCAGATTCCCATTGATCCACAGGATCAAGAGAAGACCACATTCACCTGCCCATACGGAACTTTTGCCTACAGACGTATGCCTTTTGGCTTATGTAATGCTCCTGGCACGTTCCAACGATGTATGATGGCCATTTTCCACGACATGATCGGGGAAACAATGGAGGTGTTTATGGATGACTTCTCGGTCATTGGGGATTCGTTTCAAACATGTCTCTCCCATCTAGATAAAATGCTTAAACGGTGTGAAGACACAAATCTTTGTCTAAACTGGGAGAAAAGCCACTTTATGGTCAAAGAAGGCATAGTCCTTGGCCATAAGATTTCAAAAAATGGGATTGAGGTAGATAGAGCAAAAGTTGATGTTATTGCTAAACTGCCTCATCCTACTACCGTAAAAGGTATTAGGAGTTTTTTAGGTCATGCCGGTTTCTATCGTAGATTTATACAAGATTTTTCTAAAATCGCCCGGCCTATGACCCATCTTCTTGAAAAGGATGCTCCTTTTATCTTCTCACCCGAGTGCATCATAGCTTTTGAAACATTGAAGAAAAAGCTTACTGAAGCACCCATTCTCGTTGCTCCCGACTGGGATTTACCCTTTGAGCTCATGTGCGATGCAAGTGATTTTGCTATCGGTGCAGTCCTAGGGCAACGTAGAGCTAAGCATGTTCAGCCTATCCACTACGCAAGTAAGACTATGACTGAAGCTCAAACTCATTACACCACCACAGAAAAAGAGCTATTAGCCGTGGTGTATGCATTTGAGAAGTTTCGGCCGTACTTAATCTTGACCAAATGTGTAGTGTATACGGATCACTCGGCTCTCAAATATCTCTTTGCAAAACAAGATGCAAAGCCGAGATTGCTCCGTTGGGTTCTCCTCTTCCAGGAATTTGATATCATCATACGTGATAAAAAAGGAGCTGAGAACCTGGCTGCTGATCATCTGTCCAGATTAGAAAACCCTCACCAAGATGTTTTCGAGAAAAAGGAAATAAATGAAACATTTCCTCTCGAGACACTCAATGCGGTTTCTTTTCGTGGAAACTCTTCTACCCCATGGTTTGCTGACTTTGCAAATTACCATGCGGGTAACTTCATTGTGAAAGGGATGTCGACTCAGCAGAAGAACAAATTCTTCAAAGATGTTAAACATTACTTCTGGGACGACCCTTTCTTATTCAAAATCTGTGCGGATCAAGTCATCCGACGGTGTGTTTATGGACAAGAAGCTCTTGACATTCTCAAAGCTTGCCATGCTGGACCCACCGGGGGCCATCATAGTCCAAACTACACCGCCAAAAAGGTGTTTGATTCCGGATTCTATTGGCCCACCATCTATAAGGATGCCCACGATTTTGTCAAAGCCTGTGACGCTTGTCAATGTCATGGAAATATATCTCAAAGAAATGAAATGCCACAAAATGCCATTCAAGTTTGTGAGATATTTGACATCTGGGGTATTGACTTTATGGGGCCATTTCCATCTTCTCGAGGTAACAAATACATACTCGTGGCTGTTGACTATTTTTCAAAATGGGTTGAAGCGAAAGCTTTACCTACAAATGATGCCCGAGTTGTTGTGAAGTTTTTAAAATCTCTTTTTGCCAGGTTTGGAACTCCGAGAGCGATAATCAGTGATCGTGGTACACATTTTTGTAATGACCAATTTGATCGTGTCATGCAAAAGTATGGTGTTACCCACCGTCTATCTACTGCATACCACCCCCAAACAAGTGGGCAGGTGGAAGTTTCAAACCGTGGTATTAAAAGAATTTTGGAAAGGACAGTAGGCGAAAATCGTGCATCCTGGTCGGATAAACTGGATGACGCACTCTGGGCTTTTCGTACAGCTTACAAAACACCAATTGAGTGTACTCCATACAAGCTAGTGTACGGAAAGGCATGCCATCTGCCGATTGAACTAGAGCACAAAGCTTACTGGGCCTTAAAACATGCAAACTTCGATATACAGACAGCCGGTGATCACAGAAAAGTTCAAATGAATGAATTAAATGAACTTCGTGATCAAGCTTACGAGAACTCTTTGATCTATAAACAAAAGACAAAGAAGATTCATGACTCTAAAATCAAGAACCGCGTTTTCAACGTTGGTGATCGAGTCCTTCTTTTCAATTCAAGATTGAAGATTTTCTCGGGAAAGCTTAAGTCCCGTTGGTCTGGTCCATTTACTATCACTAAGGTTTATCCTTATGGTACCATTGAGTTATCTCAGCCTGATGGTCCTAATTTTAAAGTAAATGGTCATCGATTAAAGCACTACTTTGGAGAGGACATTCCCCCTGTGGTTGTCCCGGATCTACAAACATTCCCCATGAGCCAATGAATGCGGGGATGGAGTCAAGCTAGTGACTCGGTAATCAAAAACATTAGCACACACCATATGGGTTTTCACCCATGTTTCTGTCTTCTTACCCCTTTCTACCACCCTAGTGTGGGGGAGTTTCCCCACACTGTTGTATATATTAATCTTCTGAAAAAAAAAATGTGTATATCAAAAACAAAATAATGGCCGTAGTATTTCCCTTTTGTGTTCTATGTTTCGGCATAACCGCCGGTACTTTGAATATTGAGGGCAATATTCATTTCTAAGTGTGGGGGGGGGGGGGGAATTCTCACGAATTTCATCATGTAATTACTTCACCTAATTCCCCCGTTTTTGGCCAAATTTTTTTTTGGAGTAAGTGTTTTTCACTTACTCAGCAAATGGTAATCAGTCCGCCATGTCTAACCCACATAAGGATTGGCTAATCCAGGAGCAAACGGCTCTTGGTAAAGATATCTCAAATCCGTTTATGGCTTGCAATTTGCCTAAAATTGTATGGTGTTCAGCTCACCATATCTTTAAACTAGTGAAAAGTTGGCTAGCCCGCAAGTTTATGGCTTGTGGTAAAGGCAGTTGAAAATCCATAATTGGTAATCGGCTCACCAAAGATAATATTGATAATTTATTTAAAAGTTGGCTAGTCCAGAAGCTAACGGCTTCTGGTAAAGACAAATCAAATCCGTTCACAGCTTATGATTTGCTCAAAATCATTTGGTTATCGTTGTGCAAAAGTTCTTACTTGAGCTAAAACAATTGGCTACTCCAGAAGTAATGGCTTTTGGTAAAGAGATAAAATCCATTAATTTTTCTCAAATCATTGCTAGGGACTAGCAATATCTTAGTGTGGGGGATTGATGAGTGTCTAAATACTCATCATTTTTATACTGTTTAGAATGCCAAAAACATCTGAAAACACTCAGAAACACATCAAAATGATAAAAATATCACAAACAAGTGTTTTATATGTTTTAAATGCAAAAACATCAAAATCTGGTGAAAAACGTATCAAGTTTGCATAATTGGCAGTTTTAGTCCCCCAAGTTACAAAAGTTGTCAAAATTAGTCCCTGGTAATTCAAAAACTTGTAAAAAGTCATTTAAGGTCCATGAGATTCAAAATTTTTCAAAACAAACCCTTTAAAGTTCAAAAATCACAAAATGACAACTTTAGTCCCTAAACTTTGAAAATTGTCAATAATAGTCCTTGGTTAATTTAAAAAGTGAAAACTATCAAATATTAACCTTGTACTATTTATAAATGACAAGAATGGTCCTTATTATAAACTTTGGAGAAATTACATTTTTGGTCCCTCTAGTTTCAAACTTGGCAGATTTAGTCCTTGGAAGGGTACAAATAGAATTTTATGCAAATTTAGTCCTTGTACTATTCACATGTTACAAGTTTAACCCTTGTGATAACTTTGGAAAATGTTCAAGATCAGTCCTTCAAGTTTACTAAATTGCATAAATGGTCCTTGTGATTTAACTAAACCAAACGGACCTATTTATATTAAACAAAGCCCAATCCAGTCCAAATAAACCAACCCGGCCCAGTTTTTAAAGAAATACAAACCGCGCTCACTGTTCACTCCCCTCTCCCATCTCTGCAAACCCAAAACCAGGTGGTTTTCACCACCACCTGGCCTCCACCTTTCCACCCCACCATCTTTCCAGCTCACCCCCCTCCTATCATTAGCCCACAACTGCATTTAATGCATCTCCACCATGAAACACTTTATCCTTACCTCACAACCCCTGTTTTGCTTTCCAACTCAACCCCAACCCCATACCTACTTCACATATTGTCTCCTCCACCTCACATAACATCCCAAACTTCTTTAATTGCTCTGAAACTATCTCAAGCAACCAGATATACTTTTGGCGCCAAAAGTGGTTTAAACGGATGAGATGAGTTTGACTCATTCAATGGCTGAGATTGTTGATGGGATTTGATCAGAAGCATGTGGGAGTCTCAAAAAGTCTATAAAGAAAGCAATAGAAGCAGAAGGAAAGATGTCTAGTTTTTATTATAATTTAGCTTATGTCGTTTTTATTAAATTTCAAGTTCCAGTGTTTGTTTAAGCTTTAAGCTATGTATTTCAAGTTATTAATGTGAAATAAAACCTTTGTTAACATCAATTTCAAGTTTCAAGTTCTGTTTTCAAGTTATGCAATTTTTCAATTTTAACAAATCTCATGAATGTTGAATGTTGTTAATCAGTTGTTGTCTTGGACTTATAAGTCACATAAGCTCCTAAAATAGCTTATAAAAGCTATTAGACACCTTAAAATCAGTCTTAGTTATAAAAAAGCAAAAATACAAAAAATGCCAAATAATTAGTTAAAAATTCAAAAATCCATGGTGAAGAAGGTCAAAGCTGAAGCAGCCTGATTATTGAATGGAAATGGGTTAGTGAACCTGTGGTGGTTCTATAGGAATTATTTTTTTGGTCCTTGTTCTCAGTTTTCAGTTGGAAGCCACTTGTAAGCCTCTTGATCATTTTTGGTAATTCACTGTAGTACTGCTTATTATAGCTTATCTCTGTGTTATTTGTGTTTATTTGGTGTGTTTTAGTGATATTATAGCTTAATATTACATACTTGTTCTTTTTGATTTATAGTTACAAAAAACTTTATTTTAGCAGTCAATATAGCATAATGGGTATTTCTTAGTTTTATGTTGTTAGTATGGTTGTTTAGTGTTTAATTAGTTTTAATAAATGTTAATTTAAGGTCTGTAACCCAACTCATGGTCTTAATCTGTTTCAGTCTTTGAAAAAGTTCCAAAACAGTCTTATAAAGTGTGTTTGGATAAGCTAGTTTAACTGTGTTAAAGGTTGCTTATGTTATGGCTTTTGCCTTTCTTATGTTTCCTTAGTTCTTAGTAGCTCAAAGAAACATAAAACCAGTCTTCATTTAGTGAAAAGTCAAAAATCCTTTTAATCTCCTTGTTCATCTGTCTGTTGGATTTTTAAGTCTTATAATCATGGTTTTGTGTTAAGAAGTTGTTATACTTGTTCAATTCAGTATTTATACACCTTAATACATCAATATCAGTGTTTAAGATCAATCACAAGTTCATATAAGTCAAACTGCTTCATTTTCTCAAAAAGTCAAAGAGTGCTCTGTGCACAGTTGTGGTACCCCATTTCACAAGCTCTTAGAGAGCTTATTAATGGACTCTAGCTTATGTGTTTTAGCTTTTTGAGAAGCTCATCTAGCTGACTCAAGGTTCCAAGTTTTATTTTTCCATTTGTAGCTTATTAGGTAGGGCTGCACTCAGCTTATTGTTTTGTCCATTTTGACTCAGTACACTGAGTTATACTCAGTGGTTTTTCCAATTTTTTAAAAGCTCACCAAAAGTTCTCTAGATGACTCAGTCTGTAATCTAGATTCATAAGTATTAGCTTACAGAGCTTATTAATAAATCACTTATTAATAAGCTCTGTAAGGGCTTATGAATCTAGATAGCTAACTGTGTGCACAGGGCATTATGTAAATCACTAGGCACCTTTAGGCTTATTTTTAAGCACTTAGATAAGCTATAAAATGAAAACAAAGACTTAGATTATCAAGATTACCAGATAAGCTATCCAAAAAGCTGAGGTTTTCATAGTGGGGTCCACTAATTAAACTAATTAACATTTATTAAAACTAATTAAACACTAAACAACCATACTAACAACATAAAACTAAGAAATACCCATTATGCTATATTGACTGCTAAAATAAAGTTTTTTGTAACTATAAATCAAAAAGAACAAGTATGTAATATTAAGCTATAATATCACTAAAACACACCAAATAAACACAAATAACACAGAGATAAGCTATAATAAGCAGTACTATAGTGAATTACCAAAAATGATCAAGAGGCTTACAAGTGGCTTCCAACTGAAAACTGAGAACAAGGACCAAAAAAATACTTCCTATAGAACCTCCACAGGTTCACTAACCCATTTCCATTCAATAATCAGGCTGCTTCAGCTTTGACCTTCTTCACCATGGATTTTTGAATTTTTAACTAATTATTTGGTATTTTTTTGTATTTTTGCTTTTTTATAACTAAGACTGATTTTAAGGTGTCTAATAGCTTTTATAAGCTATTTTAGGAGCTTATGTGACTTATAAGTCCAAGACAACAACTGATTAACAACATTCAACATTCATGAGATTTGTTAAAATTGAAAAATTGCATAACTTGAAAACAGAACTTGAAACTTGAAATTGATGTTAACAAAGGTTTTATTTCACATTAATAACTTGAAATACAGAGCTTAAAGCTTAAACAAACATTGGAACTTGAAATTTAATAAAAACGACATAAGCTAAATTATAATAAAAACTAGACATCTTTCCTTCTGCTTCTATTGCTTTCTTTATAGACTTTTTGAGACTCCCACATGCTTCTGATCAAATCCCATCAACAATCTCAGCCATTGAATGAGTCAAACTCATCTCATCCGTTTAAACCACTTTTGGCGCCAAAAGTATATCTGGTTGCTTGAGATAGTTTCAGAGCAATTAAAGAAGTTTGGGATGTTATGTGAGGTGGAGGAGACAATATGTGAAGTAGGTATGGGGTTGGGGTTGAGTTGGAAAGCAAAACAGGGGTTGTGAGGTAAGGATAAAGTGTTTCATGGTGGAGATGCATTAAATACAGTTGTGGGCTAATGATAGGAGGGGGGGTGAGCTGGAAAGATGGTGGGGTGGAAAGGTGGAGGCCAGGTGGTGGTGAAAACCACCTGGTTTTGGGTTTGCAGAGATGGGAGAGGGGAGTGAACAGTGAGCGCGGTTTGTATTTCTTTAAAAACTGGGCCGGGTTGGTTTATTTGGACTGGATTGGGCTTTGTTTAATATAAATAGGTCCGTTTGGTTTAGTTAAATCACAAGGACCATTTATGCAATTTAGTAAACTTGAAGGACTGATCTTGAACATTTTCCAAAGTTATCACAAGGGTTAAACTTGTAACATGTGAATAGTACAAGGACTAAATTTGCATAAAATTCTATTTGTACCCTTCCAAGGACTAAATCTGCCAAGTTTGAAACTAGAGGGACCAAAAATGTAATTTCTCCAAAGTTTATCATAAGGACCATTCTTGTCATTTATAAATAGTACAAGGTTAATATTTGATAGTTTTCACTTTTTAAATTAACCAAGGACTATTATTGACAATTTTCAAAGTTTAGGGACTAAAGTTGTCATTTTGTGATTTTTGAACTTTAAAGGGTTTGTTTTGACAACTTTTGAATCTCATGGACCTTAAATGACTTTTTACAAGTTTTTGAATTACCAGGGACTAATTTTGACAACTTTTGTAACTTGGGGGACTAAAACTGCCAATTATGCAAACTTGATACGTTTTTCACCAGATTTTGATGTTTTTGCATTTAAAACATATAAAACACTTGTTTGTGATATTTTTATCATTTTGATGTGTTTCTGAGTGTTTTCAGATGCTTTTGGCATTCTAAACAGTATAAAAATGATGAGTATTTAGACACTCATCACTAATAATCTTGTAAATGACATTACAACAGGCTATGGGTCTGTAATCAGAAACTTTAAGAGGTGTACTAATCTTTGGAACAAGAGTAATGAGGGTAGCATTGATCTCCCCCAACATTCTTCCATTATTGAAAAATTCCTTGACTGCATCACTAACATCCCTTCCAACAAAGCCCCAAGCTTTTTTGAAAAACTTCGCTGTGTACCCATCTAGGCCAGGGGCCTTATTATCATCAATATCAAATAATGCAAGTTTGATCTCCTCATTACATACATCTCTAGTCATATACACATCATCTTCATTGCTGACTTTGTTAGAGAACATGATTGAACTGTTATTAAAACTCTGCACAGGCACTTCCTTACCCAAGAAGTTTTTGAAGTGTCTAACAAACTGTGCAGGAACATTGCTTCCCTCAAACCTGTTCCCATTCTCATCATATATCATATCAACTCTATTTCTGTGAGTCCTTCCTTTGACCACATTGTGAAAAAATTTACTATTTCTATCTCCATCACTCATCCAATCAATTTTAGCTTGTTGAAAAAGAAATTTCTCTTCATCTTGAACAGCAATGTTATACTCTTTTAAGGTAGCAGCTTCTTCCCTTTTTAATACAGTGTTATGATGTTCTTTGTCCACTCTGCCCTGAATCAGTTTCAACTTTTCTCTCCACATAGCCACCCTTTCAAAGAGGTTACCATTCTTCCAACTTAGAGTCTTCATATGAAATTTCATTGCTTTCAACTTCCTGACCAACTTAAACATCTTGCAACCTTGAGTATGAATTCCCCATTCTTTACTAACAATGTCTTCAAAATCAGGTTTATCAGCTATAAAGTTGGCAAATCTGAATGCTTTAGACTTCCTTTTCAACACTTTAGGGATAATAAGTAATGATGGGCTATGATCAGAAGTTAAGTGGGGGAGAAAGACTGCATGTGAATTAGGAAAAGCCCCAATAAAGCTTGTGTTGCCCATAACTCTGTCAATCTTTTTGAGGATCCCATTACTCTGTTATTAAAACTCTGCACAGGCACTATAATATTTCACTCAACATGTACCATAATTATAAACACACGAGAACAAGACATTTACATCCTACTGACTAGCTTTTATCACATACCGGGTGTGTTTGTTAAAAGTAACTATGAGTAGTAGCAGTGAGTTGTGAGTAGCTTCTTAAAGTGCCGTTAGAAAAATAAGCATTTCTAAAAAATAGCAAAGTTCACCCCTCTTTACCAAACGAACACAAAAAACCCAAAAACTCATTGCTTACTGCTCATTACCTCAAAAATCTCTAAAAAGCTCTGCGCCAAACATAGCCCCCACTCCTCGCGGGCAAAGCTACCTCTACCACCGGCAAACGGAGGACTAGTGGTTATCAAAAAGAGATTATTTTTTCTTACAAACTAGAGCGAAAATCAAAAAATCACTATGGCCCTTTTGAACATGTTTTGATACTGCCTTTTAATTCTCATAACTACAAATATTCTAAGGAAATATGCAAGAAAACAACTCATTGCTGATAGGTGTTGAAAGAATGATGTCTATGAATATATATAATGTACCATAAAAATAACAAGAACAACAATAATACTCCGTAATACTGTAATATAGTTAAACTAAGACCAACTTGGTTCAATCCAAGTATTTATGTGGGACATGGCTCATTGTTCCAAAGAAATCCCAAAAACTTTCATGGATATCAATACCATTGCCTGTGTGAAACTTGCATGTTTCGAGAGAATAAAACACTATCTTCTCGGAACACAATCTTGGAAAATATATCTTATTCTCCATCCCTGGTGCTTTGGCTTCCATGCAAAGAGATGTTTTATCACCTATATAAATCATGTGCATTCCTATATCATCTATTTTCTCCCATTTACCATCATCCTTATTTGGTATGAATACCTCAATAGATTCTCCATAATCATCCACAATAAGTAGTAAAAGATGTCGATCACATTTATAATCATGATCACATTTAACTAGGAAATAATGTGGAGTTGATGTGCAACAACTCTCTGGGGCTTCCTTTACAACAAAGTCGTGAGTGTAATTTTCATCGACCAATTCTTGAATACATCAAGTCCTTTCTCTTCACGTGATTCGGTGCCAGACGGTCAAGTTTTCTCACTCAAGCCGACCACTTGTGAATGGCCGACCGTAACAAACTTAAAACAGTCTGGAAACGAATGCAATGAAGATCTGGAGAGTATAGTGTTTCCCCGGGTCGTTATGTCCCAGCGAGCTATGCGATGAATCACCAAACGTATAGTGATCGAGAGATTTGAACGGAAAAAGGGATTTGAATGATTATAACTACAGAAAAAGCAAACAAATTACAGGGGCTTAAATGCAAATTAAAGAAAATTAAAAAGATAAAAAATATTAAATAAACGCTATCACTATTTGCAAAATGATGTTTTTGATTTTATGTTTTTATAAAACTTGAATTTAAAACTACGTTACGTACAAGAGAAAATGTGAAAATGAAGCAATATTAATCCTAAAAATATGAAAATGATATTTTTACAAACCTAATGATAAAAGAAAATTTATAGAAAAAGAAAATTATTTTTATAACTATTTATCTAATTATTATTAATTAAAAACTATTTTTAACTATTTAATATTAGCCTAAAATACAAGAAAATAGGAAATAAAGCTAGAAAAATAAAATTTTGACTTGGAAAAATCTAAAATAACAAAAGAGAATTTTAAAAACTATTTTTGTATTTTTCTGAATATTTTTGTATTTTCTAGGAATTAAAAACTATTTAAAACTACTTAAATTGCTTAAAAATACAAATTTAACTAAGAAAAATCTAGAAAAATATTTTTTTGACTTTTTATATTTATCTTAACTTAAGAAAAATGAAAAATTATTTTTTTTGAAACTTTTCTGAATTAATTGTATTAAATGCTAATTAAAAATGCTTAAAAACTAATTAAAATGAAGAAAAATAGCAAACCGACTAGGAAAAATCTGAAAAATTCAATATAAGTCTACAATAATATTCTAAAGCTAACAAAAATATAAAAACAGGGTGTTGTATGCAAGAAAATGAAACTGCTATGGAGAGTGCTTATAAATAAGCACTCTAGATAAGCCAAAAGCTACAAACAAGCACCAAACTGATACAGAAGCTTAAATAAGCTAAAATACTCAAAATCAACTAAAAACAACTACTCTTAACCTCTGATATACACAATGCACAGATTTGATGTTTTGAGATTATAAGCTAAAAACAGTTTGAGGGGTCTACTTTGCAGCACAAGAATAAGCTACTCAACAAGCTTAAAAATGAAAACCAAAAGTGAGAACCTACACTAGACCTGGGCAAGTGCTTGTAAACCAAAAACCAGACTTGGATGAGCTCTGATGAGCTTGGTGCAAGGACTGCAAGACTCCTGTGCACACTCAGTTAATACTGAGTGTGTACAGGGGATTTACAACCATTTTGACAAGCAATTTTGGAACTTATAAAAAAATGACAAAATTCTATAAAAATGACAATAAGAAAGTAGACCAACAGAAGTTTAAAAACCCAAAGTTTCACTTAGATTGGCTCAGAAATGAGTCCAAGAAAATTCAACTCAGTTAGGCTCAAAACCACATTTTCAGTTTTTGACTTTTTTTGACAGATTTGAAATGTTGACTAAACTGAACTTTGAGATCAATTTATGGACTTATCTAGATGTTATATGATGAAATGGAACTACTGCAATCTATTTCTAAGATTTTTGAACACAAAATAAGCTTTTGATTTTATAAAAACTCAACAGTTAAGCAGTTTAAGACAGATTGAGATGCATTTGACTTTTGTGGTTTGCAGGTGCAAGTTTATGACTTGAATGAGTTTAAATGAACTAAACAATCCTAGAGCAACAAGTCTTAACCACTGACTATAACTAAATCACAGATATTGCAGCAAATCCAAACACACTTTTTTAACTGATATGCAAATAAAAAAAAACTAACTACTGAACTAGTTATTGCAGACACTTAAACTGGATTTAACTGACCTAAACACAACTTATTAAACAGATTTGAACTAGTTATAACTACAAATACAAGTTATGCATTGAAACTTTAAAAATCACTTACAAAAGGGTCCTTAGCCACAATGGCTTGAAATCAGTAACCAATGAACACAGTAACCACTACCCTGTCTATATCAACCCAATAGCTTCTAATAGCTCTGAACCAACCCAATTCCAGCACTGCATCAACCCATATCCAATTTCATACCCATTTGCTTCCTCAGTTGACTTTCTTTGACCAAGAACCAAAATTGTTTGAAACTTAAATGTGAGCTTATAAAAAGCTATAATAAGCTTATATGAGCTTGTTTGAGCTAAGAAATAAGTTACTAAGAGCTTGTTCACAAGAGTTGGAAACTGAGAATTGCAACAGTGGCACAATAATATGAAACTTTAACATAAACTTAAATTGATACTTAAAAAGAGTTGTAATACACTTAAACAAAGTAATTTGATACAAAGAACCTTAAAAATACAACTGAAAATCTATTTAAGACTAAGAATTTAAAATACATACATTTTAGAAATTAAACTAAGTACTCTCTTTTCTTCCTTCTTATTCCTTCTTTTTATACTCCATGTGTCTTCTCTCTCTCTTCTGAACATATCCCATCAAAAATATGGACCATTGGATGTCTTGGATGGATTTTAGCCATCGGATCAATTTTGGCGCCAAAATGAGTTTATACCAGCTGGGGTTGAGTGTTAGGTTGAATGGGCATTAAATGCACCTTGGCTTGGGGTGAGGTGGAGGGTAGTAGGATGATGATGGAGGGGGGTTGAGTATGCAGGCAAGTGTTGCAGGGGTGTGATGATGGAGGTGTATCCCGTGACTTGGAGGGAAAAGGCAAGAGTCAAATGGGTTTGACTGGGATATTAAAAGGGAAGGGTCCAAAATGTAATTGACAGGGGTCACAAGGTTTAAGGCAGGGGTCCAATTTGGTTTTGACAAGGCCAAGGGTTGTAAAGGTTTAAAACACAAGGACCTATTGTGCAATTTCTGAATTTCAAGGGACCAATGCTGCCATATTATCAAAGTTGCTCCAAGGGATTAAAAGTGACAAGTTTAAATAATACAAGGACCAAACTTGACATTTTCAATTTTCCAAGGACCATTTTTGCCAATTTTTAAACTTTAAGGACCAAACTTGTAATTTCTCAAAACTTTTGATATTTTTCACCAAAGGACTAATTTTGACAACTTATGATTTTAAAAGGACCTTTGGTGATTTTTCTTTTGAAGTTAAGTGCTCAGGGACTATTTCTGACAACTTTTGAAACTTAGGGATTATGCAAACTTAGCTCATTTTTCATCTGATTTTAAACATTTTGCATCTGAAACATATAAAATGCAATTTTGGAATATTTTCAGTATTTTGATGCATTTCTGAGCATTTTAAACGTTTTGCAGTTCAGATTTAACCAAAAATGATGAGTATTTACACACTCATCATCACGCAATGCGTAAACATCTCTACTTACAAAAGTAAGTAGGAGCATATACAAATCTCAAAGTTTTTGAGAACAAAATACTTAACATTCTAAAATCCACTTATTAATGTCATACTAAGGTTAAACATGAAAATGTCGACCGAAGTATAATGATTACTACCATTCATAAATCCGAAAGGATGGCTCATCACTTGAGTGATATTTTTAATATTAATGCTGAGGGATATAAGTTAGAAGATTGTTGTAAATTAGCTAACTACTAAAATACATTATCACATCTTGAATCTGATAAATGTTTTTGAACTGTGAATGATAAAGATGCAGTCCTTAAAAGGCAAATCAAGTTTTGAGCTTGATTGTTATTTTGCCTAACAGTTAACCTATGAGGTTGGAATGAGTTTCTTTTGAAGAAAGACTCACAAGGACAAAATTGTATATATATATATTAATGCATGACATTTAATAAGATGTTTTTAATCCTACTTAAGCAATTGACTGCGATTAGATTTTCTTATATATGCACGCATTAATTATATAAAGATATTTAATTGTCATACATGTTTACTTGTATGTGGAATATGGCAATTAAAATTTTATAACTCTTTCTTTATGATTACCTTTTGCGAGGACGGTGTGTAATCAAAAGGGTTACAAATCTATATTATCTTTATGTAGTATACAAAATTTAAGCAATCCATGTTTTGGATTGGATCATGCATCTAGGAGCTGAAATCTTGAATTTAATTACAATATGATTCTGATTGAATTAAGATAACTCTTGAGTATATCTGACATTAATTGGGAGTAATGTGTTTTTCCTCAAAATATATATGATGAAGACATCATTCTATTTAAGCTAGATATTGATCCTTAAGCTTGGAATAAAAATTCACTTGGAATTTAGGGAATAAAACAAACAACCTTGAAATAAATGTTTATATGGAATAATCAAATTCGAAAAATTAATTCTAACACAAATGCAATATATCATTCAAGCAAGTCTTCAATGGTATATTTCACTTGAAATAATTTATTACATGGATGGAAACCTTATGTTGTTTTAACTAAGGATTTATCATGTATATATATTATACTAGCTTCATAGCCCGCCCACATGGGCGGGCTAGCTTCATAGTATAACATAAGGAATTGTAGCCGGATGTAAATAAATAATGAATAATGCATTATGTACATTTAAGTTAACACACGAAAAGAGAACTAACCAAGCTACAGTCCGAATCCGACCTATGTACTTTTATCCAATAATATAAAACATATAACATTCACATGATGTTTTATGGTTTATGTGTACATTGCAAGAAAGTAGCATCATAAAACATATAACATAAGGTATATATCATTTGAGAAGTTTCGGCTACGATGAAATCACAAAGGCTATCCAACTAAACTATTCTTGTAGTTTTGACCTTGTGCATAAAAGCTGTAACAAAATAGAACAAACATTAGTTTTTATAGCAAGACATGACATGAAAAGCATATTTGAATATGCAAAACAAAAATGAACTTTTTGATAATAGTACTATGGTAGTATGGTGTAATCATAATAGTAGCAAAGATAATAGTATTATGGTGTAATCAGTTGTCAACAAAAGGTATTTTCATGCCACTCTCAGTTCCTATGTTGACTTATGTTACCATTTAAGTCAATACCCATGGAATACAATGTCCAGTGAGGTTGAAGCGATAATCAGTCATAAAACAAAAGGAAACACAATTGAACTTAACCATCGAAAACTGTAATTACCTGTAACGTAAGTAATAAAATAATGTGAGTCTCTAACGCTCGAAATAATGCCGGTAAATTAAAACCAACCCATCTCCGTACCCAAATAATTATAGAGGTGGGATGATGAGAAATAAAATATCTGAAGATTTAAAATTTTTTAGCCAGCGATCTTGTCCCTAAACTCATCATGGATCTTGGTCTTTTGTATGTTAATCCCGCTGCACCTCCTGAATCTTTTCCACAGTTTCCGATAGAGTTCTTTTGCTTTCTTTGGTCAGTGGATTTTTCAACTTTCTAGCAACATAAACAACATCATATATAAATATAAACATAATGTGACTCACATGTACTTGGGACATATACGATTAGCTCTTGTGAATTGGTATTTAAGGAATGACTGAAACCTGGTGAGTCGGCTTTATTACACTTGTATCTTTTGAATCCTCTTTTTCTGTGGCATGAAGATGAAGCTTTTTCTCAAGTATAGCTTCTCTAAGACTTCCACATTCAAGATACCAACCTGCATGACATGGTCCACAATAAGCTTCGCCAAACACCACTCTATTCACTTTACAAAAAAGATTAAAGAATACATTTAAAAAGACCTGAAATTGATAGAACACAATCCATACTTGACCCACCTGCTTGTCACTCCCACTGGTACTATTAAAAGCTGTAGCTTATTAATAAAAACTAATATAAACTACTGTTGAAAACTCTCAGACCTTGACAGATCTTTAGCACTCGTGGATCGTTAGTGTTGCCTATGTAATCACAAGCAAACTAATAGACAGTCTCTAACACTTGTATTCTATAGCGGAAAGTAAACACAAGTTGTTATAACTAAGAACACTTAGATCCTCTATGGATTTTTTTATTCACTGAAACTCTATGTTTCAGATGAGTTATCTATTACAAACTATATGGTTCCTTTTATAGACAAGGAACCCTAATACTATTACAACCCAATCGTCTAAACATGCAAGCATGCATTTAATGACTAATACACTAAACTTTATTGAGCAGATCAATTATGCCCATGCAACCTTGGACAGTACAAGAATATGGAGAGTTAGCATTTAATTCATATGTGCATGCTGATCCTAGTCAGCATTCACCCTTCAGCAGTAACATGGCAACGCTTGTACTCTTCAGTAGAATCACTTCTTCAGCAGATTCTGCTTTTACTTCAGTAGAATCCATTGGCAGTAATGACAGCAGAAATCCTACTTCACATAATTCCCAACAATCCTCCCCTAAACTGGAATTTGACATGGTTAAGTTCCAGTTTCCTGACCTTGAAAGATCTTTTGACACTTCAGTACTAGAGTATTGTTTCCACACATTAGTAGCAAAGAACCACTAATAATATCATCTCTATGATGATCAGACTTTGAATCTCCAGGTCTTTGCAGCAACAGAAGACATAATGTACATCATTACTTATCAGTTGCAATCTATTCTCATCACATCCAGGTGTGTACACACCTGAGAGAGGTGAATCATTGAAAATAATGGTTTTGTTGTCTCTTTACCAATAGCCATTACTACTGGAGTAGCCAAATGTTTAAGTTCGAAAACTATGGTACACTGATAACCATCTGATTTAGTAGCAAACTAGCAACTATCTAAACGGATTTGATGTGTCTTTACCTGTAGCCGTTTGCTCAGGACTAGTCAATTCTTAGAATTGGTGAATTGATAACCAAATATGGAGATAGTTGCCTTTACCACAAGCCATATACTTGTGGGCTAGTCAATTCTTGGATTCCAACAAGGAATAGACCATGATGAATTGATGACCATACAACTCTCAGCAATTAAGCATGGGTGGTTGCAGACCCTATGATTTTGAGCCAACCATTACAGCTATCAACAGATTTGATATGTCTTTACCAAAGCTGTATCCTTTGGACTAGCTAACTCTTTGACATACACAAGGTATATCTGGTGAGATAAAAACCATCAAAAATAGCATCAAACCTGCAAATGAAAGTTTTTTTTTTTTTTTTTTTTTTTTTTTTTTTTTATTTTATTTTATTTTATTTTATTTTTTTAACCAATAAACTAACAAACAAACAAAACAGCATGACAAAACAAATAAACCCTTGAGGCATATGCCTCCCCTTAAACTCTGCAGTCAAGGGTTAAGCATCCCAATATTAACCACAAGGTGTTGAAACCTTGGTCCATCAAATGCTTTAGTTAACAGATCTGCCACATTATCATCTGTATGAATTTTAGCCACATTTATCAAATGTTTTTCATATGCATCTCTTATAAAGTGGTGTCTGATTTCAATATGTTTGGTTCTACTGTGAAAAACTGGATTTTTGACAATGCATATTGTACTCTGATTATCAATAAAAAGAGTTGTGTTCATGAAGTTATACCCATAGTCCAGCAATTGGTTTTGAATCCAGAGCACCTGTCCACAGCAGTTTGCAGCAGCAACATACTCTGCTTCAGTAGTTGAGGTAGCCACAATCGTTTGTTTCTTGCACTGCCAAGAAATCAATCTTTTTCCAAGGAATTGACAGCCTCCAGTTGTGGATCTCCTATCCAGATTTGCACCAGCATAATCACTGTCACTATATGCTTCCAACTTGAAAGGAGACTCTTTTGGGTACCAAAGGCCTAACTGAGGTTGTCCTTTTAGGTACTTAAAGATTTTCTTGACAGCATTGAGATGGGAAGTAAGTGGAGTGACTTGATGTCGAGAGCACACACTTACAGCAAAGGTAATATCAGGCTTTGAAGCTGTTAGATACATTAATGAACCAATCATAGATCTGTATAGATGAACATTCACAGGTAGATCTGGATCATTGTTGGCTTTTGTTTTTGGATCTTCATAAGGTGTTGTGGCAGTCCTGACACCTTCCATGCCGAATTTCTTCAACATGTCCCTCACATATTTATCCTGACTGATAAATATCCCATCCTGTTTCTGCTGAACTTGGAGACCTAAAAAGAAAGTAAGCTCTCCCATAGCACTCATCTGAAATTCTCCCTTCATTAGATCCTCGAATTCCCTACACCAAGCTTCTTTAGTGGATCCGAAAATGATGTCATCCACATACACTTGCACAAGTATGATGTCTGTTGAGTTCTTCTTTAGAAAAAGAGTCTTATAAATGGCACCTCTTCTGTAGCCATGCTTCAGCAGAAATGATGAAAGCCTAGCATACCAAGCCCTTGGTGCCTGATGAAGTCCATAGAGAGCTTTAACGACTCTGTAGACATAATTAGGATGATCTGGGTCTTCAAATCCTTTTGGTTGACCTTGACAGATCTTTAGCACTCGTGGATCGTTAGTGTTGCCTATGTAATCACAAGCAAACTAATAGACAGTCTCTAACACTTGTATTCTATAGCGGAAAGTAAACACAAGTTGTTATAACTAAGAACACTTAGATCCTCTATGGATCTTTTTATTCACTGAAACTCTATGTTTCAGATGAGTTATCTATTACAAACTATATGGTTCCTTTTATAGACAAGGAACCCTAATACTATTACAACCCAATCGTCTAAACATGCAAGCATGCATTTAATGACTAATACACTAAACTTTATTGAGCAGATCAATTATGCCCATGCAACCTTGGACAGTACAAGAATATGGAGAGTTAGCATTTAATTCATATGCGCATGCTGATCCTAGTCAGCATTCACCCTTCAGCAGTAACACGACAACGCTTGTACTCTTCAGTAGAATCACTTCTTCAGCAGATTCTGCTTTTACTTCAGCAGAATCCATCGGCAGTAATGACAGCAGAAATCCTACTTCACATAATTCCCAACAACTACTGAATCTTTAGCACTAACAATAAATCATCATAAGGGAAAAAAATCCTAACAGCCTATATTTACATCACCACATGTAATTCTTGATATTCCATGTTTAGTCTCCAGGAACCGTGATGCTAATGGAACTTAGTTAACACCATAATGTCGAATGTGACTATTTTACAGGTAAAAGGAATCGATGCATACCACACTTATTGCAATGGAAATAATTGTTTCGACCACCAACTCAGAACAATATAAATGGTCGAAACTTGGTTGAGAAATAAGGGAAAAAATGAATAAATAAGACAGATCAACAAAGTAATAAACATGCAGGTCACTGACCTCATAAATCAAGTGAAAATAATGATTCAAAAACTCATGTCAATGATTTCTAGTTCAGGAATTACGGGCTGCTCACTGTCACGAACTGAACAAATAACCTGCAATAAACATGTGCTACAATATATCAATTACAAGTCAAGATTAGTGTTTGAGAATGCATATTTAAGTGTATATCTGCTTCTTTTTAAGCACATAAAAAGTTTTATATAATATAACTACTTATTTGTAAATTTTATAGCAAGGAGGTGTTTGGGATCGCATTTTCTAAACAGGTTACACATTGGAAAAAGAAAAAGCCGCAAAACGTCTTTTCAAAACATTATGATCACTTTTTCATCCAAACTATTCTTAATGGAATTAGCTTGGATCAGCTTGGGTTGTGCTTTAAGTTAAACTGGCCAAAAAATAATGTAGTTAAACGGGAACAGGTCCACTATTTCTCAATGGAATTTTGAGAATACTTAAGGTGGCCATATAGACCCTACATACTTACGAATGGATGAACTTGGGTTGTGTTTTTAATTAAAAATGGTCAAACAAAAAATGTAGCTAAAGGGGAACATGTCATACAGGTTGAAAGTTGCCTAGAATCTACGTTTAATCTTGAGGATTAGTGTACATGAAGGACATATTCTCAAGCTCGGACTGCAAATAATCAAATAAGAGGTTATGCCAAGAAATAGACTCAGTAATTATACCTTAATTTGGTACATTCCAAGGAGCTTTGCGAGAGGCGCAAAGACCTTTAGCGTCTCAATTGCAATGATGGCCTGTACATGGTAAACTATGAAAACAATGAGAACACGAATAACAAAACTACATAGATGTTTCAGCAAATCTGACCCAACCTGCTTATGTGAAGACATATGTAAAAGAGTCCGCACTTTATGTAATTTGTCTGCTAATTTGACAATTATCACCCGGACCTGGAAAAGGCAGCAAATTCAAAATCAATTGAGATAATTAAGAGCTTTAATAATCCATGAATATCCTAATTCTCACCTCCTCTGTCGTGGCTAGAAACATTTGTCGAAGATCATGAGCTTTCACATCTTGTACAGAGCAATTTTCATTTTTATACTTCAGCTTTCCAAAAAAGACAGCAAAAAAAAACTATAAGAAGGCAGTGGTTAGATAATTGCAGAAGACATGATCTCAAATTAAAAAGGCCTACAACTAAATTACACAAAGAATTGAGAGTTCCATTTCATAACAGCAGCCTTAGTTACAGCTATTGATTCGTCCTGAGCATCATGTATATAACATTGTTACCTAATTACTTTACAGATGATTAACATACAGTTGAGAACATATGTTGATTCCAATATATATCTCAAAAATTAATATATTTTCAAACGGAGGGAGTAGATTGGGACCTTTAGTTTTTTTAGCAGTTTTTTCAGTTCTCAAGGGCTTGAACCTATCAAAACAAAATAGCAATACAATAAGCTAAGGAGTAATGACATCTACATATATGTAAAATGAAAAGAAAAAAAGAAAGATGGCATACCAACATAATTGGTAGAAAAAGTGCAATTTAATGTTGTCTTTGCTTATTGTGAACAGAGAGAGCTTATAATCCCTACATCAACCAAAATCAACAAATGGAGGGCAGGTGTTATCAGATATACATAAACAAAACAATAATCGATCTGGATTGACCTCAAATTAACACCGACAAAATTAGTAAAAAAAGGGAAAATGTTAGTGTTTGGTATTTTCCCACTGATTTTTTATGAAGATAGAGATTGGTGGTTATGATATCGCAATATTCCAGAAAATTAACATGTATAATCCTGATCAATTTGACCTCTAAAACACTCTTTATCTTAAAAATATATCTGCACATAAAATTGGTAAGAGAAAACTTAATACCGAAGCTGAAAGACGCATATCAAGGCTATCCATTTCCATTGCTTTTATAAACCCATCTATAATGTCTTGACCAGCCTGTTATTGCTATACATAAAACTATTAAAACCAAAGGCCTACCTCAAATTGCATAGATTTTCTAATCAATAAACCTTGATGACTATGACATGCAATTTGAAGATGACTATCTTAGATAAAGAAAAACCTAATCATCACAAGAATATGCACATAATTATGCGTTTACAACAAACCTTGATGTCATACTCCTTTTCCCATCGATGTGCGTCATCAAATAAACTTTTATAGCTTTTCTGCATTCAAAACAACCAATATTAGTATGCAATAAACCCAATTTACTATGACTAGTAGGGTTTTGAAATACCGAATGCAATGGCTCCGTGATTTGCTATATCATTTTGAAAATAAAAGAATCAAACCCAAAAAAAATATATCTAAACATGCTATTGATTTGGTGAATATGTTTTTGAATTAGACAAGGCGTTTTGATATTTGGATGCATATAATTTTGGAAATGCAGAGTGAAAAGGGGGCGTTTGAAAAAAAATTGGTTGACCGCATTGAAGTAGGGTTTCAGTTATATTTCATTGATAAGATGGAAGATGGTAAGGTTGTAGAAGGAATACCATTTTGGAAATAAGAGATTATACAAAAACATGTGGATTGCCCAGGTGGTTGAGGCATTTGTCTTTTAACCTTGAAACCCAAGTTCGAACCTTGCAATGTACCAATTGTTTTTCTTGTGTAACCGGGTATTGTGCCTTGTCACCATTTCCACCTCATCAAATGATGTTCCATGTCATCATTAAGTTTCCTTGTAAGCATTAGTGATGTGTCATGCTTAGTCCCATATATATGTATAGATTGTGTATAAGACTAGTTGTTGCTTTTGTACAAGAACAAAATTAGCTGACAACAACAATATCTAATTGAGAGTGTTTAGATTATTGCTGTAGATGTTTACGAATTATAAAGTATAGTGTTGTATAAGTACAATAATGCTAGATGATTATTAATACTAGTTGTAGTAGGATTTTATCTTTTATGAAAAATATGCTAACTAGTTATGCTCAACATAGAGCATTGTTGCATTACACATTAAAGGAGTGAGAATACTTTACACTTTCGGAAACTGTAAAGATGACTGTCAGTATGTCGTTGACTTCTAATACCTCATGCAAGGTAGGACGACATCTCCATACTATAACTCTTGTAATAGTATGAGCATATGAGATAAGACACTCATATTATATTTTAAATCACTCACTATATGTGAAATTTGAAATAAGTATTCGAAAAGTTTACTCAGATGACTATTTAGTTTTTCTTTTAAAGAAAGGTTGAGAATGTTGGAAACATTAGGCTTCAACTTATTAAATTAGTCTCATGCATATCTGTTTTAGTATTTGAATAATTGGGATTGAAAGACAATTTTTTACTTTATGATAAATAAAGATACTTGGTATTTGTTATTCATTCATATAATAATTGTTATCCTATATTTGCATATTTAATCCTTGAATGATTTATTATTCTAAAATATGTCCATTGTCGGTTAACAATATGGGAATATTGTTATGTAAGGCAAATGTGAGTGTTGGTTATATTCTAACGAGAATGTGGATTGTTTCCGCCAAACTCATGTGTATTCACTGGAGATGCATATTGGATACCCAACTTTCAAACATTTACTTTTGGATCCTTGTCATAAGTAAAATATTGAAAATGGTTTGTTAAAATGGTCCTTAGACTTGAGATGCAAGCAAGTTCTGTTATGTGTGGATATCATTTTTTTGTAAGTATACGCAAAACACTATCTGAATAAGGTAGTTATAAAGGCTATATTTCAGAGTGATGTGAAGCAGCATCGACAACACTTGTAGTCAATAAAGGATTTGTTACTCCACTTGATATGTGCAAAAAGATACCATGGCGCCTCTCCAAAATTAATAAGATAATTGTTCGGCCGAACCCAAAGGGTAATACAAGATGATACATGATTACATTTGGTATATCTAATTAAATTCTATAACGAGATTCTAAATGGTTAAACTATATGGAATGATTTAAGATCCATATCCATGGTTTAACGGTATCTATAACAAAGGATTTTTAAAGCAAGACATTAAATGACCATGCTACTGAGAAACTTTTATGAAACTATTCTCTCAGACACTTTTAGTTAAAAAGCGAGTGAGAGCGTTTGCTAGGCGTTTTCGTCGTTAGTTTTGTGTGTCATTCGACACTTCAACTCCCAAGTGGGAGCTGTTGGTTTGTGGGAGTTAAAACCACACTTAAACGACTATAAGTGTGTGAGCCTATGGGGACACACACGTTAAACACGAGAGTACATGATGAACGTTTAAATACTTGAATATATTAGACCCATTTTATGCATGCATGAAAACCCGGTCTTATTCACGACTCATGGACTTGTTCTATTTAATGTGGGTCGGTTTGGAAGCCTTAGGCCTTGTCCTTTTTCTGATTGGGTGGTGTTTGGGTTTGTAGCTTGAGGCGCAAGTCTTGAGCCCATATGGTGGGACGAATCATGAGCCATATATACAAACATTCATGCATTAAAAGAAAACGATTTTATATATCCCTAAAACACAGAAAATCACGACTAATATACTATCCCAATATTCACCAATAGTAATCAATCTATCCTAATCAACTAGTGGACCTGATCATTTTTTTATATATAAATCGATTAGGTGTGTGTTGGTTTTATTGAATAACCTTACTTGCATGTTCTTTTATTCAAGATGTTAAGGTTTTCAATTGGTTAGTCCTTGCATGTTTCCTGGTCAAACTACATAGCAAGGATAAGGTAGTTTCTGCTCTAGTACTTATCGGACAGAATGGCAGAAACGAATCGGACATGTTGTGTCCGATGTCAGGTGAAACACATAAGGTGTTTTGGGTGTTGCAGTGATTTCGGGCAGGAGGAAAAGACATGTTCTTGGGTTTTTCTTGTTCGTGGTATTCAAGTAATTCAAGGGGTTGATTGGTAAACGTTCTCGACTAGCGTCTAATCAAACGTACTTGGTTTAAGTGTTTGTGTGTGATACTCGTAGAGGTATATATTTTAGATACTTGGTTTCTTGTTCGTGTTATAGCGTGCAATTGACATCGAGGGTTAGTTTTCTATTTACCTTTTATTTATTATTTTTTATTATTTACGTCTTAACCTAATTGAATAAACTAGATCCATATTCCGTTGTGTACTCGTATGCGTTACTTGGCTAACGTAATTCTTAAATCCCAACATTAATTTCACATTAGTTAAATAAATTCTGGGGCAGTAGGACCCACTAATCTGTTTAGTACATTCAATTACCTTTCCTAGGACATAAAAACCAAGTCGTGATCAATTACTTTATAAAAATAATCTTCAAGCTAGGAAGTGTAGAATAATCAAAAATCCAAAAGGATTTAGGATTCATTTGGCTTGAGTGGAAAACCTAAAATCCCTAATGAATTAGGGTTTTCAATTATGTGTTGCCTTGAATACCCTCTAGGTTTGAACTATATTGAGTGTATCCATGATACACGCAATTTCTAACCTTGATATGTTTTGGAGGTAAAGCAATTTAAGCTATCATGAACCAAACAATATGAATAAGGTTTGATCCAACACATTAGACATATCATAATGAAGTGGTATCCTATGAGTTATTAAAATTGTGAAACTATATTAGAATTCTATAGATAACTTAATTCTCTTTGAACCAAATACTTGTCAATTGGGTCAAGCCAAATTGCTATTAAGTATTTACGAACCAAGTGCATGCTATAATATATATTCATTGAATAATACAAGAACCTTATGTTCACGTGTTCACAAGAAGACAGAACTGTTCAAGTATTATATGTTCATGTATTTACAAGAAAACATAACATGTCAATAATACATTATAAGTCTTTGAATAATTCAAATGCCTCATGTTTATGTGTTAACTAGAAGACATAACAATTTTACTGTATATACTTTATGTTATAAGTCATTGAGTAATTCAAAGACTTTATAATTATGTCTTAACATGTAAGTATAATTATACTAACAAAAGTAATCATGAACGCAAACTCTTGAGTTCTATAGTAATTTTAAGTTAATTTTATACTTCAAAATTATGATCATTATCATATAATCATAATTATGTTGACTAAAACATGTAGTCAAATATCATGACATTTGAATGTAGTAGGTCAACAAACATCTAGCGTGTTCAAGTCCTAGTAGAATCATTATTAGAATGTAGTAGGGCAATAAACATCTCACGTGTTTAAGTCCTAGTAGAATTCTTATTTACATGTAGTAGGGCATTAAACATCTAACGTTTTTTAGTCCTAGTAGAATTATTAGTTTCCTTTACCTTGCTGTCAAGAGATACCATTAATATTGTTGTTCCTTGCACACACTTTGAGATTTCTCCCACTTGTGAAAGGTACAACATCATATTTTAAAAACAAACAACACGTGATTGACTGTGTAAACAATATGATAATTTTATAGATATTATAAGTAGTTTTAGGACCATAACCTTTAATAAGGAATTGTGGATTATTATTCTATAGATAACGCTTCAGAGAGCGACAGCAGGAAGGGCAACGTGTTATCTTATAAAATATGATGCAATTTTCCTTTAAGCAATGGTCGTTCATATTCGGAAAGTAATGAATTATTTCAAAGCAAGTTTGAAATGATATGGGTGACTAACAAGGAAATAAATCCCGTAGCTCCCACTGAAAATTAACAACATTACATGAATGTTATTTCAGTAATAAAATGCAACTGCTCTCACTGGATTTGTCAACATTGTACGTGTTACATTTCCAGTAGAAAGCATATATGGAAATTTTATATACTTTCCTATTCTCTTCAAATGCCTACGAGTTGCATGTACTTAGGTATTGAACAGAGTATATGAAGTTCTACTTATGTAGACAATGGACTAGCCATTCTTTCATTCAATTAACTTGAATCTTTAGCATGCAATTCCTCCTTTATCGTCTACAAAGCCCCAAGGGTATTTAGCACTTTAGGAATAATCAAGAGTCCAAGAAAATTACCTAGCGAATGTTCTAGTAATTTATTTACTCTTTGCGTTTTGAACTAATACACCGTGACAAGTGTAGGATGTCATTTATTTTGGTTGCTCTAAACAAAATGTTTCGAGTTACACAAAATATTCTATCTTTCAATAATTTTTTACCACAAAAGGGTAATGAAAGATTATCAGTGAGTTTAACAGTTTGTAATCCTATCTTAGTTTGTCAACTAAGGAGAAAAGATAGGAATAAGTCTCACTATTCTTACCAGGAAAAGAGAATAAGTTTGTCTTTCAAAGAAAAACAACTTTGTTTATGAATTATGTTGCAATAACACAATTAATCAGAACATAACAATTTCAATAATAGTATTTTCGATAATTACATTCTTAAAAGAATTAACTACCAAATTACTTACTAATTAAGACTAAGATCTATCTTGCAACCCCACTTAATTACCAAAGGTCTGACCAGGGCGGAAAAAAATAAGACAAGAGGTAAGCGACGAGCATTAATTGCATAATGCAACTCTTAGATTTATGAGACTGATCAAGACATTAGTAGACAAGTAATAATGTCATGAGCATGTTTAGTTCTCATCTTATGCCTCGGGTTCAAGGTCTGAACAAGCCAACTCGAAATAAGTCGACCAAGTATGAACGTGTAAAAATAACTAGATGTATGACCAAAGCGAAATAATTACCATGTGTTGAAAAAGCCCTTAGGTCTGACCAGAGAAGTCAAACCAAACGCACGCGTTCATAGTTGGATGACATAGACTTAAAATTAACAATTAGGTATGCACATATAACTGTGGTAAAAATCGTGTACAAAGAAGCATGCAAAACAACTTTGTAACACTTAATTTTAAAAACTTTTGGTAATGACACTGTAGTGATCATCAAGTTTCACGGTAGCAGGCACAGGACCATGTAAGCGCTGAAGCAATAACTTAGACATCCTTTCAGTGTGACTATGCGCACCTCTTTAAACCCCTTTTTTAGTTTGTTCTAGTGGGTGAGCCGTACATCCCAAGTGTCCATAGTGTATAGTATTTAAATTCATGAAAAACTTGTTTCAATAGTTTAGGTCACTTTATTTAACAAAAACGATTTTCCACGAATCAAAAAGAAGGTCACAATGAGCATGATATTTAGGCATGTAAATAAAGACCAATATTGATGTTTGGTTACAATATGTATTATTCCATATTGCATACAATTAGGTGTCAAAGCAAGTAATAATGCACATAATGGAATCACAAACGTATAAGCATAAACATCAATATGAAACACATATTGTTCCGAGTTCTCTTGCGAGTCTTCCCCAAAAGGACAACCATAAGACCGTCACTAGGTACGAAACCTAGATCGCCCCATACATCACAAAAAGCAATTGAGTGGGTCTTGTGGCCGGAAAATACATAAAAAGCATGACAATCGCAATTAACAAGTAATTACACAATTTTATGTATTTAATAAACAATATGTAATTCTAATTATCAATATAATTCTAATTCACAATTAATTAATTCTAATTAACTTTTAATTCTAATTAACAAGTAATTCTAATTAACTTTTAATTATAATTAACAAGTAATTCTAATTAACTTTTAATTCTAATTAACAAATTAAATTCCAATTAACAAATTAATTCTACTTAACAATGTAATTTAATTTGTGTGTGACTTGTTATTTTTTATTAATAATTGACAAGTATTGCATATAGTTGTCAAAACAAAAATAAAACGAATAACTAAATTAGTTTCATGCAGCCTATTAAACATGTTTATTAAAAGAAGCGTGTAACCCATAATCGCAAAAACGAGATGGCTTGTGATGCCACTATTGGGATTTAAGAACTACGTTGGCCAAGTAACGCATACGAGTACGCAGCGGAATATGGATCTAGTTTATGCAATTAGGTTAACACGTAAATAATAAACAATAATAAATAAAAGGTAAATAGAAAACTAACCATCGATGTCAACTGCACGCTATAACACGAACAAGAAACCAAGTATCTAAAATAGATACTTCTACGAGTATCACACACAAACACTTAAACCAAGTACGTTCGATTAGACGCTAGTCGAGAACATTTACCAATCAACCCCTTGAATTACTTGAATACCACGAACAAGAAAAACCCAAGAACATGTCTTTTCCTCCTGCCCGAAATCACAGCAACACCCAAAACACCTTATGTGTTTCACCCGATATCGGACACAACATGTCCGATTCGTTTCTGCCCTTCTGTCCAATAAGTACTAGAGCAGAAACTACCTTATCCTTGCTATCTAGTTTCACCAGGAAACATGCAAGGACTAACCAATTGAAAACCTTAACATCTTGAATAAAAGAACATGCAAGTAAGGTTATTCAATAAAACCAACACACACCTAACCGATTTATATATAAAAAACGATCAGGTCCACTAGTTGATTAGGATAGATGGATTACTATTGGTGAATATTGGGATAGTATACTAGTCATGATTTTATGTGTTTTAGGGATATATAAAATCGTTTTCTTCTGATGCATGAATGTTTGTATATATAGCTCATGATTCGTCCCACCATATGGGCTCAAGAGTTGCGCCTCAAGCTACAAACCAAAAAACCACCCGAACAAGTCCATGAGTCGTGAATAAGATCGGGTTTTCATGCATGCATAAAACGGGTCTAATATATTCAAGTATTTAAACGTTCATCATGTACTCTCGTGTTTAACGTGTGTGTCCTCATAGGCTCACACACTTCTAGTCATTTACGTGTGGTTTTAACTCTCACAAACCAACAATTACCAATTTACCCTTGAATGTACTAGTTATTTCAATCAGCAGCAAACTATCTCACGGTTTTGGTCATAAGTCGAGTTCTACAACTCCGTTTAACGCACGGCCAGTGGCCACATTCAAGTTTGGTGTTATCTAAAACTTTTATTCTTTGACAAACAAGGGGTTATAGGCAATTTTTATGAGTTTTAGCCGTTTAAAATCTGTTACTCAGTTTTGGATACGTTTAGCCGTTTTGGCTATAGTTTATTCATCGGGATGAGTTACCGCACGAGCCACCAGACGAAACGACCACAAGACATCGATTTATAATTCTATGTTATTAATTAAGTTTCTTAGTCCACGAATTTTACCCAGAATTTACGTTTACAGCCCCTGTCCAGTTTCTGTGTTGCAAATCTAGTCCTTTCGACGGTTTCTAGTGTTTTAGTCCATTTATCCAAGCACAATCAAGTATAATAAGCATATAGAACATATTATATATATGAAATACTAGTATTTACTGAAATCAAAGGTAAATATAGGAGTTTGCTTACAATCCTTGTGATAAAATCTAACTAGAACTATGAATCAAGATCACTAAACCTATGTTTGTAACACAAAACCCTAGCTTCCAAATCTTTTCACCACATTGAAAACCCTTTATAAACACTTGATAATATTTGTAAAAACCTCATAACCTCAGCCCTAACACTCTTGAGTAGCTCCTAATTCAACCATGGAATCATCAAATAAACTTAAGATTCATGTAGAGATTTCTAAGGGCTTTAACTTTGTAGTATAACTTGTTGCTTGAATTCAAAAGATGAATGATGTATGGTTATGGTGGTGTTTGATAATGGAGAGGTAAAGGAAGAGATGAGACGAGTTTTCTAGTAAATGAATGTGTTTATATAGGACTTTAGGATGGTTACTTAGTTGTTAAGTTTACTTAAACATGTATAAGTCTTCCTTTGTAAGTTTCCTAGCCTTATCTTGATGACACATACAAATAAAATTCCCCACGTGGCTAATAATTTCATTCAATGCCTATCTTGGATGACTAGATGGATAAACTTTGGTTTTATCTAGTTTACTAAGTGAGTTTTGGTCCCGTTAATCGCTAACTGTAAGTCGTTAAGTCACGAAACTTAAAACCGGGTATCCTAAAAATATGAATCTTATAAATATGGTAAAACTTATCAATATACTCTATATAATCATATTAGATGAGTGATACGTTCTATCGGGTTGCTTAAACTGGAAACGTAGGCTTAAAACGTGTAAATCGCATAATACGCAGAACTAGAAAACGTAAAATTCCAAAACTTATGAAAATGTCATGGAAGGTGAAAAACTTATATTTGTCTTATTTGTAATGTTTATGGACATATCGGGATGCCTAAATTTCGTTTAAACCTAAACGTAAATCTCAAACACGGTTTCGTGAAATTTGCAAAAATGACCCGACGAGTGTCAAATTCTCGGGTTATCACTAAAATATGTTAACTTACGAGAATGTGAAATAAAATTTTTGGAAGTGAATAGTAAAATTGAATAGTAACAACGAATAGTAACCCAAAAATTCGAATTGTTACACTCTTAGGGCAATGTCAGCAAGAATGTTGTTGAATAACGAAGAGTTATCTAAAACATTAATATCGTTATTCGCCCCCTCCATCCCAAAAAATGCATGCCAAATTCATAAATATTGAGAAGCAGCAACTTCAAGCATAATTGTTGTGTATTTTTTATTACCCCTACCAAATTGCCTTGCCAAGCCACCTGATGCGCGTACAAAGCGCGTTCGGGGTCAAAGGAACTTCCTTTTCTTCGAGCAAGTTTTTCAACCACCTAAGCAGTGAACCTAATCGTTGTAGTGTAGTATTGGGTAAGCCTCGGAGATTGATATCGTTCTTTAGGAGAATAGGAATGCTAGCAAAAAATGTATTACGCTAAGGTGGGGGTTGGGGATGATTCTTTTTTATCTTTTTATTGGTTTTTTTATAAAGCTAAGGTAAAATATCGGGGCAATAGGTTTGGGGGTGGTACTTCTACCAATTACTCTACTTATCTAATTTATCTAACATTACGGGTAGCTATGTCTATTTGATGTGTGCTCGTATGATGATTAAAAATGTGTTTACCTAGATACTATTACTCCGTAGTTATCTTTTATTGATGGTTGAATTGTCACACCTTATCTGTTAGTACAAAAAGTGCGACGAGTTATAATGTGTATGAATATAGCTTGCCGGACTGGGCCAACAAGCTTCTAATGGACTGATCTTGTACTAATCCAAGTAGTTTGATTGATTTTCCTGCACAAGAAGAGTAAACCGTTAGTATTACCGTGGGGACGGGTCCCACGAATAAACTCCGGCGTAAGAGTAAGTACACATTCTTGAGAGGGAAATAAGAGTATGTGTGTGTAATTATGAGAGAGAAAGTTGTATCTTGTATGGGGATTAGAGCCCCTTTTATAGGCGAGATTTACCGCTAGGGTTTCCTAGATTCTCGCATGTAGTGGTTAGTCGCCGAAGCCGGACCCTTGGCGGACAAGGTTCCGTGTCAATCGCGGATGCGGACGTAAGATGTCTTTAATGGCTAAAGGCTCAGCCCGCTATGTATGTTACATGCGTCTTGAGGTCTGGACCATAGCCAATTTCGTCATTGGGCTTACTGTAGGCCCAGGTCTTATAGCCATCTTATAGTTACTAGGCCCGAGCCCAGTATGTGTATAGTATGTATTGGGCCTAGTAGGCCTGTTATACATCCTATACGTCATCAAGTCTCCTCAGTCTAGTATGTGCATTGCGTGCGGATATTGTCGCGTGCGGTAGATGCTACTAGACTTGAGTTGACTAAGCACTTTTCCATTCCATGCGTTTTTTATTTTTGAAATGCTTCTTCACCTTTAGGAACTGCTACGTCATCCAGTCCCCCCAATCTAGTATGTTCACTGCATGCGAATATTGTCGCGTGCGGTGGATTTACTTAGACTACTTCCTGCGGATCATTTCCTCTTCCATACTCTTGAAGCTTTTTCTTGACGCTCCCTTTTCTTGGAAAGTGTTTTTTACAACGTGGACGGTTAACGACTTTTCATGTTCTGGTTGATTTGACTCTGTGGGCCATTGGTCTTCCACCATCCTTATCCCCGTGTTTTTTATTTGGGTCGTTGGATCAAATTGCTTTTGGATGCGTGTCCTCATTTAGGGTTTTTCTTGGGGGATCACCGTTCCGCTTGTATAAATACCCTTTATTTTTGCTTTAGCCCATTTTTTCTTTTTACTGTTCTTTTGTTGCAAACGCTGCTTTTCGATCCAATTTACCTTTGGTCGTATCCGCCTTCCAAGTTCCTCATTCAGGTTAGGTTCTTGATTCTCTTTTCTTTTTCCGTTATGGTTACTTTTTCAACTATCAAATCTAAACTATCACAAAAGGCGCTTGACCGTTTATGTATTGATTATTCAATTCCGCAATTTGTTCATCCGGAATTGCCTGATCCTGACCAATGTATTCGGAAAGCACCGGATGGGAAGATCGGTGTATATACCTGCTTTTTCGAGTATGCTAATTTTTGCCTCCCCTTGTTTTCTTTTATTGTTTCAATTCTTGACTACTATCACATTCATATATCGTAACTTTCTGTCATCGGTGCTGCTAAAGTTTCTCAATTTGAGATTCTTTGTTTTGCTCTTGGTATTCAACTCTCAGTTGGTTTATTTAGGTATTTTTATGTTTTGTCTCAACAACATGGCTGCCTTTCATTTAGTAAACGAGTTGATAGCTTTGGAGTTTGCTATACTAAACCTCTTGATTGTCTTAAAAGTTGGAACGAGCACTTTTTATGGGTTGAATCATTTGCTTGTCCCACTGTTCATCCTTTCTTTGTTGGGGGTAATCTTCCCAAGGATGCCACTCCCAGGGATACTGAGTTTGATGCTGGACATGTTGCCTCCCTTGTTACTAATGCTTCTCTTTTTGTCAAGTTTCCGGAGCCTTTCCTTTGTTTAGTTGGGTTAAGCCGTAGTTATACTTTGGGCGAGGATTCTTACCCTGTGTTCTATGATCAGGAGAATCGGAATGGGTATACCGTCTCTATGTTTCTTCTTCTGTTAATCTATTTTTGTTTGTCCTGACTTGTGTTTCTTCTTCTTCTATTTTTTGCAGCTATGAATTTGCTATCTTTGGTTAAGAAGAAGGACCCTATGAAGTTGATTGTTGATACCCGATCGCGGGAAAGAAATGAGCTTCCTTTGCTAAAATTGACCGAAGTCCAAACTATTTCTCTTGCCCCTCCCCCTTCTGGTGATGTTGGAAATGTAGTTATCTGTTCAAAAGTCGGGACTTCTCGACCGTTTGGTGATATTGTTGTGCGACCTGACTATTCGGCTTCTGAGATTGGTTTTGATAGTGGTATAGCTTCCGGTTCTGGGAGGAAGAGAAGGAAAGCTTGCACCAACCTTGTCCATCCTCCTAAAAAAGTGAGGAGCGACCACAATGATTCTTGTAGGGCTTCTACTAGTGGTAAGTCTTCAGAATCTATTCAGAAGTTGTTAGCTCAAAGTTCGCAAACTCTTGAATATTGTTTGAATGCTTTGTCCACTCATTCTTCTTCTTCTCCTTCATTATCAATTACTCCTGTTCATGAAGTTGGAACGTCTACTGAATCTGATTTTGGTTTGCTCCATTTTGATGGTTCTCCCCATAGGTTTGTTATTTATACTTTTGTCTTTTTGTGATTCCTTTACTTTTCCTTCCTTCCGTTCACTTCCTGTTCTTTACTTGTTTATTTGTAGCTCTCCTGCGCCGGTTATGAAGGATGCTGTTGTTACTATCGTCCTTCCTGTTGAGAAGGGGAAAGGTCAAGCAGGTGTTCCTTCCTCTCTTCCTGACAGTTTTCGTCCTGTCAGTAGTATTCATCCAATTCTTGATGACCTTTCAGATCTTGATATCTCGGCTAGGGACATTCGTACTCTTGATGGTGCAGACTCCAGTTCTTCGGCTGGTGATCATGTTACAAAGTGGAATGTTACCAAGAGTTTGCTTCTTGATGATGTTGATGAATGCCGCGTTATGGTGGACGATTTTGCTCCTGCTAACTTCTTTTCCTCTGTTCGTGAAATGGGGTATGAGCGTCTCCTTGGTGAATTTAATGTTGCTGTGGCACGACAGTTGTGCTTTAGTTCTGAAGTTCGTCTGCGTTTGGAGTATAATGTGATGGAGCGAAAACGCTTATTGTCTTTGTTGGCGAGTAGGGACAAGGAGATTTCAGTTCTTAAGGCTAAGGTTGCTGATGCTACTTCTTCTGGGACATCTTCCGTTGTTGCATCCTTAGCAGCTTCTGCTGCGAAACTTATGTCTTTGAAGAACCAGAATTCTACTCTTGAGGAAGAATGAAATTCTCTTCGAGCTGAGGTAGCAGCACTTCGATCATCTCTTGATGTGAAGGATTCTGAGTCGTCTACTTTGAGAGCTGAAGTTGTTGTTCTCAAGTCTTAGAAATCCAATCTTTCCGGACAGGTATGCGTCCATGCCTTTTTTGGCTAGTTGTTTCGCTTGTTTGTTTTCCCGCTGTCTTCTGACTTTGTTTTATTTGGAGATACATATCTTGGAGGAGTCATATTTTGAGCTCCGCAGCCAAGTTCCTTCCCTTGCTTCTTTGGAGGAAGAATTTTGCAAGATTCAGGATGCTAAGATGGCCGTACTCATGCAGAAGGTTGATTCGGCCGTTGCTGATTTGTATGCCTTGGCTAGTCACCTTGATGAGGAGTTTTATCCTCGATTCCTAACGTTGTTATCTAGCCGGCGCTGGTTGTTAACTAACGGTACGAGCCTTGTTGTGTTTAAGTGCTTGAATTCTCCGGAGTATACTGCGGCAATGGCAGAAGTTATTGAGCGTGCTATCGATAAGGGTATGCAAGAAGGTTTAGCAGCGGGTATTATTTATAGTAAGGAAAACAGAGAGCTTGCTGAACTTGCTGTATATGATCCGTCTGCGGAGGCTCATTATCTTTCCGCCGTAAAAGCCCTTGAAAATGTGGAGTTTTCCTTACTCTCAGTGCTTAAGTCTAGCAAGGACGCTCGTATTGCGGAGGTTATGGATCTTCTTCGTGTTGAGGGACCTTCTGCGGATGTTCTTATGATTGCAGGGTTACAGTCGAATCTTGAGCAACTTATTGTTCCTGTTTATGATAAGAATGATAATGCTATTGTTGGCACTAGCTCTTTGTCTCATTCTTTTGGAGTGGTTCAGAAGAGAGTTAATCAGGTTAGAAAACGCCTTGCTGCTCATCGGTTATTTGTTTCCGATGTTTATAGTTCTTCCATTGATCCTTTGTCCGCCCGTAATGTTGTGGGTGTGGAAGCATCTTCGACTGGTGAGTTAGCTTCGCTTGCACTACTTCTTTGCCACTTGTGTCTCTTCCTGCCAGTGCCTCTGACATCTTTGTGAGGCCTTTTTCCATTGATGATTATGATGTTGGTGGGTCTAGTGCTCTTTTTGAAGTTGCGAATGATCCGCATTCTGAAGTTAGTCAGGTCCCTGCTGTTCTGTCCGAGCCTGAAGCGAGTGCGGCTGCCTTGGTGCGGACTTAGTTTTCCTTGTTTTTTCTTAGATGCTTTGTACTCGTTTGAACAATGTCTGTCTTTGCTTCTCTTGTGATGCCTCTGATGGCTGCGTGCAGCTTTTTGTTTGTATTTCTGCAAGTTGTTCATTTACTTTGTGCTTATGCTACGACTTTTTCTTTATGCAAGTTCCTGAGACTTTTTGTATATGTCATTTTTCACTTTTGTGTTGCTATTTTAACGTTATACGGATATGAACGTAGTTAATAGTCTTTTGTGCACATATCTCTTTTTATTTGTGCGGTGCTATTTTTAACGTTATACGGATATGCGCGTTTGTAATAGTTTTTGGATAATTTTGGGCTATCCTCCCAGTACTGGGCTTGCAATACCTCTTATGTACTTTGGTGATTATGTTGTTCACCAGTTGGTTATTCGTGATAACTCTTTGTTATTTGGAAATAACATATTTGGGTCATGCCCAATTTTTGTGCTTGCGCGTCTTATGTACTTAATAAAAATAAAAATATTTAAAAATAAATAAATAAATAATGAAGGTCGCTAATCTTCATTTTTTATTAATTGGTCATATTTTTAAATACATTACAAAAATAAGTAAATTCAAATACATTGTACATTTTCTAGTTACCAGTCTGACTCTTTTAGTTCTATTGCTGCTGGGGCCTTGCTTCCTTCAGAACTTTGGTGATGACGGACATCAGTTTCTTTTGAGACTTTGTTTCTCGAAAGGTTTCCTTATTGCAAAAGTTTGTTTTGATAGTTGTCCGCAACGTGTTGTCTTACTTGTGATAGTTGTGCTTTTCTTTCTTGAAGGATTGCTCTAGCCGAACGTGTTGTTATTGCCATTTTTATCCTTCCGCCAGCTTTCCCGGTGTGGGTAACATTTTTGTGAGTATTCTTGCTCCTTTCATGGGTTAGAATCCTTTCCTTGTATGTTACCTTTTCCTTCGGGGGAATCTCCCGTCACTCTCTTCTGACGGTGATTCCCGAGGAGCTACCAGGCTTGTCGTTTTTCCTTGAAGGGCTAGAATGCTCGCCCAACACGCTTTTACTTTTTGTAGTAGCGAGCTTGTGATGCTGTATTTCATGCAGCGAGCATGATAGACCTTTCAAGGATCTTCTCCGGATAGTTTTATCTTTTTGAAAGTGTAGCTTCTGAGGGTAGCTTTTATATACATATCCCGGCGCCTGCAAGCTGGTCGTTTTTAGCTTACATTCAGTCTTTCCAACCTAATTGACTCGGGCTGGTAGATGTGTGCTTGTCTGGGGGCCGGGATGCAACGAAAATAGGATGAAGGTGTGATTTGCATCCATTGTTGCTTGTCGTTGTAAGGGAAGCTTCTTGATAGCTAGCGACTGTCTAATATGACTCCCTGTCCCTAGCCTTCCTTCTTATCCTTCCCTAAGAACCCATCCTTTTCCACACTCCATCACTCCCTCCCTTTCCATTTCACTTCCCTCGTGGCTCCTTTCCCTGGCCGCCTCCTCAGTTGATCCGTGAGCACCTGTACGATCTTGTTTCCCAACGGCTACTGGGAGTCTAATCGACAGTATTGCTCCGGTCGCGGGTGCCACTATCCTAATTGGCAAGGTATTTGGAAATGCCATAGAAGTAGGTTTGAGTGAAGGGGTGTTATGAGGTGTTGTGGTGGTGGGTGATTAGTCGCCATTTTAGAACGACTAAGCATTATTAGTAGTCATTTAAGAACATATTTTGGTTCTCGTCATGTTTTCTTTTGTACTTTTCTTGTAAAGGTGATGAAGGTTTGGGCAATGTATGGTTTTGCTACTGTCATGTGAACGGTATGTTGCCATGAGACACTTGTATTTTTCCTTTCCTATGTGCTGTCAAACTCTTTTTCCTAATAACATCTTCAGCCCCTTTCAGGATGAGTTTCTTCAGACTTTTCTTGTTAGTATGTTTGATTTTGGAGGACGACGGTTATTGTTTTGCTTTTCCTGCATTCTCCTTCTTTTTTACTTCGCGTATTTATAGCGAAGATTTTACTGTTTTTGCATGTGCACGCATTTGTCTTTTTTCTACCAGTTGGTAGGTTAGTGCGTGTCTAGGCTCGTAGCCTGGGTGTCTGTTCTTCTTCTTGATTTGACATGATATTCCTTGAGAAGGAACGTGTATCTGTACTTGCAGATTTTCTCTCCTTTTTGTTATCTGGATAAGGTTTATCCTTTTACTTTCGCCCTTGCTTGTTTGTTGTCGAGTATTTCCCTTCCCATGGCTGTATCTTTTATGTCGTGTCTGCCACAACTTCTTGCGTGCTTCTTTTGGTGTACCACTTCCTCCGAAGCTAAGTCTTTTTAGGTCGCAAGTCTTTGTTCCTTTTTAATCTCTGGAAATCGTTTCCGCACAGTTTTTCCGCATGTATTCGTAGCGTGTTTCGATCTTTATTGTTGCTCCTTTTCGCATGACCTTCCGCGATCCGATTGTTTTGAAGTGGCAGAGCGCTTTTCCAATGTTTGTACTTGCTTCCTTAGTCTTTTTCTATTGTGTAACATATTGGATTTCACAAACACATCAAACCATGATCACAAGAGGCGTACACAATGATGTTTTAGAGAGAGAAATAGTTAGAGGTTTGGGAACTTAGTGAGAGAAAGTGAAAATCTTATTATGAGCTCCAACTCTCTACCTTGGGAGGTAGAGAGTATTTATAGTCTTACACAAATCGCCACCTACGGGCTGTGGATCAGGCATACAGTGGGTAAATACCCGTCCGTCCTCCACGGTGTTACTTAACAAAATACTACTTAACAGTAAATAACTACGATCACGAGCTTTCTAACGAATACATATACTTGAGTTGACCGACACTTTAACAACTGGATTTACTAAATCCTAACAATCTCCCCCTAAGGGAGGTCACCTCAAATTACAATGATTACAAACAGATATTACATTAGGGTTGTTCTTGGATTCTTGATTAAGTTCTTTGCTCAGTAGCTCGTAGTCTTTGATTCTTCATGTTTCGCATGTTTGGATAATTCTAGTGGAGGTCTTTAACTGATCCACATGATAATGAGTTTTGAGCCAGCTTTGAGATCATCAGCTATCATAACTCTCTGACTCATCCTTTGTGGTGTTGGTATTATGTGATGTTGTGACTTTTGGACCGACATGCTCACATTCTGGATCATGATTTCTTCTTATCAGAGTAGCGGAAGCTTTCGTTGATTCATGATATTGGCAGCAGCGTAGTAGAAGCATGGAGTGGAAAATATCAGAGTCATTGATGCACTAATCATGATTTCTTTGGAAATGAATGTGTTGTGTGAGCATGCGGCTATGGATTGACCTCTCCATTCTGATCAGCTGCAAACGTCGGGGTGTACCTGTATAAAACAGTTAGCAATAAAGCGTACGAAAGTGTCTTTGATCACTTTCTTTGAATTGAGGTACACGGCCCACGGTTCCCCGTTGATCAGTACATGTACTGCCTGTGATCAGGTATAATTCCGAAGAATTTCCTTGACAGGGTTTCGCAGCTACTCTAGCTGTTCTCAAACCGGAACGTCTCAAAGAAGACAACACGGAGTGAGTGAACCAGCGAATTGAGATTCACTGATTGATTAAAAGAGATTTGAAAAACAATCGTGTACCGCTAAATAGAAATTGTTTTTGCAATACAACGAAGGTTTTAATGAAAATCAATTATCAATCATAAATACCTTTTATTTTGAAATATGAGTACACAGTCGATCTGCTAAAGAAAAGAGTTTTAAAGCACAACGACCGGTTTTTCAAAGGTATCCGTCAATCCATAACCTGAACCAGGATTGAATCATAATTATGACTCGCCCCATTGTTTCTGTTCAGTTGTCACATGGTTGATCTATTGGATAGATCTCACATGCCACCCACCAGGAGCTTGTTTGATGTTGGCTCCAGAAGGCTTTCCATCTTCATTGTGAATATGTTTGCATATCACTCAGATGTTCTGGCAATACCACAAGGATAATGCGTAGGACTCATAAGATATAATCTCTCTTTCCACATTGTGTGAAACAGAGAGTCTTCATATTCAGTGTCCTAATGAGATTTATTTGATGATCTCGTGGCTCTAGACTCAATAGTGCACATTTGGTTCCTATGCCGGAGACTAGGGAGGTCTCCTTCTTCAATATCAACGATCTCTAAGAGAAAGTCGATAGATTATGTTGGTTCCCCTTAAGAATGAAACAAGCCCTTTTAAGAGGAACTTGAGTAGCATGGGAAGTTTAGTGCAGTGCGTCACTGGGTCCATGACGTCTTGTCTTCAATACCAGTGTTACCACTAGTAGCATATGAATTGAACCCGGTTTCTGCCCTAAGGTTGAATTATTTGAGGGCTATTTATTTTTACCCTTTTCTCATTTAATTCTTTTTCATTCTTCAACCCCTTCAATGCTTACCGAGACTTCATAACTAGAACCTTGTTGGGTTTATTCCAGTACTAGCTCTGTCTCAGTCTGCACTCTTCCCTTATTCTTATTTTTCTCCTTTTTCATCATACCTACGGACTTCTACACTATCTAGTGGATTGTCCCTGGGTAGATCCCTCCGGTTCTGGCGGATCATGGGAACAAATACCTAACCTTATCATCCTTATATCACCATTCATAAAGTAAATTTGGTCGGTCTATTTGGTATTGTTCATCTGCCATTGGAACCAATTGAAAACCATTTGAAAACAATTCAGATACTTGTGATATATTATCAAAGCATTTTGTACCTGAATTGTTTTTGATATTTTTAGAAACAGAGCTCCCCCTCAACATGTGCTTCATGTCTTTGAAATCGTTTTGGCACACGGAGGCAAGAGGAAGAATTAACTTCTTTGATTACCATTTTCTAAAAGATATCAACATCACTTCCCTGATCAAATCAAGTAGATAAAGCATATTGGGGAAGGATGAGGTTTTCATAAATTTGCTCCCCCTCAATATGTGCCTCGAGGTTTGAAAGAGTTTTGAACATATTAGAAGGAACCTGCATGCTTCGTAGAGAGATTCACCTTGACGTTGTTGGAACATCAAGATGTCATTCCTAAGCTTAGGGTTCTCCCCGGTGGGAAAATTGAGCAAGGAAGCGGAAGTAGATCATCCCAACTTGAGATGGAGCCGGCGGGAAGTCGCTCAAGCAATTACTAGCTTGTCCCGTAGAGAGAATTGGAAGAGACGCAGGCGCGTGGTCTCCCGAGTAGTAGCATCAAGGTCGATGGAATCGACGATTTTGAGGAAATCCCTCAGATGCTGATTTGGATCTCGGAACGAAGTCCATGGAATGCACATCCGTTTTGCACCAACCGGATGGTGTCGGATCGCAGGGCCGTAGTTTGGGCTTGTCGGAAGCTCAATGGTGTTCCTATAGCCTAAGTGGCATGGTCTCGAGTATTCACCAAGAGTACGGGCTCTTGGCGGGTCATTTGGTGGTATGTTGATGAATGGTAGTGGGTTATCACTTCCATGTTGAAAAGTGATGAGGTTACGAACAAAGGTTACGAGAAGGGGGATAGACTAAGAGAAATCTAAAAATGAGAAAAAAGTTACTTGATAGGAATCAAGCAAAGAAACCTAAACGAGGTGGACTACTAACTAGCTTTCTATTCCCCGGCAACGGCGCCAAAAACTTGATAACGCTACAGGCGTCGTTCGGGGTCAAGGAAACTTCCTTTCTTCGAGCAAGTTTTATAACACCCTAGGCAGTGAACCTAATCGTTGTAGTGTAGTAATTAGGGTAAGCCACGGTATTGATATCGTTCTCTAGGGGAATAGGAATGCTAGTAGGGAGTTACTACGCTAAGGTTAAGTTGAGGAAGATTATTTTTATCTTTTATATTTTATGAAAATGGAAAGGTACGAATCTCGGGTGTTTGGATTTGGGGGGTTGGTATTTCTACCGATTACTCTACTATTATCTAATTATCTAAACTAAGGTTGTGGGAGTCTATGTCTAATTAATGTGTGCTCGTATGATAGTTTAAAGATGTGTTTACTTAGTTTGTATTACTCCTTAATTATCTCCTATTGATGGTTGAGTGTCACGTCTTATTCCTAGTTGCGTTGTGTTTCTAAAGTTGTAGGGTATGCGTTTCTCCCTAACTCTTTGAACTTACCAAAGGGTCTTGTCTACAAATCCATTAGAGATTATAGACTCCTACTCTAAGGCACTCTTCGGATGTTTTAGCCTACAATCACTCAGGTAATCATACTCTAAGGTTCACAAAGATGAATCAAGCATTAAGTACACAACGAATGACCTATCGCATTACTAGATCATTAATCAACTAAGATAAGAAACAACCAATCAATTTCAATAATTAAGTTTCATACTTCCTAAGCAAACACACAAATAATTAGCCGGACATGGAGAACATGCAAGCATACACACAATAATCAAAGACATAATTGAATTAATGAACTTATCTTGGTGTAAGATAGGGTTAAAAACCCTAAAATACTGTACAAGACACCTTAGGTTCGGTTTTAGGTTTTTACTCCAAAGACTCTCCACACAAAGACTGAAAAATTCGGATTCTATATATAAGATTACAATTGTGACGGCGTCACCTTATGTTTAGTGACGCCGTCGTGTCGCCGCCATTAGGGTTTCGTCTTGGCCACATTAACCTTGCGACGGCGTCACCTTATGTCCGTGACGCCGTCCTCTTCAGCTTCTGACGTCGTCTGGATCGCATCTAGGCCGTCTGAGTAGCGACGGCCTACTCTTTCACAACTAGACGCCGTCTCTTGAAAACACGAGTTTTGAGTTCTGACCCGTCACAATAATTCTCCGACGGCGTCGTAAATAGCTCCTGACGCCGTCGCCTTCTACATTCAGCGACTGTGAGTGTCTCGATTTCGACTTTGGCCATTTTCTTCATATATTCGCGCCTTTTCGTCCAAATAAGTGCCATTCCAGCATTTTGCCTTCACGAGACCTAAAAAGTGAAAAGGAACGATATTAAGCAATAACGGATACAAAAGTGATCAAATAAGGACTTAAACGACCCCTCAAAATGGTACCTTTTAAAACCTTATCAGTATACAATATTGTAAAACATTGTTCTTTCGATTATTCAAGAATAGACCTTTCTCGATTACGTGTCAATTGTTTGAAAAATACTCTTTTTGATTGAAATCATTCTCCCCCTCAATCAATGACATACGTTGTTGATTGAAGGATAAAGATTTTGACAAATGAAAAAGCCTGGATGATTTTCAAAAGTAGAGTCCGAAGTATTTTCAAAGCAATTTTGTTTTCATTAGATGACAAATATTTTTCAGAAAAATCATTTGAAGGAAAAATATTTGAAAGAAAACATTTGTCTTTATGATGACAAACATTTGTTTTTAGAATCAGAGCATGAGGTTTGAAGATTTAAGATAAAGCATGGCTCTGTTCTTTCTTTGAAAAGCGGGTTACTGCCTGAAATGACAATAAACCATAGTTTCACTTTTCCCCCAATAATAATTTTTTTAAATGAACATTCGAACAACATCTAAAGACTCGTGTCATTCTCTGAATGACAACACAAAGACCGTAGATATTATCGAATCGAGAAAAATATGACAAAAAAACAATATATATATATATATATATATATATATATATATATATATATATATATATATATATATATATTTCAAGATTTTATGGATTTTTGAAAGTTTTAAAATTTTATATTTTCTTTTTGTAGGTTTTGTAATTTTGTATTTTGCTTTTCGAAAAAATATTTACAAGAGATGGATGAAGAAAGACCTTTACTCCTCGTCTTCCTCTTGAAGATGTATAAGTGTTTTCGGTTGAAGACTCTTTAGACCAAGTCGTGGAAGGATAAACTCAAAACGATCTCTAGGAAGAGCTTTGGTGAAGATGTCTGCTAATTGATATTATGTCCTCACAAAATAGAGTTCCACCACACCGTTCTCTACTTGCTCCCTGATGAAATGATATCGAATATCAATGTGCTTTGCTCTTAAGTTTTGTACGTTGTTGCATGAGAGAGCAATGGCACTTTTATTATCACAGTACAGAGGGATTTTGTTGAATTCAAAGCCATAGTCAGATAATTGGGATCTCATCCATAGGATTTGAGCACAAAAAGATGACATGGCTATGTATTCAGTCTCTGTAGAGGAAATAGAAGTACTAATTTGTTTCTTTGAAGACCAGCTCACAAGCTTATCACCAAAAAACTGAGCACCTCCAGACGTACTTTGACGTGTATCTTGACATCCTGCATGATCAGCATCTGCATAGGCTATTAGTGACATACCGGTGTCCTTCGGGTACCAAAGTCCCATATTGATGGTTCCTTGAAGATACCGAAAGACCCGTTTAACCGCTTCAAGGTGCTTTTTGGTAGGCTTAGCTTGATATCTAGCACACATGCAAACAGCGAACAGAATGTCTGGTCTACTGGTTGTGAGGTACATCAGGGATCCATACATACTACGATATTTCGTTTGGTCTACCATGATCCCTGAGTGGTCCTCATCCAGTTTGGTACGCTCTATCATGGGAGTGTCAACAGGGTCACAAGAATCAAATCCAAATTTCTTTAAAATCTCATTTGCATATTTAGATTGATTTATAAAAATGCCTCCGGGACTTTGTGAAATTTGTAATCCCAAGAAAAATGACATTTGTCCCATCATTGACATTTGAAATTTGGAACCCATTTCATTTGAAAAATGGTTACATTCATTGGGGTCAGTCGAGGCAAAAATAATATCATCAACATAGATTTGAACGTGAACTAAGTGTTTGCCTGACTTTCTGGTGAACAATGTCGGATCAACTGATCCTTTGGTGAATCTAGTAGATAGAAGAAACTTTGATAGCGTATCCTACCATGCCCTTGGATCTTGCTTCAAACCGTAAAGAGCCTTCTTCAAACGATAGACGTGAGTAGGATGCTCTGGATTCACAAAGCCTTCAGGTTGGCTGACGTATACGACTTCTTTAAGGTCACCATTAAGAAAAGCCGTTTTTACATCCATCTGATAGACTACCATGTTCTTACTTGCAGCATTAGCCAAGAAGATTCTGATTGCCTCGATACGAGCAACTGGAGCAAATGATTCTTCAAAGTCAATACCCTCCTCTTGACGGTATCCTTTTGCAACCAATCGAGCCTTGTTCTTTAAAACGTCACCATGCTCATCAAGTTTTACTTTGAAGATCCACTTTAGAGCAATGATCATAGCACAGTCAGGAGCAGGTACTAGTTCCCATACATCTAGTCGATCAAACTCATGAATTTCTTCTTGCATGGCATTGAACCAGCTGTCTTCATTCATAGCAGTTTTAATGTCTTTTGGTTCGATCTTTGAGAGTACAGAGTTGAAGAAGCACCATAAGGCATCGGTTGCAAGTTGTCGACGAGTGGATACTGAACGAGAATGGTTTCCAATGATGTTGTCCAATGAGTGATCATGTGTCCATTTTCTAAGGTGTTCATGTGGTTGTTGTTGAGGAACATAAGTAGCAGAGTCGATATCTCCTGATGAAGATGGTTCTGATGTTGATTCAGGAGCAAATATGTTTTCAAATGGGGCATCTTCAAGAGTAGCAAAGGGATTATCTCCATCATTGGTACCAGAAACAATTCCATGATGTACACTCGATGATTGATGATTTGTTGATGAGACCGAGTGATCAGCAGCAGGCGCTTCTTGACTTAATGACATTGAAACTGAAGGGTTAACTTCATTGACAGGGATAGGAGCAGCCTCTGTTGATGGAATTGATAGATCATTAGCACATAGCTCATAGTGTTCATCAAACATTGGATCAAATAATTTCTTCAAATCATCTTCTGAAGGAGGTACATAAGGAGTTGCTGGTGAGGGATTAGAAACAAGAGTAGAACCGATAGGACTACATGATGAAGGATGAAATGCGGGTCCAGAACTGGATTGTCCTGGAGCCATTTGACCGGACAGCTCATCGAACGTGACGTGAATAGTTTCCATGATATCTCGAGTTCTTTTGTTGTAGATTCGGTAACCCTTCTTGTTTGGTGCATAACCAACAAAAACTCCAATATCTGCCTTTGCTCTTAATTTGCCTAAATCTTGACCGTCATTCGTTGGATAGCACAAAGCACCAAACACACGAAGGTAGGAGAGATCAGGTTTTCATTTATGAACAAGTTCATATGGAGTTTTTCCATGAGAGGTATGAATAAGGGAATGGTTTTGGGTGTAGCAAGCAGTGGCAGTGGCTTCAGCCCATAGAAACATTGGAACCTTTGAATAAATTATCATTGTTCTTGCGGCTTCCACAAGAGTTCGATTTCGTCTTTCAACTACACAGTTTTGTTGAGGAGTTCGTGAAACACTTCTTTGATGACTGATTCCAACACTTTCATAAAACTGAATTAAGTCTTTGTTAACAAACTCTGTGCCATTGTCTGTTCGAACAATTCTAACAGTATTGTTGAGTCGAACTTGAAGCTGTTTGATAAGTTTGATAATGACATCTGGAGTTTCATCCTTTGTCCTCAAAAACTTTACCCAAGTGAATCGAGAGTAGTCATCAACAACGACTAGAATGTATTTCTTCCCATTTATCGTTTGCACTCTCATTGGTCCGCACAAATCCATATGAAGGGTATGAAGAACTTCCATTACTGAGTTTGTGGGTTTTGGTTTGTGGGCATATTTCGTGCTTTTTCCCAATTGGCAAGCTGAACAAAGATGATCTTTTTCATACTTTAATCTGGGTAATCCTCTTACTAAGTCCTTTCTGGAAAGATTGTTTATGGTACCAAAGTTCAAGTGATTGAGACGACGGTGCCATAGCCATGACTTAGTTTTGGAAGCCTTTGACAGCAAGCAGATGGGTGAAGATTTCATCATATCTTCGATAGAGATGGTGTATAGGTTTGAACCACGAGTTCCTCTGACAAGTTCCACACCATCAAGTTCTCTAACAAAGCAAGTATGTTTTCTGAACACCACTTCTAAATCTGAGTCACAAAATTGTCCGACAGAAAATAGATTATGTCCAAGACCTTCAACATAATATACCCTGGAAATCACACTATCTACAACCACGTAATCTCCATAACCCATAATAGCACCAAAATGATCGTTTCCGAATCTCACAGTTTCGATGAATTTACTCACGAAGTTCATGAGCCGCGACCGGTCTCCAGTCATATGCTTGGAACAGCCTGAGTCCAGGTACCACAGAACGATTTGAACGATATGCAGTTGAACACAGACAAGAATGGATAACTGGATAATTGGGATCCCCATGCAAGAATGGGTTCCACTTGGTTTGTAACAGTGATTGGGACACCCACATCAAGAGTAGAAACAATGGACTCATCAGAAATAGATGCAGTGCTAGTGTCCATATTTGACCTATTCAAAGTATGTTCACTTCTTAAGGGAATAGTTCTACCAGTAGGCATCCATTTTCTAGTGGGCATTGACTTAGCAAATTTAGGGCACAACTCATTAATCTTACGGCCAGTAGGTATTCATTGATAACCTATATTACTAAATTTCCTTCCTGTGGGTTTCCACTGTTTTCTAACTTTCTTTCGCCTTTGCCTTTTTGCCTTCTTAGCTTGATTTTTAACATTAACAATTTTAACTGGGCATTTAACAACATTAGACAAATCATTCACACCATATTCAAGATTAGTAACAGAAACCACGCAATTATCATTACATGTTTTGCCAAAAGTAGCAGAATTCGCATTAATTACAGTACGCTTAGAGCTAACACTAGAATCAACACGATTCGTTTTATTCAAATTCTCCCTAAGGTGATCTTCTACTTTCTTCCATTGACCATTCCTAGCATGCAAGGTCCTATCATTCTTTGTGTTGCCTTGAGGCTTTGACCTGCTTGCTTTGGTGTCACTTCTTACTCCTGTAGAGGGAATTGGAACATTAGTTGGTTTTACTACTTTTTGCATTCCTGAACTAGAAGTGCAGGGATCTGAACTATTTGAAGGCACTCTAGAGTTTACTTGTTGAATACTGGGCATAGAATGGTTTGTATACTTGGCACAAGGCATAGAACAAGGCATAACAGCTTTACCTTTTGCACCTAAGGATTTAGGACATGTTGCTATTAAACATTCTAGCAGTTCCTGAGATCGTTTGGCCTGAATGCAAGCAAACCTAATTTCTCTATCAAGCGGCTTATTTATGAAATCCTCTTCCACAATCTCACGGAGACATTCTAGACTATCCTTAAGGTGAGCAAAATAGTTATGAAACACAAGTTCATTATCCCTAAGATAAGGAGGAATATATTTAACAGTCACAGTATATTTGCAATCTGAGGATGATTTTGATGCAACATTCTCATTAAAGACAAGTGGCAGTTTCCCTTTTTCCTGACTCCTCAGATTCTCAATTTCCTTTTGTAAAGACGTTATTTTTTCGTTGTTCTTGTCACGAGTGACTTTCATTGAATCATATAACTCTTTAAAGTGTAGTTTAACCTTTTCATTTTCTTCTAGAAAACTCTCATTTTCCTTGTGTAAAACATTAACCAAGTTTTGAAGATGAAAAGTTTGAGAACTCTGAGAATCTAAAGGAGGAGGCATTTGGGAGCCTGTCACATTATTCTTTTCACCCTTTAATTGTGAAATTTGGGTTCTCAATTTCCTGATCGTGTTATAATGAGCTCGAATCTGTTCATCACGTTTGCTAAGTTCAAAAACTGCATCAAATTCAGGAGCATCCAAGGATGTCTTGATATTTGAGGTTTTAACATTTTCTTTTAGATGTTGATATTTTAATTGCAAAGCAAGATGCTCAACTTCCAATTTAGAAAACTGTTTCACCAGGTTATCATGATCATCCTGTTCAATTTTCTCATGCAATTTAGAATTAGTTTTTTCAAGCTCAATGACACGCTCATGGGAGACTTTCAGAGCAACAGATAATTCATAAAATTGAGAAGCATTAATGGAACAATCCGTAGCAGTGTAAAACACATCTTGAGTAATACATTCAGAAATAAGATTCTCATTCAAGGTATGCAAGTTCTTCCTCTCAATCTCATTATATTTTAATTCTTGCTCATAGTCACTAACCTCAACTATCATTGCATCAAATTCCTTTTCCATTTCTTTAATATCAGAATCCATCCCCTTTTTAAGACTCTCAAATTGACCTTTTAATTGTTTAAAGAAAGGCATGACCTCAGTTAAATAGCATTCTTTAGTTTGCTCAAAACCCCTTTCCCCTTCAGTTATCCCAGTGGGTATGATCCTTTTCTTACAAGTTTTCTCAAAATCAACAAATAATTGAAAAATTACATATTGACTGATTAAGGTCTTGCTTTTAGTGGGAATAGATCTAGGAGCTAAATGCATTGGGGTATTGGGGGGATAAACAGTGGCAGGAAGCATTCTCCTACATGGGGGATTCTTTTCAACAAACTCATCAGCTTTTTTCACGTCCATATCCTTTTTCCAAAACACTTGTTCAGGGGTCAGCTGTGTTTGAGGTCTAAACTTGTTAAAGGAAATCCAGTTATCCTTAGCATAGTTAGGTGTTTTATAGCTGATTTTCTTTTCTATGCATAAAGGGCTCTTAAGCTTTTCATCCAATTTCTTTCTAGTTACTTCTTCTAACTGTTTATCTTCCTTAGTATTCTCAGCGCAACTAGGTTTCTGTCTAGGCTTAAGGATTTCATTGCCATCATATATTACCTTCTGTGCTTCTCTAGCTTTCAGACATGCCTTAGGGTTTGGTTCATCAACTAACGCAACACTATGTTTGTCACTTAGAACTCTATGCTTAGTGATCATGTGAGCAGTCTGAATGGTGTTTCCTTGTACGTACAATTTGTTTTCAAGTTTCTTTTTCAAAGTTTTTAGGTTGGAAAATTCATTTAAGAGTTTTGATTCCTTGGCATTAAATTCCTGTTTAAGCACTTTCACATTTTCTTGAAGTTCTTGTTTCTACTTAGCCGTTTTGTTAAGCTTTTCTTTTAAGGAATCTAACTCTTGTTTTAGTATTTCTTCCCTAAAATTACTTTTTCTAATGATTGTATGCATTTGGTCATCCATCTCCTGCTCACGGGTAGTTAACTCAAACTTAGCACGTTGTTCATAGATGGCAACTTGTTCTTTATAGGCATTAAGTTCAGAGATGGCAGAATCATTAGGAACACTAGCAGTGTATTCATCAAAGATATGGTCATTATTGACTGCATTAGATACATCACTTGGTTCAATCGCATTCTCACATTGGGTCACATATTGATCATATGGGACAATATTATCATTGCCCATATTAGCAATATCTGAGTCACTGGTTTCCTGCAATTGAACTTTATCATGTATTTTTTGCTGATCAACATTATCATATAGTTTTAATACCTCTGAGATGATTGTTTCTTTGGATGGACCAGCTTGCTGTGGTGAGGGGACCTTTGGAGAGACCATTGGAGAAATGCTAGCCATGAAAATTGTCTATGTAGTAGGTTCATCATCGACGTCAGAGTCGTATGCATCACAGTCGGCGACTTGAAAGGCATTCTGATGATTATGACATATCTCCTGAATTGGCTGCTCATCCACATCTGCATCATATGTCTTGGCATTGCCCTCAGCAAGAAACAACAGCTCCTCTTCATCTAACACAGCTCCATTATCCTTAGCTTGCACAAGTAACATCTTGTCTCTGAAGTACTCTGCATTTTGTGGGCGTTTTGGAGATGTGCAGTTTCTAGCTATATGTCCATCACCACCACAGTTGTAGCACTTGATCGGCTTTGCTTGTCCTTGATTTCCATTCCTTCCCCTATTCTGATTTTCCGCATATCCTCCACCTACTCCAGCATTACCATAACCTGCTCCAACCATCCCTTGTTCATATCGTCTTCCTTGAACTGGTTGCCCCATAATCTTTTCATCTCTGACAACAGCATGATTGTGTAGATTGGATGCAGTTCTGATCTCATTGTTAGTGTGAAGACTGTTGGTATGTGGACTGAGGGTCAAGTTTTGTTTAACCATAAGAGCCAGTTGATTAATGAAGTGTCCCATGACTACATCAGCATCAGCTTGCTTGAACCTCAGATCAGGAATGAGTTTGTGATTACCATTACCCGTGGGTATGACTTGAGAAGCTTTGGTAGTAATACCAACATAGGTGTAGAAGGCTGTTGAGTCATTTGACGAACTGGTTTCTCCCTGCTTAGATTTGTACTGCTCAAGAATCCTCGTTCAAACATAGCATATCTATCATTCTGGAGAAGAAAGGCATACAATTGCTCATAGTTGGTGTTCTTCAATCCTTTAGTTAGCTTCACAGAGGTGACAAACTTGTGCCATTCGGGATTCATGTTGTTCACAAACTTTGAGTTCAACTGAATATTTGGCATAGTCATTTTGATATTCCTCATATCATTCACAAGCTTGTGGAATCTCACGTAATATTCATAGATACTCTCTTCTGGTTTCATCTTGAAATGCTAAAATTCATCATACAGCTGTGATTCTCTGTCTTCCTTAGTTAATTCAGAACCTGAGAGAAACATCTTGACATTATCCCAAACAGCCTTGGCTTCAGTGTTGTGATTGATAAGCTTGTAGATGTCTTTTGGAAGACCCTGAAGTATGATGTTTGAAGCCCTGATATCAGCATCAAATCTCTTTTTCTTCTTATCACTGAGCTCATCATACGTCTTTGGTCTGTCCAATCCAAAGATCATGGTTCCATCTGCAGTAGTATCAATTATGTCTCTTGTAGTCTCAAACTGATACGGTCCTTCATCAATGGATTTGAGAATGTTGACCCCATTTTCCTTTCCAAAACAGTACAATCTGATTCATTGAGCCCAAGAGTCGTAGTCAGTTCTGTCAAGCATGGGTGGACGAGTATCTGAACCAACTGCTTGAACGTCCTCAGCAACAGTGGAGATGATTGTAGATACGTTGGTAGACATGTTTACAGATTTCACGGGATTTTATAACTCTATGATTAAACCGGGAAATAGATTCTTTCACGGGATTTTACTAAATCAAGAGAAAACCGTATTAGAAACAAAAGTTCAACCAAGTCGCTAAGAATCCTTGAACCAAGTCGCTAAGCACCAAGTCGCTAAACCTCAAGTTGCTGTGAATCAAGTCGCTAAGCACAAGTCGCTAAAACCTAAGTCGCTGAACACAAGTCGCTAAAGCACCAAATCGCTAAGCAGACAAGTCGCTAAAGAGCAACTTTCTAAGTATCCAAGTCGCTAATGTCAAGTCGCTGAGAACAATAAGTACAAGTCGCTAGAATAAATGAAAGCAAGTCGCTAACCGCACCAAGTCGCTAGCCGTAGTGGAGAATCCACTAACTTGTACTTTTTGTTGGCTTGTCTCAATAGACAAGTCGCTAAGCTCAAGTCGCTACGACTAACACTACAACTCGCTAGAAATTACTGAAGCAAGTCGCTACGAAGAAATTCACAACGAGACTCAAGTCGCTACCTTGAAAAACTTCAAAAGCACACTTTTCAATCCAAAACAAGCCCAACCACAGTGATTCAAGCTTTCCAAATCAAAAACAAGCACTTACAATGATTCTAAACACTAAAGTACACTCAAAATTCAAACTTTAACACAAGAAATGATCCAAATAATGCAAAAACCACTAAACTATTTCACACTCAAAAACCATCTAAAACCACTAGAAATCCAAGGATATGTAAGAGAGATGATCAAACCATGGCTCTTGATACCATTTGTAACATATTGGATTTCACAAACACATCAAACCATGATTACAAGAGGCGTACACAATGATGTTTTAGGGAGAGAAATAGTTAGAGGTTTGGGAACTTAGTGAGAGAAAGTGAAAATCTTATTATGAGCTTCAACTCTCTACCTTGGGAGGTAGAGAGTATTTATAGTCTTACACAAATCGCCACCTACGGGCTGTGGATCAGGCATACAGTGGGTAAAGACCCGTCCGTCCTTCACGGTGTTACTTAACAAAATACTACTTAACAGTAAATAACTACGACTACGAGCTTTCTAATGAATACATATACTTGAGGTGACCGACACTTTAACAACTGGATTTACTAAATCCTAACATATTGAAGTTTATAAGGTCAGGATCTTCGTTCGCTTTGTCAGGGATATCCTGATCCGTGTTTGTTTTATTGGCGTTCCTGCTTTTGTTCTTCTGTTAAAGTTCCGTTTTCATTTTTTCCCTGATGTGTGTGCGGTTCCGTTTATTCTATTTTGAATTTTTTTGTTTGGTTTTTCTCGCTACTCTTCAACCTCTATCATCGACCCCTTCTTCCTTTCTTCCCTTTGCTTTTTCAAATGCATACACTCTTCTGTGGTGTGTCTTGCTTTTCTGCGAAATTCGCAGAACTTCCCTTCAGTTCCTCCTTCGACTGCCGTGGTTGGGAGAAGGCTTATGGACTTTGCTTGCCTTTGTGCCGTTGTTTCCTCAAAAGGTTTTCATGGGTTACGGAAACCCTGTTGCCTTTCTCTTTTTCTTGGCTTATTGTTAGACCCCTTTTTGAAGCTGGAGCTTTGTCGATACTTAACTAATTTTCGTTCCATTGATCTTTGTAACCAATGCCTTTTTCTTTCACGACTTCCTGCGGCTATTTCCACTCTTAGGAAGGAGGTAGTTATATTCATTACTTCGCTCATCGACTTTGGGATTCTGTCGTATAACCGCTTAATCAGCTCCGGATCAGTGATCGCATGCATGAATCCTGAGACTTTCATAATTTTTGGGGCTCCTTTTATGTCTCTGGTTTCTTCTTTGAATCTTCTTACAAAGTCTTCCGTTAGCTCTCCGTCCCTTTGCTTGATATGATGAAGTTCTACAGGATCTTTGATGCATTTCTTTTGCTGGACGAAGTTAGTCAAGAAGACTTCCTTTAGTTTGTCATAGCTGTCTATTGACTCGGGTGGGAGGTCGTCAAACCAGACCCTAGCGGATCCGGTTAGTGTGGAGTTGAACATGTGACACCAAGTTGGCATGGCCCATCGCTCCACCTTTGCCGCTGCCTGGAAGATCTTAAGATGATCCTATGGGTCTCCACTTCCATCATATGTTTTCACGTTGGTTGGCATTCGCGTTTTCATAGGCATTTCAAAGTGGTGGATACATGGAGTGAACGGATCAGTCTCCTTGCAGACCCAGGGTCTGGCCAGGTAATAGTCGTTGTTGTCATGTGCCTTCCGCTTTCTAACTTCGGACCTTCGACATTCGCTTCCGTTAGACCCATCACCTAAACAGCTGTTCGCTTTCCGCGACCGAACTTTTTCGATTCCGTGCCTTCCAAATCCTGGTCTTACCGGTTGTGATTGGGAGTCTTTGTGGCTGCCCTTCTTTTTTCTTTCGGTATCGTGGCGGACTTGCTGCCTATGGTTTTTGGAGTATACGGAAATATTTTCCTCCTTGTCTCTGAGCCGGTGGAACACACTCCTGCGCAACCTTTTGAACACTGCTTCTCTTCCGTCTTCTTTCCCTTTGGGTGACCTAGATCGGGTGCGTCTTCGGCTGCTACCACTTTGCGTGTTCCGCCACCTTGCTGCCTTGAGTTGTTTCCGTAAGTCTCCGCTTGGTATTTCCGCTTTATGGCAATGTTGGGCTTCACGGTAATTCTTCCGGATTTTTGCCGCTTTGGCTCTTTTTTCTTGTTTCTGAACTTTCTCCGTCACAATAGGCAAGATCTGATCAAAGTATTTATCACAATACTTCCGAAGGGCTGCGTCGGACGTGGGTCCCTCAAGGTCTGTTGAGACCGTGTGGTTTTCTCTTTCCACCATGCTCCGCAACATAGACACGAAGGCGGGAGTTGGTCCAAATCGAGTGCTCATAGTGAGTATTTTCTAGAACGTAGTTGTGTACCGGGTCCCACGGATGGCGCCAACTTGTTAGTACAAAAAGTGCGACGAGTTATAATGGGTATGAATATAGCTTGCCGGACTGGGCCAACAAGCTTCTAATGGGCTGATCTTGTACTAATCCAAGTAGTTTGATTGATTTTCCTGCACAAGAAGACTAAACCGTTACTCTTACCATGGGGACGGACCCCCCATGATTAGACTCTGACGTGAGAGTAAGTACACATTCTTGAGACGGAAATAAGAGTATGTGTGTGTAATTATGAGAGAGAAAGTTGTACCTTGTATGGGGATTAGAGCCCCTTTTATAGGCGAGGGTTTCCTAGATTCTCGCATGTAGTGGTTAGTCGCCAGAGCCAGACCCTTGGTGGACAAGGTTCTGTGTCAATCGCGGATGCGGACGTAAGATGTCTTTAACGGCTGAAGGCTCAGCCCGCTGTGTATCTTACGTGCATCTTGAGGTCTGGACAATAGCCAATTTCGTCATTGGGCTTACTGTAGGCCCAGGTCTTATAGTTATTAGGCCTGAGCCCAGTATGTGCATAGTATGTATTGGGCCTAGTAGGCCTGTTATACATACTATACGCCATCGCAATATTTATAATTCTTTCTCAATTAATCAAATTCTTTCACAACACATTATCTAAATAGCGTAACAATTAAATTATTAGTTATACAACCCAACATCCACCACCTCTTTGCTTTAACTAAAGTTCGAAACATTTTGTTTTGAGGTTATTTTCACTCAAGTTTATAGAACAAATGTATGAAACGAGATGGAAACGCCCGCCGCGTTGCGGCGGGACTTCACCTAGTTGTTAAAGAACATTAGCAGCAACATGTTCAAAAACTTATCATCATCAACAATTATATTTCACGAATCAATCAAATTTCTGTTACATTAATCAAAGTTCTCCTAGGAGCTGATTAACGCTGATTTACTTGGCTAAAAAAAAATATTGTCCTTTCTTTTTGCTGGGCAGCAACTGATACACATGGTTGTCCTCCTGTTGCAACCTTGCTCGTCCCAGAGTCGCTATCTTCTGAGCCATTACCTTGTGCCTTTACCCGACGCAGCGACTGCATGAAACACCACAAAAGTTAGAGTGATATTTTATAAAACAATAGTATGTTTAAGATAGTAGCAAGGATGCAATCAAAAGCTAACAAAACACCCAATACAACCCCCAACCACATAATAACACCCAATATTCATGTATGCAACAGATATTTGCCGCCCACATTCAACAAGAATCCCTATATTTGATTTAGAAGTAAGTTAATCACCAAGTTAAAAATTATAATAAATAAATAAATGACCTCCTCAAGTATTGTTTTTTATCAAACGCCTTAGGCTTGTTGTTATCTCCTCTACCATATTTTAACACTGAAAATATAGCATGCAATGTGATTAAAGTTGATAGTTTAATAGTCATTAAATGATTACGCCGTTAGGAAAAGATTAAAAAAATCATTTGCTCACCGCATAGACTATAACGGCACATACCAATATAACCAATGGTGACCGTTTGTTTAGTTGCAATCTAGGTTTGTTGATTGGATGCCATGCCAGACCTGGTATCATCTGTTTGTAGCTCAGTTTTAATAGCCTTCATTTATAGCTGATCACATGTCTGACATGCCATTCAATCAAGAAAGCTAGATTGCAAGATATATTGCTCTTCATTCTTGTGATCCAATGATTCTCTTTAGTCTGCAAATGTAAAAGAACCACACAAAAACGTCAACTAGCGTGAGTTTACAAACATATGTAAATACCAGGACACGGCTATGTATGTTCTATTACAACATAATGTCTGTTACCTTCAATCATGATGTTGATGTTCTGCTTGGCACGCACGAGACTACCCTGTCCTGCTAACCTATTTTTCACGCCTTGCCCTGTTTTTGTCAATCCCTGACCAACCGGATGCACGCCACTGTAAACCACCCCTCCTTGTTGATGGTTGGAGCAGCTTTCTTTTTCGATAATTTGTAACATGGTTTAAAAAAAGAATAGAATATTAAACATGTATTAATTCAATGGAGATAAGGATTGCGGTTCCACTTACCTACAGCTGATGATTATGTGCAATGATTAGGACCTTTCAAACTATTAGTTGCATTAACATTTCTTTAAACATAAAGGAAATCGTAAATATTATTTCAGTTTTTCAGCAGCCTTGAACACCCATTTATACCACCCAAAATGCGTTACAAAAATAACTCAAACGCTAAGAATATTAGGATATTAGGTTTTTCAGGAGCCTCTCAACATTTAGACGACATGAATACACATTAAAGATATTAGGTTCTCCTAGATAGGGTAGCGATTAGGACAAAACCGACACGTCTACCATGGCTGCAACCCTAAAAGGTTGGCATGCCAAATGGGAAATCTAAGTTTTAACCGAACCGTTCAAACTGATCACGGAGATAGGTTATTCTACATTACATTCTTGATATCAGGTTTCTTGGTTTTGGCTCAGATAGGATACCAATTCAGAAAAAGCGGATACACCCGCCATGGCTGCAACCCTTATAGGTTGCCCTGCCAAGATACGGGTAATATCGGCTTTAATCGGACCCATTCAAATTCATCACAACCTTAGAATATTATCTTTATATAATATTATATATCTATACTAAAGCACCAGTTCGGTTACTTTTAATAATTTTATATAACATAGTGTTACATAGCACACATGCAAACCCAATACGCAGCCTCAGAAAACGAACATGCAACAAAACCTGGCTACGTACTAAAAATTCTGGTAGAGAAGTGCAACACATTTAGTTTCACACTAAATAAAATGAAACGACATGTATAGTCATTCAAAAGAGCCAAACCCAGTGATAGTATTTTGGGCTAAAGATTTGGGCCATAGGTTATGCATATTGTTTGATACTAAGCCTAGCTTCAAACAATTAAAAAAAGACCATCGCTAATTATTTATACCATAGGCACATTCTTTAAATAGATGCGTTACTATTTTAAATGGCCGACAACCTTTTTTAATATGCACCAACCTGATGCTTTAGTATATATACATGGCTTCAACCCCAAGCTCAGTGAAGTTGCCGCGCTAAGATATCGGTGTCTGCAAATGATGGTCATGAAACTTATAGCCGCAGACACACACCATTATCAGCTTAAGTAAAAAAACAACTAAAATCAGGAATCTTAAGCGCACACATACACTACAAATGATGCTGATGTAGGAATAGACTTGGAGAGGCTGTCAACAACCACTTCGGTTTCATTTTTTGCCAGCACTTGCAACATAAATACCAAACCATATGTCCTTGCAAACGTGGAACAGCTGTCATGGCTGCGTCTGTATAAACACCATGCCAAGATACGACCATTCCGACAACTCAAACACTTTAAGAAACCGCACATGCTTGCAAACGCAAAAAAATGTAAGAAAGTGAAATCATATTTGGCTGCAAACCCAATAAGTTGCCCTGCCAACTTGCGGAGAATCTCAGATTTAACCAAACCCATGGAGACTCATCACAACCTCTTTAACATTGACTGCATAGCATCACATGTGAAATGCTAAAACACTTCAACCAACAAATCCATTACAGATGAGAGGATAATGGATGAAATACAACATTTCTCCTTTCTTGTAGTGATGCATAGGCTCAGATACACAAATACACCACCATTACAAAACTCCCGCTATGACTGCAGAAACATATGTAATGTGGTTGCCACGCCAAAATACGTAGATAAGTAAAACGTGATGATCATCATTGCCTGAATAATTTGCATCAAAGTAGTTTTCAAAACATACTCTTTAATTTTATGATAACTTGATATTCCATTGCACTCCTCTAATGACCTAATTCTGGTGTAACAGTCATGCGGGCTTTAATAGTAAAACGGCCTTGACACTGGTTTAAAACAGTATGATTTGAGTTGTTGTTCCAGTCATGGCCGTTGGACTATTAAAGCCTACGCAACTGGTATTGCGGTAAACGTTATGCGGTATGTCAAACTATTACGTGCTTCATAAGAGGTTGTGCTACACCCATATCAATGTTTTTTCAAATAAATCAGCAACACTTTAATGAAGCTCAAATCTGCAATCTCATGGGCGACTTAACAAATCCAGTGTGGCTGCACCCACATAACAGTAGTAGTTACCCTGCCAAGATACGGAAATGCATAAGCCACACTCATGGAACACTTTAAGCGCAGAAAATTCATCATTGCTTAAAAAATATAGAAAGTTTTCGCCTCTTTTTCTTCCTAGCAATCAATCCAGGAAAAAATAAAATAAAACAATACTCTGTAAATATATATATATATATATATATATATATATATATATATATATATATATATATATATATATATATATATATATATATATATATATATATATATATATATATATATGTGTAGCACCGATGAAGCGTTACAATACATGTATGGCATATTATCTACAAGGGGCTGATGGGTAAGTGCAAACAAAGTAAGTAACCATAGAAACCACAAAACTGATACACTAAATCATTGGGCTCATATTTGTAAATGGAAAATGGTCAAAAAGATCATTGTTACGCCATGGCTGCAAAGGACCGCGGCTCCACACCAGCTGGTATGCTATCACGCTGATCGGTGCTAAACAGTCAAGCCTAAAAGACTAAAAACTGCTCAAACACCAATGCAATTAAGATCAGAGGAGGATAGAGTCTCCCCGGGTCGTTATGTCCCAGCGAGCTATGCAATGGATCAATCAACGTCTAGTGATCGAGAAGTTTGAACGAAAAAGGATTATGAATGATATTATAGCTACGAGAAAAGCCAACAAATTAAAAATGCCTTAAATGCAAATTAAAGAAGATTAAAAAAGATAAAACCTATTAAATAAACGCTATCACTATATTTAAAGTGATGAACGTTTAAAACCTAAAACGTACGTTTAAATCAAAATCTACGTGACGTACAAAATAAAAAAGTGAAACTAAGTCAATATTAACCCTAAAAATATGAAAATGATGTTTCTACAATCCTAATGATATAAGAAAATATTTAGAAAAAGAAAATTATTTTTAAAACTAATTACCTAATTAAAAACTATTTTTAACTGATAATTAATTACCTAAAATATAAGAAAATATGAAATTAAGCTAGAAAAATAAGATTAACACTTGGAAAAGTCTAAAATAGCAAAATAGACTTTTCAAAACTATTTTTGTATTTTTGTGACTATTTTTCTATTTTCTATGGATTTTAAACTATTAAAAACTAATTAAATTACTAAAAATTACCAAATGGACTATGAAAAATCTAGAAAATTACTTTTTCTACTTTTTATATTTATCTAAGTCTGAGAAAATTGAAAAATTATTTTTTTGGAACCTTTTTCTAATTTTTTGTATTAAATGCTATTTAAAAAGTATTAAAAACTAATTAAAAATAGGAAAAATAGCAAAACAGCTTATAAAAATCTGAAAAATTCAGGGAAACTCTAAAATAATGATAAGAAGCTATGAAAATTGGAAAAACAGGTCCTTATGTGTAGAATTATGCAACTGATGTGGAAATGCTTATTGAAATAAGCACTTAATAAGCCAAAAGCTTACCAAAAGCTACCAAACTAGTACACAAGCTATGATAAGCTAAGATAACACAAATAGAACAAGTTTCAACTAGCCAATACTACTGATTTGCAGGTTAACACAGATTTGATGATTATGAATTTGAGCTAAAAACAGAAAATGGTGTCAACTTGCAGACCAATTATAAGCAACCAAATAAGCTATAATCTAAAAACCAATTGTTGAGTCTTAAACTAGACCTAGGTGACTAATTATAACCAAAGGACCAGACCTTGAGAAGCTTAAACAAGCTCTGTGCAAGCTTGTATAGAGCTGAGAGAAAACTCAGCTGACACTGAGTCCTGAGCAGGGCAAAAGTGGCTCACTTTAAGCCCCTGCACAAGCTTATCCACAGGACTTGAGCTAAAAACAGATACTGGGACTTATAGACAACCTAGAACACTACTTATAACCAAAAACTCAGACTCTAAAAACCTTTAATGCACCCTGTGCATCATCTGCAACTTCTGTGGAAAACCAATATTTTTGACATTTTGACTTTTGAAAATGGTTGTAACTTTGACTAAAGTGAAACTTGAATCCAATTTTATGACTGAAGATGATGTTAAGTGATGCTAAGAGCACAATACAAGCAATGGTTAACGCTTTTGAACACAAATCTAAGTTTTGTAATTCCAAATCCTACACAGATCTCTCAATAAGACAGATTAAAACTAATTCTGACTTTTAATGTTGTAGACTCAATTTTAATGACCCAATTGAGCTTAAGTGTGCTAAGTAAACTCAAACCAACAAAAACTACCACTGACTTTACTTGTGAGACTGTTTAGACAGCAAACCAAACACCCCTTAACTTACTGATTTGCAAGTTTAAATGAGATAACACCTAACTAATCATACACAAATGATCAAACTAGATTACTTTGACCTAAACACTGATGAACTAACAGGTTTTAACAACTTTAAATTACTAGAACTAATTATGCTAAGAATTAAAGAAAACCACTTACAAGTGTCCAATGGCCACTATGGCCTGCCACATTGACACCAAGAACCTCAGTAACCACTATCCTATTTTAAACCACCCAATTGCTTCCTTTTCACCCATTTCCAGTTCTAAATCAGATTATATCACCCCTGCACCATTTGCTCTCCAACTTTGACTTTTGTTGACCAATTGCACAAAGTGTATGAAATGTACAATTAAGCTTATACAAAGCTTCAACAAGCTTAATGGAACTTGTTTAAGCTTAAAACAGCACTGCTAGAAGATTTGACAATGGCTTTGAGATTAAAAATTTCAACAGTAACATAAAAATTTGGAACTTGAACTTAAAACTTGAATTGATATTAAAACTGAGTTGCAATACACTTGGATAACTTAGTTGAGTACAAATGAACTTTAAAATAAGATTGAAAACTAGTTAAGATTCTACAAACTAAAAAAACGACATACAATTTAAGAAAAACTAAAAACTACATAACTTCTAGCTTCCTCTTTGGTCTCCTTTTATGCTCCCAATACTTTCTCTCTCTCTTCTGGTCAAATCCCAGCAACATTCTGAACCATTGGATGAGTTTTGAGCCATCTTGGCCGTTTATGCAATTTTGGCGCCAAATCTTGTATTTGATATCTGGGACAGGGAAAAGTGTAATTAATGCACTTGGGATGGTTGGTGAGGTGGTGGGGGACAAAGGGTGTAGTAGGGTGGTTTTAGGTGGCTGGTGGTGGGGGGTTGCAGGCGTGTCGGGGGAGACAACTGGGGGGCGGGTTTGTTTATTGTTTAAATTGTTGGGTTGGTTGGGTTGGTCGGGTTAAGGATATGGACCGGGTAAAGGTTTTTGGGCCAAAGGTTTAGGATTGGGCTTGGGGAGTTATTTGAGTCCGGTTTGGATTGTGTTAATAAAATCATAAGGACCAAAATTGTAACATTTCCAAACTGAGGGACCAAACATGTAACTTATGAAGAGTAGCCAAAAGGGTTTGTTTTGCCAATATTAATAATCCAAGGGTTGATTTGACATTTTTTGAAAATTTCCAAGGACTAGAATTGACCATTTTGGATTTCTAGGGACTAAATTGTAATTTTCTCAAAACTTTTAGATTTTTCACCAAAGGACTAATTATGATAATTTGTGATTTTAAAAGGACCCTTGGTGACTTTTCTTTTGAAATTCGGGCTCAGGGACTATTTTTGACAATTCTTGAAACTTGGGGGACTGAAACTGCAATTTTTGCAAAATTGATATGTTTTTCATCTGATTTTGATATTTTTGAATTTGAAACACATAAAACACTGATTTGTGATATTTTGATCATTTAGATGTGTTTCTGAGTGTTTTCAGATGAATTTGCAGTTTATTTTGTATAAAAATGATGAGTATTTACACACTCATCACACGCCATCCGGTCATTGCCAAGTTACGGTTCAGACCTCTAGTGACTGACATCATTTGAATAAAAGAACATAGACTAATCATCATAGCCCATTATTATATCGCATAGAAACAACAAAGAAAAAAAACGCTGGAAAGTAAGATAGTAGGAGAGCGTCGCTTCGAAAGATGCGTACCAATAAGCGGAAAACAATTTCTTTTATTCAAAACATGATGTTCCTCAAATACAGCTTTGCTGCTATAATAAGCTTTCCTTTTGAACGCACGTTGGCCTTTAAACATGTCAGCTAAAGAGTTTATGACATCTAATTTACATTGTAAATGAGGAAACTAAGACTCTGTGGAAAACTAGAAGCGGGGGGGGGGGGGGGGGGGGGGGTTGAATAGTTTTGCCGATTTTAATTTACTTTTCAAAAACTTTAGATTCGTTAATATGTGAGATCTTGTGAATGTAGAGAAAGTATAGATCTAATGATAAAGCAAGCAAGTGAAGTAAATTTACGGGATAGAAACGACACAACCGATTTATAGTGGTTAGGCTACAAGGACACCTTCCTTGCCCTACTCCACTCCCCGAGTCACCTACTCGAGAGTTCAAGCACTATGTCAACAAACTCCTTCACTTGGCGGAGAAGCCTTCACAACGTTGCTTACACTTTTTTTGGTACAAAGCTAGATACCGAGTCCGTAGCACGGTGGACCAAACCAACACGACTATTACACAACAAATATGTGAAATATCAAATACAAGATCTTGGCTACAGAAATCTTGCGAAGTGACAAATCAATCAAGGACCCCTTGCTTGGATGACTTGTAGAATGCTCGTGATCTCGCCTTAGAGAAGGACCTATATGAGGATCACAATAGAAAGAAAGAAGAACAACTCTCTAGATCAAGTGATCTATATGTTAGAAGAGAATGAGAGTGTTTGAGAGATTTAGTAAGAAGAGGGGTGAGTTAGAATGAAGAAATGGCTCTCTATTTATAGGCAAATTTCTCCTCTGTTCTTCGGATCCCTCCCACTTGGGATCCGTCTAGTGTAATCCTAGGGATCCGTGGTACGCTCCTCTTTGCCCATGAGTTTTTTGGTTATGGGTCATGGGTTATGGGTTGGTCCATGGGTTTTCTTTAGATTCAATGTATCTAAGTATACATTGTATCTAGCCAACTTGGGTATGGGTTATGATCCATGGGTTATGGTCCATGGGTTATGGTTTTTACCCATCCTAATAAACTATTACAACAAATGCTTAATTATTATATTTTTGTATTTAAATGGCTATATGTAAATGCTTTACAAAATAACATGTATCCTTATAATTATACTTAAGATAACATTATATTTGTTATCAACAAAACACAAAGAGATCGCAAAATATTAATAAACGTTTTTACGGTTTATTTGTATTAACAATCTCCCCCTTTTTGTTGATGACAAAACATAATGTTATGATGAGTAAAACTTAAGAATAGATGTAAGTTTTGAAAGCCCCTAAGTTTTACTTCTTCTCCCCCTTTTTGTCGAAACAAAAAGTTAACCCTTGGAAGAAATAAAAGTGTGGATAAATAAGTCCACGTATTGCTAACTCCCCCTTGACGGTAGCTCCCTCTAGTTTGGGGCGTCAAGTGAAGAAAAATAAAAAATCCTACAAAAATAAAGGTTAGTAACATGCGTAAATAATCTTGTGATTGCCGAGAATCAAGATTGGGAGCCAAGGTATGTGATCGGTTCCAAACTGTCAAGTTTATTACACAAGTCAACCACTTGTGAATGGTCAACCGTAATAAAATTCAAACAGTCTAAAACCAATGCAATTAAGTCCAGAGGAGTATAGTGTTTCCCCAGGTCGTTAAGTCCCACAGAGGTTGAATGGTGTGTGAACACGTTCAGACGTAGAATGATCACTAAGGATAATGATATGTAAAGATTTTGGTGGATAATTACACTACTGATTGATTGGAATTGTATTTGGATATAGAACTATAAAGCACAACAATCAGATTAAACAAACGTGAACACGTACGTTTATTAAATTTTACGTAAAAGTACAAAATAAAACGTGAATTTAAAAGAATAAAACACCTATGGATATAAAAATGATATTTTTACAATCCTAATAATAAAAGAAAATTATTGGAAAACTAAAATTATTTTTATGACTATTTATTTAATTATTATTAATTAAAAACTATTTTTAACTATTTAATAATACCCTAAAATATAATAAAATATGAAATAAAGCTAGAAAAATGAAATTATGACTTAGAAAAATCTAAAATATTATAACACTTATTTTAAAACTTAAAATATATTTATTACACTTTTTATCTATTTATTATTAATTAATTACTATTTATTAATTATTTAAAATGCACTTAAATACAAGAAAATATAAAATTAACCTAGAAAAAGGAAATTTTAACTTAGAAAAATCTAAAATATTATAAAACTAATTTTAAAAATGAAAAGATATTTTTTATGCTTTTTATTTATTTATTATTAATTATTTAATACTTTTTAGCTATTTTAAATTCTAATAAATACTAAACAAACTAAGAAAATTCTGAAATTTTTTATATAATTATCCTATGATGACAGAAAGCTAAGAAAATTATAAGAACAGAAAGTGCTTAATAATAAGCTGAAAAAGAAAATTAAAAAGCCAATTTATATTAAATAAACGCTATCACTATTTTTAAAATGATGTTTTTGTGATTTTTCTTTTACAAAACTACTATACTACTGATTATAAGCAACTTTTAATAAAGACAAAAATTTTGGAACTTAAAAATAAGCAGTTTGAGAGCTAAAGAGCTTAACAGTTTATGTTTATGGCTTATTTTGATTTTTTTAAGCTCAAACAAGCTTCACAGTTGGAACCAAAGTTAAAATAAGATGTAAATAAGCTAAGAGTACTCAAATTAAGCTAAAAAGCACAAAGGACTATACTGATAAGCTTAAAATAAGCTAATAAGCAATTACTCTAATCCTATAAACCAAACAAGCCTACAGAGTTTTTCTAGGCCAATTTAAGCTAAGGGCAAAAGCTCCAAAGTGAAAATGGACACTGGAACTAACAAGCTTGTTAGGTGAGCTTCTCAGAAAACCAAAGTATGCAAGGTGGGGCCCACTAATAAGCTTATGACAAGCTTTTGAAAAAGCTTGTACACACTGAGTGTTCAGTGTAACACAGGAAATGGGACAACTTAAAAGCTACAAGCAGCCCTACCAAATAAGCTAGAAAATGTGAAATAAACACTGGACCTATGAGATGGGTGGGTGAGCTACACAAAAAGCTAAAATACACAAGCTGGGACTCACTAATGAGCTTTTTATGAGCTTGTGAAAAAGACTCACTCAACTGTGTACAGGACACCTTTTTAGAAAATGGCTTAAAAGAAACTAAAAAATAAGCAGTTTAATAAGCTAACAAGAAATTATAAAAAATACTATGATGAAGATGAGCAACTAAATATTAATATCCCACAAGCATAAAACATGAAACTTAATATTAAATCCTATATAAAATTATCTAGTTTATTCAAAAACTACTAAACTGAAATTTTGACTTTTTAAGTTAAACTAAATAGTTGACTTATATGAACTTGTGATTGATCCTACTCACTGATTATGTTATATTAAGCTAAAATAAGATGAAATTAAGCTAGGTTAACAGGTTATGAACAACTATGATGAAGTTGTCAATATAAATCCTAACAGTGACTTATCAAATAGAGATTTAAAACTATTTTGACTTTTGATCAAACAAGGTCTGGTGTTTATTGTTTCTATGAGTTATTATGACCTAATGTGACATACAACAAACAAGAACAATGACTTGAACACCCTCTAACACAGTTAACAAAATAAATCCAAACAACCCTTTACTTGACTGGTTTTGTGATTTCCAAAGGGTTTCACAGATTAAGACCATGCACTTGATTCATAAAAACATTTGATGATATGAAAAGCTGATTTAAGCATATAAACATCAATAGTAACAACAAAAACCTATAGATTACTATTATGCAATATTAATGTTGAAAAAGTGAAAACTAAGAAACTAAGAAAGCTGGTGAACAAGCAGTCTATTTTAAGCAATATCTTAGCTTAATAACCCCAAAGAAGCATAAAAGCACAGAGATAAGTAGTGTATAAGCACTTCTACAGTAAATGGCCAAATTTAAGAAATAAGCTTACAAATTGCTTCAAAGCTTATAACTGAGAACCAAGAACTAAGAACACTTCCTATAGCTTCCCAAGAAGCTTCTAAACCCAAGGCAATCCAGTATTCACCTTGCTCCAGCTGTGATCTTCATTTCTATTGATTTTTGATTTTCCAACTATTTTCTAGTATTTTTTTGTATTTTTGAGTTTTACTTCTAAACTGAGTTTTATGGTTTCTAAAAGCTTAGAAAAGCTTTAATAGGAGCTTATGTGAGCTTAAGAGTCCATAAACAACATTAATTACAACATTAAGCTAACATGAGAATTTAAGCTTGAAAATTTACATAAACTGAAATTGAAACTTAACACTGAAATTGAGGTTTACAAAAGCTTTATTATACACTAAGAACTTGAAATACAAAGCTTGAAAGCTAAATTTTACACTGGAATTTTAAAATTAACTAATTCGACATACATTAACTAAAAAAAACTAGATAGCTTCCACATTGCTTCCTCCTTTCTTTATAAAGATCTTTTTAGACTCTGTCGACATCTCTGAATGTTTCCCACTTCATCTTGGCCATTGAATCCTTCAAATTCATCAAAACTGTCCATTTGGCATTTTGGCGCCAAAAGTCTTTGAGCAGGTTTTAATCAATTAATGAACTTTGGGTGTTTGTGGAGGTGTTAGGGGAGTGGGTAAACAGCTGGAAAGGTGGTGGTGAGGTGGTAGGAGCAAGTAGTGAAAACCACGGTGGTATCTGGTTTTGGCGCGCTTGTGTGAGAGAGATGCACAGTAACTGTGGTGTTTGACTTTTATTGACCGGTATTAATAATAAGGGAAAGGGTTCAAAATGGGGGGTTCAAGTGAGTTTTGGCAGGGTTCAAAAAGCTCAAGGTTCAAGGGTCAAGGGTCAAGTGATTGGGCTTGGGTTTGCATTGGGCCAGCTGGGTTGGATTTGGGTTTGGGTTTTATATTAAATAAGGTCCGGTTTGGTTTTGGATTTGGAATAAATAACACAAGGACCATTTTTGTAATTTTCTGAAAAATGAAGGACTAAAATTGTAACTTTCCCAAAGTTAACACAAGGACCAATTATGCCATATATGAATAGTACAAGGGTTATATTTATAAATTTTCCATTTTAAATAACCCAGGGACCATTATTGACAATTTTTAAACTTTAGGGACTAAAGTTGTCATTTTGTAATTTTTAAACTTTGAAGGGTTTGTTTTGACAACTTTTGAATCCCATGGACCTTAAATGATATTTTGCTTTATTTTGGTTCACCAGGGACTAGTTTTGACAACTTTTGAAACTTGGGGGACTAAAACTGCCAATTATGCAAACTTGATACGTTTTTCACCTGATTTTGGTATTTTTGCATTTGAAACACATAAAACACTTATTTGTGATATTTTTATCATTTTGATGCATTTCTGAGTGTTTTCAGTGTTTTTGGCAGTCTAAAAGGTATAAAAACGATGAGTATTTAGACACTCATCAATCCCCCACACTAAGATATTGCTAGTCCCTAGCAATCTTTTTGGAAAATTTTTAATGGATTTGCTGTCTCTTTACCAAAATTCATTACTTCTGGAGTAGCCAATTGTTTCAGTTCAAGTAAGAACCTTGGTACAATGATAACCAAATGATTTTGAGCAAATCACCAGCTTTCAACGGTTTTGATTTGTCTTTACCAGAAGCCGTTTGCTTCTGGACTAGCCAACTCTTAGATAAAATCTCTTTGGTGAGTCGATTACCAATTATGGTTTTCCAACTGCCTTTACCACAAGCCATAAACTTGCGGGCTAGCCAACGCTTCACTAATTAAAGATATGGTGAGCTGAACACCATACAATTTTGGGCAAATTGCAAGCCGTAAACGGATTTGAGATATCTTTACCAAGAGCCGTTTGCTTCTAGATTAGCCAATCCTTTTGTTTATTAGACATGGCGGACTGATAACCGTAAGCTGAGTAAGTGAAAAACACTTACTCCAAAAAAAAAAAAAAGAATTGGGTGGTATAATTACATGATAAAATTCGTGAGAATTCCCCCCCACACTAGAAATGAATATTGCCCTCAATATTCAAAGTACCGGCGGTTATGCCGAAACATAGAACGTAAAAGGGAAATACTACGGCCATTATTTTATTTTTGATATATACTCATTTTTTTTTTTTGGTTGAAAACTTATATACAATAGCGGGGGGCAACTCCCCCACACTAGGGTGGTACACACGGGTGAAAACCCATGTGGTGTGCTACTGTTTTTGATTACCGAGTCGCTAGCTTGACTCGATCCCCGCATTCATTGGTTCATGGGGAAAGTTTGTAGATCCGGGACAACCACAGGTGGAATGTCCTCTCCAAAATAGTGCTTTAATCGATGACCATTCACTTTAAAATTTGGACCATTGGGTTGAGATAACTCAATAGTTCCATAAGGAAATACTTTAGCGATGGTGAATGGTCCAGACCAGCGGGATTTTAGTTTTCCTGAGAAAATCTTCAATCTTGAATTGAAAAGAAGGACTCGATCACCGACGTTGAAAACGCGGTTCTTGATTTTGGAGTCATGAATCTTCTTTGTCTTTTCTTTGTAGATCAAAGAGTTCTCGTATGCTTGATCACGGAGTTCATTTAATTCATTCATTTGAACTTTTCTGTGATCACCAGCTGTCTGAATATCGAAGTTTGCATGTTTCAAAGCCCAGTATGCTTTGTGCTCAAGCTCAATCGGCAGATGATACGCCTTTCCGTACACTAGCTTGTATGGAGTACACCCGATGGGTGTTTTATAAGCTGTACGGAAGGCCCATAGTGCGTCATCTAGTTTATCCGACCAAGAGGCACGGTTTTCGCCTACTGTCCTTTCCAGAATTCTTTTTATACCTCGGTTGGAAACTTCCACTTGCCCACTTGTTTGGGGGTGGTATGCAGTAGAAAGACGGTGGGTTACACCATACTTTTGCATGACTCTATCAAACTGGTCATTGCAGAAATGCGTACCACGATCACTGATTATAGCTCGCGGAGTTCCAAACCTAGCAAAAAGAGATTTTAAGAATTTCACAACAACTCGGGCATCGTTGGTAGGTAAAGCTTTCGCTTCAACCCATTTTGACAAATAGTCAACAGCCACAAGTATGTATTTGTTTCCTCGAGATGATGGAAATGGCCCCATAAAGTCAATGCCCCAAATGTCAAAGATCTCACACACTTGAATGGCATTTTGCGGCATTTCATTTCTTTGAGAGATATTTCCGTGACGTTGACAAGCGTCACAGGTTTTGACAAATTCATGGGCATCCTTATAAATAGTGGGCCAATAAAACCCGGAATCAAACACCTTCTTGGCAGTGTAGTTTGGACTATGATGGCCCCCGGTGGGTCCAGCATGGCAAGCTTTGAGAATGTCCATAGCTTCTTGTCCATAAACACACCGTCGGATTACTTGATCCGCACAGATTTTGAATAAGTAGGGGTCGTCCCAGAAGTAATGTTTAACATCCTTGAAGAATTTGTTCTTCTATTGGGTCGACATTCCTTTCACTATGAAGTTACCCGCATGGTAATTTGCGAAGTCAGCAAACCATGGGGTAGTAGAGTTTCCATGAAAAGAAACCGCATTGAGTGTCTCGAGAGGAAACGTTTCATTTATTTCCTTTTTCTCGAAAACATCTTGGTGTGGGTTTTCTAGACGGGACAGATGATCAGCAGCCAGGTTCTCAGCTCCTTTTTTATCACGTATAATGATATCAAATTCTTGCAGGAGGAGAACCCAACGGAGCAATCTCGGCTTTGCATCTTGTTTTGCAAAGAGATATTTGAGAGCCGAGTGATCCGTATACACCACACATTTGGTCAAGATTAGGTATGGCCGAAACTTTTCAAACGCATACACCACGGCTAGCAGCTCTTTTTCTGTAGTGGTGTAATGGGTTTGAGCTTCAGTCATAGTCTTACTCGCGTAGTGGATAGGCTGAAAATGCTTGGTTTTACGTTGTCCCAGGACTGCATCGATAGCAAAATCACTTGCATCGCACATGAGCTCAAAAGGCAAGTCCCAGTCGGGAGCAACGAGAATGGGTGCTTCAGTAAGCTTTTTCTTTAATGTTTCAAAAGCTTCGATGCACTCAGGTGTGAAGATAAAAGGAGCATCTTTTTCAAGAAGATGGGTCATAGGCCGAGCGATTTTAGAAAAATCTTGTATGAATCTGCGATAAAAACCGGCATGACCTAAAAAACTCCTAATACCTTTGACGGTAGTAGGATGAGGCAAGTTGGCAATAACATCTACTTTTGCTCTATCGACCTCAATCCCGTTTTTTGAAAACTTATGACCAAGGACTATGCCTTCTTTGACCATAAAATGGCTCTTCTCCCAATTTAGACAAAGATTGGTGTCTTCACACCGTTTGAGCATTTTTTCTAAATGGGAGAGACATGTTTGAAACGAGTCCCCAATGACCGAGAAGTCATCCATAAACACCTCCATTGTTTCCCCGATCATGTCGTGGAAAATTGCCATCATACATCGTTGGAACGTGCCAGGAGCGTTACATAGGCCAAAAGGCATACGTCTGTAGGCAAAAGTTCCGTATAGGCAGGTGAATGTGGTCTTTTCTTGATCCTGTGGATCAATGGGGATCTGAAAATAACCCGAGAAACCATCTAGGAAACAATAGTATTCGTTCCCTGCTAATCTCTCAAGCATTTGGTCCATGAAGGGTAGAGGAAAATGGTCTTTTCGGGTGGCGTCATTCAACTTACGATAGTCAATGCAAACACGTCATCCCGTTACCAGCCGAGTTGGAATTAACTTGTTATTTTCATTTGTGACAACAGTAATGCCACCCTTTTTAGGAACACAGTGAATTGGGCTAACCCAAGGACTGTTAGAGATCGGGTAAATTAAACTGGCATCAAGAAGTTTGAGAACCTCCTGTTTGATAACCTCATGAATCTTAGGATTCACCCTTCTCTGATGTTGGACTGCTGGCTTGAAGTCATCCTCCATCAAAATTTTGTGAGTACAAAACTCAGGGTTGATACCCTTAATGTCGGAGAGTTTCCAAGCAATTGCTTGCTTGTGTGACTTTAAGACCTTTATGAGAGCAGCTTTTTCATCTTTATTTAAATTTTGAGCAATAATGACGGGTAATTTATCATCACCCTCAAGAAATGCATACTCGAGATGAGGTGGTAAGTCCTTAAGTTCGACTTCAGGAAATTCTTCAGTTTTCTCAACTGACTTGACTTCCTTGTTATGAAGCTCATCGGGAAGGAGTGGAGGAGAAGTGTTCTGATTTAACAAATTCTCACGAAGAATATCTCCCTCCAGATTAATCTCATTGTTATTAACCTCATCTGGAATTGAATCACTAGAGTGGGGAATTGATGATGGATCATCATTAAGCAACTTCTCAATGAGAAGTATGTCCCCATCGATGTCGATGGGAGCGTGATCAATTTCCCATGGAACAGAATCACTAGCCAAGTATGCTACAATCTCTTCCAAGATGAAGTCACTTCCCTCAAACGGAGTGAGAGAAGGAGTAGAATTGGCAATGATGGGTTGAGATGAATGAGTGAGATTATCACTCGAAGAATTATGAACATAACCGAGAACTTCTTGAGAGTACTCTTCAGAAGCAACATCAATGATATCTATTCGGTTAACCGACTCAGAATCATAGTTTGCGGAGTACCTCGAAGTTTATCAAGGTTAAAGGTGATAGCTTCATTACCTACACGTAATGTGATTTCTTGCTCAAATACATCAATGAGAGCACGGCCCGTTCTCAGGAATCCTCGTCCAACAATGAGAGGAACCCGTTGATCAGCATCGAAATCAACAACTACAAAGTCATCTGGAAAATGGAACTTTCCTACTTTCACAAATACGTCCTCGGCAATTCCAAGTGGACGGGATATTGTACGATCTGCAAGCTCAAGAGTCATGCAGGTAGGAGTAAGGTCCGGAAGAGAAAGTTTCTTCCATACTGAATAAGGCATCAGATTGATGCTTGCACCAAGATCGGCGAGGGCAAAGCATTCAATCATTCCTGGAAAAACACAAGGTAAGAGAAATTTTCCAGGATCTCCAAGCTTCTCGGGAAGCTTCTTTAACAGAACTGCTGAGCAGTTCTCGTTCAGAGGAGTTTTAGCCATTTCAAACAGTTTTTCCTTGTTGCTTAACATGTGTTTGAGAGTTGATGCAAAGTTGGGCATCATCATGATAGCATCCGCAAAGCTTATGTCAAAATGTAGTTCTTGGAAATTTTCAAAAAATTTGTCCATTTGATGACTGGCTTTTTTGCGGAGCTTTTGCTCATTTAAACGTGATGGGTAAGGAATAGAAGATTTGGATTTGGAGTTTTCAACGGGAGCTACAGGAGGTTCAAAAACAACTCCTGGTTTGGATTTGGGTTTCGGGACAACTTGAGGATGGACATCGTTGGTACCTCCGTTATTAGTAGGAAGTTCCTTGTCCTTTGTCTCCTCAGGTTCACTTTCTACCACCTTCGGAAGAGAAGAAGAAGAGGTAGTAGGAATAGCGGGTCCATCGTATGATACACCACTTCTTGTTGTGATCGCCTTTGCATCGCCCCTCGAGTTAGCGATCGTGTTGCTCGGTAGTTTTCCTGAGCCCGAGGGTTGATCATTTAAAGACTTCTTTAGTTTAGCGATCTGACTGACCAACAACCTGTTCATTTCATCTTGGGATTTCATGAATTGCTTCAATAACTCATCAGATGATGGTCCAGTTGGGACAATGGCTTGAGTTTGATTAGGAAAATTCTGGCCTTTATTGTTCGGATTAGGGCCTTGATTTTGAAAATTTCCTTGGTTAGGATTCATATTCCCATGAAATTGATTCCCTCGATTGAAATTGTTTTGATTAAAATTTCCTTGATGTTGGAAACCTTGATTTGGTCCGGGATAGAAATTACCTTGGTTTTGATAATCTTGGTTCATTCTAGGTTGGTTCTGATTCCAGTTTTGTATGTTAGGATTCTGGTTAAAACCGGGTGGTCCCTGATAAGTATTAGCACGGTAGTTTGGTTCATTTTGAGGATGTTATTGATTACCTCCTTGATGTGAAGTACCGGCTATAGCATTGGCTTCAAACGGACTACCATCGGTGGCAGTACAGTTGTAATATGCATGAGGGCCACCACAAGTAACACAGACCTCGACTTTCTTCACTTCACCATGTGATCGTGTCTGTGTGAAAGTGACTTTCTTTTGGTTAGCAGGAACCAAAGCCTGAATAGCATCAGTGAGTTTGTCAATCTTAGCATCGGTGCTAGATGTACTCACATGAGATGAAGTAGAAGGTCCAGCATTAGACTGAGACTGATATGTCTTTGTTCGGAAAGGGCGGACCTGGGACTTATTTTCTATGATTTGCAAGGCTTCTTTTGTGGTCTTGCTCAGGAAATTACCTCCCGCGGAGGCATTTAAAGAGTCTTGGTTAGTTTGGTTCAGACCATTGTAGAAAGTATTCATTTGCATTAACTCGGTAAAACCATGATGTGGACACTTTCTGTAAAACCCGAAAATCTAAAACATATATAAAGACGAAAATACCCTTGGAACCAAGAATAATAAAATATGTAAAACCCGTTTATAATAAATTAACGACATTAAAAACCTAATAAATAAAACGTGATGAATATAATTACGTAAACAACTTTAGTACGACGAGGACCTAAACGTTTCGCTAATGATAATGAGCCGTTTATTTGTTGGACGGGCTCGTTTCTTTGTTTTGTTTTGCGCCAAGTCGAGAGCCAAAGGGAAGCCCACAAGGGGCGTTTGTTTTGTGTTCGTGGGATCAAGGGCCGAAGCCCATTTTGGGCGAGCCTTTGAGCTCGGTTGGACCAAGCCGACCCAAACCCCCCCTCCTAAGCCCTAACTAAAAATGTTAACTATAAATACAAGACATAATCATTGAATTGAAACCCTAGTTCTAGTTTTGTGCCTCTTCTTTTCCTTGTTCCTATTCGGCCGAGACCCAAACCCCCTTGGTGTCGAGTTTTGCTTCAAACGAGTTAAGGTATATCATGTTCTCGTCTTCCTTTGACGTACCTTGCATGTATATGTTGAGTTATATTTTGTTTAGTTGAGTTTTTGTTTTCTTTTTCTTGTGCCGAGCCGTGTAAACCAAAAACAAGGGCAACCCTTAACGAATTAAACCTTGTAACTATTAAAGAACATGTAACGTAATATGTAATATTGAATCGGGTCATGAATATGTTGAGTTATATAGGGACGAACCATGCATGTGCTAGAACCGAACCATATATGTATTCGGCTAAGGAGTAAATTATCATAACTTGAGTACGTAACGTGTTTAGATGAGTTAGGACTTGCGTAAACCTATTAGCCGAAACCCTAGATGAACCGAACATATATATTTAAGTTTTGGACGTGTAATAAACAAGTAAGGGTCACGTAAACATAAACCCTAGTTTAATATGTAAAGCGAATAAAGTATATCAAACCCTAAATGTTTGTGAACCGTGTCTCTTTTGTGTGCGTTATATTAATTCAAGTGAACTAGTAGTTATGTACACGTGTAATTTATCCGAGTAATAAGTAACTTGTATGTCACATAAAATCATAAACGTACATGGTAAAACATAAAAGGAAAGATTGTTATCATTTACGTATTAGGTTAAGTAGCGAGTCATTAAGACGTAACATATAAAGTAAATGCATATTAATGAGATATTAAAGAATAAGAAAAACCTAGAACATAAATGAGAGTCGATTAGGGTTTGAGCTAAATATAGTAATTCGTTATTTCATGTGTGAGTTATGACTTATAAACTATTTTCACATTTAACCCTAGACTTTAATAAATGACATAACGAACCCTAATCTACAACATTAATTATAAAATACTTAAGTCTCATTTAATAAAACCCTAAAGTAAGAAGATCATAAATATACATTAAGTATGAACACCAAATATTAAAGGATCATTTCGACGATTATGAAATCATTAATAACATGGACGACCGTTAATGTCTATAGGTTCTGAGAAGAAGGAGTAATCCTTTGCCTTCCGTCTTTCTGCTTTTTGATCATTTGCTTTGGAATAAGGTACAGATATTCTGACCTTTTCAGTAAAGGTTCCTTATAACGTTTTCTTTTTGTTAGCTTTTATATTAGGGTTTCCTAAGCCTTTGCTATGAATCCCAAATCTGATTTGTTGAGCTATTGCTTATCTGGACTCTGATTTCTGAATTATGAAACATCTGATTTTGAACTATCTGATATGAAAACTATGATTTTGGAAATATGAATGATTTTCTGAATAAAATATGATCTGTGTCAGTTATGACATTCTGATTTGACCTAAGGTAGTTTGACACCCGAGCCAAATATTTAACTAGTCATGGGGGTTCCATGTCCGTATCAGTGATGCACCTCTGATATGACTCTAGGGCAGTAGAGTGATGTTCTGCCACGTCTCTGGATGGTGAAGCATATTTGTGAATATGTAGGAAGGGGCGTATGGATGCATCATAGATCTGTTATATGTTATCTGTTATATGTTATATGTTATCTGATGATTGATGCTGCGTGCATGCACGTCCTTCATAACTCTGGTAGGTCTCCCCTACAAATGTTGCCTTATGTGAATATGAATATGATCTGATATATGTTTCTGGGCTCGTGGTAGTTGACTATAAACTTTATTTTGAAAATTATGATTTATGCTTTGAAAATGATTATGATTTTGCTATCGCTCATTCACTTCATTTCATATTCGTTATCGTTTAGTATTCGCTTTTGCTTTCATATCTGTTCACTGGGCTTTTGAAGCTCAGCCGCACTTTTCTTTTCTTCCGCGGCAGGTATCTAAGCATTGGAAGCTAGGTTGCTTTGGGATGAGTGCTTGAGTGGACTTATCTTAGAGATTTTAGCTTTGATTTCTTATGATGCCATTTAGGACTTATTTATTTCGGATATTATGTTGAAGTTTATTATGTTTCCGCTGGGACCTATGTATTGAAGTCATTTTGACTTGGATTATTTCCGCATTTATGTTAAGACTTCTTTTGTTTATTTATGTTTTGCTTTGATATGACACCATTACTTGTGATTCCTTTACCCTTGGCGGGTCGGGGCATTACAATTTATGGTATCAGAGCCCAGGTTTACGACTTGTAGTCAGGACCTGTGAACATAAGAACCTTAGGTTATCCCTTGGTGTTTAGGATTTGACATGTGAGGATTGGGTAGACTTAGGTTTCCTTCTGCGAACTTCCATTTCGTATCTCACCTTTTTTCATTTTGCTAATCGTTTGAATATCATTCAGATGGTTCGAACTCGTCAAAACCTGGATGGAGACGATGATGCTCCTAACATGGATACTGCGATTGTAATGCTCTCAACTCTCTTTTCCCTGGTTTGACTACACCTGAGATGATGGAACAGGTGATCAACAACATTCGTAATCAGAATGGTGCTTCGGGTAGTGGTGGAGGAAATCAACCCACAGGCATTCACACTTGGCTCGAGCGTTTCGGTAAGCTCAAGCCTCTTTCTTTTAGCACTGCTGCTACTCCCACTGAAGCTGAGGACTGGATCACTTATGTTGAGAAGCTGTTTGAAGTACTGGGTTGTGGAGATGAATTTAAGACTCATTTAGCTGCATTCAAATTGGAGGGTGATGCTTTAAAGTGGTGGAAAGCATTGAAACAAGCACGAGGAGGAGATGCTTTTGCTATTACTTGTACTTGGGCGGAGTTTCGGACTATCTTCTATAACCGTTACTTCCCTGATGCGGAACAGCAAAGGTATGAGAGGGATTATCAGGCAATCTACCAGTTTGATCATGAGAACTCCAATGAGTACATGAGTAGGTTTATGAGGTTGGTAAGCTTTGTTGGAGCGATTGCTGGAGATGGTAGGCGCCAAGCTAAGCATTTCAAATGGGGACTGAAGAAGTGGGTGTTGGACCGACTGCTTAACACTGAGTATGAGGATGTGTCGGCCTGCAATGATGCAGCTCGTAACATTGAGATCTTTCATGAGGGTTCGGGTTACAACAAGCGTAATCGCGATGGTGATCGGATTCAAGGTAGGACTCAAAGTAATGAGTATAAGGGAAATACTGGCATGAGTTATGATTCAAGGGGACAAGTGGATAAGGGTTATGATCAGCGGGGTCAGTCGGGAAGGAATGTGGACTCTAGGCGCCCTGAGACGAGGGGTCAGGATAGCAGAGCTGCTGGTAAGAGTGGAAATGATCGTCAGAATCAAGGTAACAATAACCAGCGTTACAACAAGGATCAGTCGGCTCGAGGATCAAATCAGGGCCGTGCTTCAGGATCTTCTGGTCGGCAAAGGACAGCTGAAGTTTTGCCTCCCCCACCTATCTGTACTACTTGTGGAAAGGCTCATCCGGGACCGTGTTTCAAGGCCACTGGTGGATGTTTCTCTTGTGGTTCCACTACTCACAAGATCAAGGATTGCCCTAAGAGGAACCCGGCGATTCCTGGAAACTACACCAAGCCGCCACCTACTACTGGACGTGTTTATGCTACTACTCGGAATCAGGCGGAGCATACTTCAGGTACCATTACGGGCACTCTTTTCATTGATGATTATTCTGTCTTCGTTTTATTTGACACCGGTGCCACACACTCCATTATATCTGTCACATGTGCTAAGAAACTTAATATGAAACCACAACCACTAACGAATCACTTATCGATATCTACGCCTATGAAAAACCACATGATCATTGGTCATAAATACGCTAAGTGTCCTCTTCGTTTTGATGATCGTATTCGCCCTGCACATCTGTATCCTCTCGATATGGTCGACTTTGATATCATTCTAGGCATGGATTGGTTGGCTTATCATAGAGCTTCCATCGACTGCTATGCTAGAACTGTGATCTTTGGAGACATAAAACATCCTGAATTCGTTTATTATGGTTCTAAACCACTCAAATATGTTAAGTTCATTTCTGCTATGAAGGCACGGACCATGATTGCTCATGGGTGTCAAGGTTTTCTAGCATCTGTTAAGGACACATCTTTGGAGAGTCCTAACATTGAAAACCTTTCTGTTGTTTGTGAATTCATCGACGTTTTTCCCGATGAACTTCCTGGTCTTCCTCCAGCTAGAGAAGTTGAGTTTAGCATTGAGTTAATTCCTGGTGCTAAACCGATTTCGAAAGCTCCGTATCGTATGGCACCTGTAGAACTGAAGGAGTTGAAGGAACAGCTGCAAGAGATGATAGATAATGGATTCATTCGACCTAGTGTTTCTCCATGGGGTGCACCTATTTTGTTCGTAAAGAAGAAGGATGGAAGTATGCGTCTATGTATCGACTACCGTGAACTCAATCGTATTACTATTCGAAACCGTTATCCTCTTCCACGCATAGACGATTTGTTTGATCAACTGCAAGGAGCTAAGTTCTTTTCTAAGATTGATCTGAGGTCTGGTTATCATCAGCTACGTGTGAAGGAGCAAGATGTTCCTAAGACCGCGTTTCGTACCAGATATGGTCATTATGAGTTTCTCGTTATGCCTTTTGGTTTGACAAATGCGCCTGCTGTGTTTATGGATCTGATGAATCGTGTTTTCCATGAGTTCCTCGACAAGTTCGTTATTGTTTTCATCGACGACATTTTAGTTTACTCTAAGTCTGAAGAGGAGCATGAGCAACATCTCCGGATAGTTTTGGAAATTCTGAGGAAGAAGAAGTTGTACGCCAAATTCTCGAAGTGTGAATTTTGGTTAAGACAAGTCGCTTTCCTTGGTCATATTGTATCTGCTGATGGTATCACCATGGATCCGTCTAAGGTTGAGGCTATCACTAAGTGGCCAAGACCTAAGACAGTGACTGAGGTTAGGAGTTTTCTAGGACTTGCTAGATACTACCGACGTTTTGTTGAAGGTTTCTCTCGTTTAGCTTTGCCCTTAACCCAATTGATGAGGAAAGGTGAAAAGTTCGTGTGGACGGATGAAAGAGAAAAGAGTTTTGAAGAGTTGAAACGGAGGTTGGTGTCCGCTCCTATTTTTACTCTTCTATCTGGTTCTGGAGGATATCAAATCTATAGCGATGCATCTAAGAAAGGATTGGGCTGTGTCTTGATGCAACATGGTAAGGTGATAGCTTACGCTTCAAGACAACTAAAACCTTATGAGGAGAATTACCCAACTCATGACCTTGAGTTAGCTGCTGTGGTGTTCGCGTTGAAGATCTGGAGACATTACTTGTATGGAGAGACGTGTGATATTTTCACCGATCATAAGAGCCTCAAGTATATTTTCACTCAAAAGGAACTCAACATGAGACAAAGAAGATGGTTAGAACTTCTTAAGGATTATGACACTAACATTCAGTACCATCCTGGTAAGGCTAATGTAGTTGCTGACGCACTTAGCCGGAAATCAGGCATGCTTGCAAGTATTGAGATTGAGCCTAGGATCATTCGTGACTTAGAGCGTTTGGATGTTGAGTTGTGCGTACGAGGTTTTGGTGGATATTGGGCTAGTATGAAGGTGGAGGCGAACCTTATACTGCAAATTAAGGAAGCTCAGAAAGATGACGGCGAGCTGTGGGCCGTAGCTCAAAATGTTGAAGAAGGTAGGCAGCCGGAGTTTAAGGTTGATAACGACGGAATTGTATGGTATGAAGATAGGCTTTGCGTTCCCAATGATCAGGTACTTCATGAGAAAGTTATGACTGAAGCTCATAGTTCTCCTTTCACTATCCATCCTGGTTCTACCAAGATGTATAGGGATTTGAAACAGTATTTCTGGTGGAACGGTATGAAGCAAGATGTGGCGACGTTTGTGTCGAAGTGTATGATTTGTCAGCAAGTGAAGATCGAACATCAAAGAGCTAGTGGACTGTTACAACCATTGGATATTCCGACATGGAAGTGGGATAAGATATCTATGGACTTTGTGACTGGACTACCTCTTACTAAGAAGAAGCATGATGCGATTTGGGTGGTTGTTGATCGGCTAACCAAATCTGCTCATTTCTTACCAATTAGAAAGGATTATGGTATTGGTAGATTGGCAGAGATTTTTCAGCAAGAGATAGTTAGACTTCATGGTACTCCGACGTCTATTATGTCAGATAGGGATCCGCGTTTTACTTCTCGCTTCTGGAAAGGTTTGCAAAAAGCTTGGGGTGCTCGACTTAATTTTAGTATGGCGTTTCATCCTCAAACAGATGGTCAGTCAGAGAGGACTATTCAGACCTTAGAGGACATGCTAAGGGCTTGTGCTTTGGAATGGACTGGCAGCTGGGATGAATATTTGTGTTTGGTAGAGTTTGCATACAACAACAGTTGGCATGCTAGCATTAAGGCAGCACCGTTTGAACTTCTTTATGGAAGAAAATGTAGATCACCTACTTGTTGGGATGAAGTAGGTGAACGTCTAATCGAAGGTCCGGAAATGATTGAGATCACTAATGAGAAAGTAGCTGTTGCTAGAGAAAAGTTGAAGGAGGCTAGGTCTCGTCAGAAAAGTTATGCCGACAAGCATCGTCGTGATTTAGAGTTTCGAGTTGGTGATCGTGTGTTTTTGAAAGTCTCGCCGTTTAGAGGTGTGAAACGTTTTGGAATCAAGGGCAAGCTCAGTCCTAGATTCATTGGTCCGTTTGAAATTCTGGAGCGTATAGGAGAAGTTTCGTATCGATTAGCACTTCCGCCTCAGTTGTCGCATGTTCATGATGTGTTCCATGTATCTCTTCTAAGGGGATACAACTATCATCCATTACACGTTGTTTCGTATCCGTTGGATCAAATTCAATCCGATATGTCTTTATCTGAAGAACCGGAAGCTATTTTAGAAAGACAAGAGAGAGTTATGAGAAGTAAAGTCATTCCGTTCGTTAAGATTCTTTGGAAAAATCACCCGGAGCGTGAGGCTACTTGGGAGACCGAAGAGTCGATGCGAGCTAGTTATCCTCATTTCTTTGAATAGTTCGGTATGTTCTCATCTCGTTTCGTTTCGTTTCATTTCAATTTTCGAGGACGAAAATTTTTTTTTAGAGAGGAAGAATTGTAAAACCCGAAAATCTAAAACATATATAAAGACGAAAATACCCTTGGAACCAAGAATAATAAAATATGTAAAACCCGTTTATAATAAATTAACGACATTAAAAACCTAATAAATAAAACGTGATGAATATAATTACGTAAACAACTTTAGTACGACGAGGACCTAAACGTTTCGCTAATGATAATGGGCCGTTTATTTGTTGGACGGGCTCGTTTCTTTGTTTTGTTTTGCGCCAAGCCGAGAGCCAAAGGGAAGCCCACAAGGGGCGTTTGTTTTGTGTTCGTGGGATAGGGGCCGAAGCCCATTTTGGGCGAGCCTTTGAGCTCGGTTGGACCAAGCCGACCCAAACCCCCCCTCCTAAGCCCTAACTAAAAATGTTAACTATAAATACAAGACATAATCATTGAATTGAAACCCTAGTTCTAGTTTTGTGCCGCTTCTTTTCCTTGTTCCTATTCGGCCGAGACCCAAACCCCCTTGGTGTCGAGTTTTGCTTCAAACGAGTTAAGGTATATCATGTTCTCGTCTTCCTTTGACGTACCTTGCATGTATATGTTGAGTTATATTTTGTTTAGTTGAGTTTTTGTTTTCTTTTTCTTGTGCCGAGCCGTGTAAACCAAAAACAAGGGCAACCCTTAACGAATTAAACCTTGTAACTATTAAAGAACATGTAACGTAATATGTAATATTGAATCGGGTCATGAATATGTTGAGTTATATAGGGCCGAACCATGCATGTGCTAGAACCGAACCATATATGTATTCGTCTAAGGAGTAAATTATCATAACTTGAGTACGTAACGTGTTTAGATGAGTTAGGACTTGCGTAAACCTATTAGCCGAAACCCTAGATGAACCGAACATATATATATATAAGTTTTGGACGTGTAATAAACAAGTAAGGGTCACGTAAACATAAACCCTAGTTTAATATGTAAAGCGAATAAAGTATATCAAACCCTAAATGTTTGTGAACCGTGTCTCTTTTGTGTGCGTTATATTAATTCAAGTGAACTAGTAGTTATGTACACGTGTAATTTATCCGAGTAATAAGTAACTTGTATGTCACATAAAATCATAAACGTACATGGTAAAACATAAAAGGAAAGATTGTTATCATTTACGTATTAGGTTAAGTAGCGAGTCATTAAGACGTAACATATAAAGTAAATGCATATTAATGAGATATTAAAGAATAAGAAAAACCTAGAACATAAATGAGAGTCGATTAGGGTTTGAGCTAAATATAGTAATTCGTTATTTCATGTGTGAGTTATGACTTATAAACTATTTTCACATTTAACCCTAGACTTTAATAAATGACATAACGAACCCTAATCTACAACATTAATTATAAAATACTTAAGTCTCATTTAATAAAACCCTAAAGTAAGAAGATCATAAATATACATTAAGTATGAACACCAAATATTAAAGGATCATTTCGACGATTATGAAATCATTAATAACATGGACGACCGTTAATGTCTATAGGTTCTGAGAAGAGGGAGTAATCCTTTGCCTTCCGTCTTTCTGCTTTTTGATCATTTGCTTTGGAATAAGGTACATATATTCTGACCTTTTCAGTAAAGGTTCCTTATAACGTTTTCTTTTCGTTAGCTTTTATATTAGGGTTTCCTAAGCCTTTGCTATGAATCCCAAATCTGATTTGTTGAGCTATTGCTTATCTGGACTCTGATTTCTGAATTATGAAACATCTGATTTTGAACTATCTGATATGAAAACTATGATTTTGGAAATATGAATGATTTTCTGAATAAAATATGATCTGTGTCAGTTATGACATTCTGATTTGACCTAAGGTAGTTTGACACCCGAGCCAAATATTTAACTAGTCATGGGGGTTCCATGTCCGTATCAGTGATGCACCTCTGATATGACTCTAGGGCAGTAGAGTGATGTTCTGCCACGTCTCTGGATGGTGAAGCATATTTGTGAATATGTAGGAAGGGGCGTATGGATGCATCCTAGATCTGTTATATGTTATCTGTTATATGTTATCTGATGATTGATGCTGTGTGCATGCACGTCCTTCATAACTCTGGTAGGTCTCCCCTACAAATGTTGCCTTATGTGAATATGAATATGATCTGATATATGTTTCTGGGCTCGTAGTAGTTGACTATAAACTTTATTTTGAAAATTATGATTTATGCTTTGAAAATGATTATGATTTTGCTATCGCTCATTCACTTCATTTCATATTCGTTATCGTTTAGTATTCGCTTTTGCTTTCATATCTGTTCACTGGGCTTTTGAAGCTCAGCCGCACTTTTCTTTTCTTCCGCGGCAGGTATCTAAGCATTGGAAGCTGGGTTGCTTTGGGATGAGTGCTTGAGTGGACTTACCTTAGAGATTTTAGCTTTGATTTCTTATGATGCCATTTAGGACTTATTTATTTCGGATATTATGTTGAAGTTTATTATGTTTCCGCTGGGACCTATGTATTGAAGTCATTTTGACTTGGATTATTTCCGCATTTATGTTAAGACTTCTTTTGTTTATTTATGTTTTGCTTTGATATGACACCATTACTTGTGATTCCTTTACCCTTGGCGGGTCGGGGCGTTACACTTTCGGAGCAACTCTTTGTAACGATCCCATGCCTCACCGAATGATTCATCAAATCTTTGAGCGAATTTCATTATCTCATTCTTAAGACTTGTAGTTCGGGATGGAGGATAGAATTCGTTAACAAACTTAGTGACTAAATCCTCCCATGTCTCAATGGAACGAGGGGGTTGTTTCTCAAGCCAAATCCGGGCTTGTCCCTCTAGAGAGAATGGGAATAGAAGAAGCTTAATTGCTTCATGTGGGACATTCTTGTATTTGATGGTCGATGCAATTTTGTTGAACCATCGAATATGTGCATGAGGGTCGTCCCGCTCAAAACCATAAAATTGGCTTTGGGTTACAAGATTAAGCAACCCGGTTTTGAGCTCGAAGGTATCAGCCACGATGGCTAGGACAACAATGGCATCTCCGTAACCCTCGATGGGTGCTTGGAGAAGCTCATTCATCGGCTTATCTTCTGCCATTACGACAGGGGGTGGTGGTGCTAGACGTTCCTCAGTCACGGCTGAAGGAGCAGAACGTCCTCTACGTCTACGCGGAATACTTGCAAGCACTGAAAGTGGACTTGTAGAGCTGGAAGAACGAGTGCGCATGCACTAAGTATAAAAATCAATTTTCAAAAAAAAATGCGAGGCAAAATGACAAGTGAACTTAAACCAATAATCACAAATGAAATGGCTTCTTTGAAAAAGGTACACCAAATCACAAGGACACAAAGGCAAGTTTTGATCTTTAAGATTGGAAACTTATTAATGTTCACACCCCCAGTTGGTAGATGTTCTGCCTTGGTTTGCGGTGGTTGATTTTTATGTATTTATTAAGTACCACTAAAAAGACGTAGGTATGGATTTGTGCTAAGGGTTTAAATACTTTTGGACAATATTTTTTTGGTATCGTCTCGTTTAACCAAATCGTACCTCTTTAAGAATCACCTTAAAGAAAATACAGGATAGAAAACGTTACGATTGTTTTGTTGTTTTATATTTTTTTGGTGTTGTTAACACTTTAGGAAAAGTGTTAATGAACTTTTTGATTTTGATAACTTTACAAAAAAAACTGTTTACAAAAGGTGGTATATGTGCAAGTATGGATCTGAAAATGCTTAAAACACGCTAAAGCCTCCCCGGCAGCGGCGCCAAAATTTTGATCGGTTCCAAACTGTCAAGTTTATTACACAAGTCAACCACTTGTGAATGGTCAACCATAATAAAATTCAAACAGTCTAAAACCAATGCAATTAAGTCCAGAGGAGTATAGTGTTTCCCCAGGTTGTTAAGTCCCACAGAGGTTGAATGGTGTGTGAACACGTTCAGACGTAGAATGATCACTAAGGATAATGATCTGTAAAGATTTTGGTGGATAATTACACTACTGATTGATTGGAATTGTATTTGGATATAGAACTATAAAGCACAACAATCAGATTAAACAAACGTGAACACGTACGTTTATTAAATTTTACGTAAACGTACAAAATAAAACGTGAATTTAAAAGAATAAAACACCTATGGATATAAAAAGGTTATTTTTAAAATCCTAATAATAAAAGAAAATTATTGGAAAATTAAAATTATTTTTATGACTATTTATTTAATTATTATTAATTAAAAACTATTTTTAACTATTTAATAATACCCTAAAATATAATAAAATATGAAATAAAGCTAGAAAAATGAAATTATGACTTAGAAAAATCTAAAATATTATAACACTTATTTTAAAACTTAAAATATATTTATTGCACTTTTTATCTATTTATTATTAATTAATTACTATTTATTAATTATTTAAAATGCACTTAAATACAAGAAAATATAAAATTAACCTAGAAAAAGGAAATTTTAACTTAGAAAAATCTAAAATATTATAAAACTAATTTTAAAAATGAAAAGATATTTTTTATGCTTTTTATTTATTTATTAATAATTATTTAATACTTTTTAACTATTTTAAATTCTAATAAATACTAAACAAACTAAGAAAATTCTGAAATTTTTTATATAATTATCCTATGATGACAGAAAGCTAAGAAAATTATAAGAACAGAAAGTGCTTAATAATAAGCTGAAAAAGAAAATTAAAAAGCTAATTTATATTAAATAAACGCTATCACTATTTTTAAAATGATGTTTTTGTGATTTTTCTTTTACAAAACTACTATACTACTGATTATAAGCAACTTTTAATAAAGACAAAAATTTTGGAACTTAAAAATAAGCAGTTTGAGAGCTAAAGAGCTTAACAGTTTATGTTTATGGCTTATTTTGATTTTTTTAAGCTCAAACAAGCTTCACAGTTGGAACCAAAGTTAAAATAAGATGTAAATAAGCTAAGAGTACTCAAATTAAGCTAAAAAGCACAAAGGACTATACTGATAAGCTTAAAATAAGCTAATAAGCAATTACTCTAATCCTATAAACCAAACAAGCCTGCAGAGTTTTTCTAGGCCAATTTAAGCTAAGGGCAAAAGCTCCAAAGTGAAAATGGACACTGGAACTAACAAGCTTGTTAGGTGAGCTTCTCAGAAAACCAAAGTATGCAAGGTGGGGCCCACTAATAAGCTTATGACAAGCTTTTGAAAAAGCTTGTACACACTGAGTGTTCAGTGTAACACAGGAAATGGGACAACTTAAAAGCTACAAGCAGCCCTACCAAATAAGCTAGAAAATGTGAAATAAACACTGGACCTATGAGATGGGTGGGTGAGCTACACAAAAAGCTAAAATACACAAGCTGGGACTCACTAATGAGCTTTTTATGAGCTTGTGAAAAAGACTCACTCAACTGTGTACAGGGCACCTTTTTAGAAAAGGGCTTAAAAGAAACTAAAAAATAAGCAGTTTAATAAGCTAACTAGAAATTATAAAAAATACTATGATGAAGATGAGCAACTAAATATTAATATCCCACAAGCATAAAACATGAAACTTAATATTAAATCCTATATAAAATTATCTAGTTTATTCAAAAACTACTAAACTGAAATTTTGACTTTTTAAGTTAAACTAAATAGTTGACTTATATGAACTTGTGATTGATCCTATCACTGATTATGTTATATTAAGCTAAAATAAGATGAAATTAAGCTAGTTTAACAGGTTATGAACAACTATGATGAAGTTGTCAATATAAATCCTAACAGTGACTTATCAAATAGAGATTTAAAACAATTTTGACTTTTGATCAAACAAGGTCTGGTGTTTATTGTTTCTATGAGTTATTATGACCTAATGTGACATACAACAAACAAGAACAATGACTTGAACACCCTCTAACACAGTTAACAAAATAAATCCAAACAACCCTTTACTTGACTGGTTTTGTGATTTCCAAAGGGTTTCACAGATTAAGATCATGCACTTGATTCATAAAAACATTTGATGATATGAAAAGCTGATTTAAGCATATAAACATCAATAGTAACAACAAAAACCTATAGATTACTATTATGCAATATTAATGTTGAAAAACTGAAAACTAAGAAACTAAGAAAGCTGGTGAACAAGAATTCTATTTTAAGCAATATCTTAGCTTAATAACCCCAAAGAAGCATAAAAGCACATAGATAAGTAGTGTATAAGCACTTCTACAGTAAATGGCCAAATTTAAGAAATAAGCTTACAAATTGCTTCCAAGCTTATAACTGAGAACCAAGAACTAAGAACACTTCCTATAGCTTCCCAAGAAGCTTCTAAACCCAAGGCAATCCAGTATTCACCTTGCTCCAGCTGTGATCTTCATTTCCATTGATTTTTGATTTTCCAACTATTTTCTAGTATTTTTTTGTATTTTTGAGTTTTACTTCTAAACTGAGTTTTATGGTTTCTAAAAGCTTAGAAAAGCTTTAATAAGAGCTTATGTGAGCTTAAGAGTCCATAAACAACATTAATTACAACATTAAGCTAACATGAGAATTTAAGCTTGAAAATTTACATAAACTGAAATTGAAACTTAACACTGAAATTGAGGTTTACAAAAGCTTTATTATACACTAAGAACTTGAAATACAAAGCTTGAAAGCTAAATTTTACACTGGAATTTTAAAATTAACTAATTCGACATACATTAACTAAAAAAACTAGATAGCTTCCACATTGCTTCCTCCTTTCTTTATAAAGATCTTTTTAGACTCTGTCGACATCTCTGAATGTTTCCCACTTCATCTTGGCCATTGAATCCTTCAAATTCATCAAAACTGTCCATTTGGCATTTTGGCGCCAAAAGTCTTTGAGCAGGTTTTAATCAATTAATGAACTTTGGGTGTTTGTGGAGGTGTTAGGGGAGTGAGTAAACAGCTGGAAAGGTGGTGGTGAGGTGGTAGGAGCAAGTGGTGAAAACCACGGTGGTATCTAGTTTTGGCGCGCTTGTGTGAGAGAGATGCACAGTAACTGTGGTGTTTGACTTTTATTGACCGGTATTAATAATAAGGGAAAGGGTTCAAAATGGGGGGTTCAAGTGAGTTTTGGCAGGGTTCAAAAAGCTCAAGGTTCAAGGGTCAAGGGTCAAGTGATTGGGCTTGGGTTTGCATTGGGCCAGCTGGGTTGGATTTGGGATTGGGTTTTATATTAAATAAGGTCCGGTTTGGTTTTGGATTTGGAATAAATAACACAAGGACCATTTTTGTAATTTTCTGAAAAATGAAGGACTGAAATTGTAACTTTCCTAAAGTTAACACAAGGACCAATTATGCCATATATGAATAGTACAAGGGTTATATTTATAAATTTTCCATTTTAAATAACCCAGGGACCATTATTGACAATTTTTAAACTTTAGGGACTAAAGTTGTCATTTTGTAATTTTTAAACTTTGAAGGGTTTGTTTTGATAACATTTGAATCCCATAGACCTTAAATGATATTGTGCTTTATTTTGATTCACCAGGGACTAGTTTTGACAACTTTTGAAACTTGGGGGACTAAAACTGCCAATTATGCAAACTTCATACGTTTTTCACCTGATTTTGGTATTTGTGCATTTGAAACACATAAAACACTTATTTGTGATATTTTTATCATTTTGATGCATTTCTGAGTGTTTTCAGATGTTTTTGGCAGTCTAAAAGGTATAAAAATGATGAGTATTTAGACACTCATCAGTATGTAAACAAGGCCTTGTAATAAAACAACAAAGTGTAGTGGTTTTTATGCCACCTACAAGAATGTAAAAATAAGAACAAGACTTGTTCTTGAAAATGACTTCAAAAGAAAATGTACTAAAAATAGATAATAGTAGTAATGATTCCTTCCATGCTTGCATAAGGTTATGGATGGAGGTTTGGATGTGTAATGGTATTGATGCGATCAAGGATGAGGTTGAATATGAATCGCATTTCTTCCCTAACTTCTATTGAAATTTCCCTAGTGGATTGGCAATGTTCATAATGTAAGTGATGTGGGTAATGAGTGCGGAAGTTTTCCGAGTTGTTTTGATTTGAGTTATGCGGAAGATGTGGTGGAAAAATAGGAAAATATTGATCAACATCCGGAATGTTTGTAAGTGGTGGTGGAAAAGAACCTAGATGTTCTTGTAATGTAATAGGAGCTAATGGTGGTGATGTTTCAAGATCTTGAAAAATAGTATTTGGAGATGTGGGGGGTGTTGAAAAGACTATTTCTTTTTGTTTAGGTTGTTTAGATCTTGTTGGAGTCTTAAGGAGTTCCAAAAGAGTGACTTTAGGTGGTGATGAAGTTGGTGTACTTGTTGGTGATGAGGGAGGTGCTATGATGGAAGCATCTTGTGGTGAGTTATTTGATGGTGATGAGCTATTGGATGATGGTTTCGCTAAGCAACAAGGTCGGATACTAATCCGTGCGGATATCCTAGAGTGTGATTGTGGTATTTTGGATGGTGGAAGTACAAAGGTTTGGGTATCATGAAGATGATTGTTTGTACTAGGTGATTCATCTAAGTTGTAAGAGTTTGTGAGTGACATGGTGTTGTATGTTTTTGAGGATGGGGTGCGTATGCAAGCATTTTGGGAGTTCTATATATAGAAAAACAATGCATTGTAATGAATGCTTGACCCAAAATGTGGATTAAAATCTAATGATTAGATATGAATTTAAGGCATATGATCATGAGAACATAAGCATTAAAGAGCATACTCCAAAACTAAAACAAATGTGGATTTTTCATCCAAAGTGAGAAAAATAGAAGGTAAAAATAGCTTATGTCTCACGGATCCTTCCCTTGAGGGATCCGTCCAGCATGAAGGTTGTGATCCATGGGTCTGGTGATGCAGGTAGCACAAAATTTTCCTTTCTGGAAACATTTTGCCTAGTGTGTGCCTATATGCAAACTATTTGGAGTTACGGTTATCTCGACCCCTAAAAAGAAAAAGAAAAATAAACTAGAAGTAGAAAAGCATCCTATTGAGATAACCCGAAAACACATATTTAGTACATAAGTACGTAATTTAATGTTATCAATGCTCCTAATTCATTGTTGCTTAAATGAATGTACCCGAAAACACATATTAGTTATGTGTCCCCTTTAGCATTCAAAAGTCATGAGATACAATGAAAACGGGTTTTTACTTTGTATTAATAATGAAAAAGCGATTTGTCCTATGCGTGAGAAATTGCTTTTGTGAAATTGATACGGGAAGGTATCATCCGTTTAGAAAACAGTTTGAAAAGAGGTTTTCTTTGAAAATGTGTATGTAGTTATGAAAAAAAAATAAGAAAGCTATACGTGGAAAACTTATCTTGGGTTTTGAAAATTCCCGTATTGTTTGTGAGTTGTGCATGAAATAGAAATCCTAGACTCAGAAAGAAAAAGGCTAGTGTTTACATACCTTGTAGAGTCAAATAAGTTACGACGTTTGTTCCATTAGACCAAGACCAAGAAGAAGTAGGTTGAATTGTTCCCGCTTCAACGGTTTGGTGAGGACATCGGCTATGTTGTCTTCGGATGCTACCTTCTCAATAGAGATGTTCCCTTTTTGAACATTGTCTCTTAGGAAGTGATGACGAATCTCTATATGCTTTGTGCGAGAATGCAATACCGGTTTCTTGCTTAAGTCGATGGCACCTTTGTTGTCACATAGGATGGCTATGTCGCTTAGATGAATGATGTAGTCGACTAACACTTGTTTCATCCATAGTGCTTGTTGGCATGCTTTGCCGGCGGAGACGTACTCGGCTTCGGTTGTTGATATTGCAAGTGCCGTTTGTTTCTTAGAAAACCAAGATGTTAAACAACATCCCATGAAAGTACATACCCCACTTGTACTTTTTCTATCAACGTAATCACCTGCATGGTCAGAATCTGCATATACAATTGTTTCTACTCCCGTGCCCTTAGGATACCATAATCCTAATTGTGTTGTACCCTTAATATATCTAAATATCCTTTTTACGGCTTCTAGGTGTGATGTTTTAGGGTCTTCTTGAAACCTAGCACATAAGCAAACACTAAACATGATATCCGGCCTACTTGCCGTGAGGTAAAGAAGACTACCTATCATGCTACGATATTTAGTATTATCTACGGATTCGCCGTCTTCATCTTTTGTGAGTTTGGTGTCGGATGACATTGGAGTCCTAATTGGTTTCGACTTTTCTAGACCGAATTTCTTTAACATCTCCTTTATCTATTTAGATTGATTGAAGAAGATACCATCTTCTACTTGTTTTATTTGTAGACCAAGAAAGAAACTAAGTTCTCCCATCATACTCATCTCGAACTCGTCATGCATGATTTTAGAGAAATCATCACACATATCTTGACAAGTGGATCCGAATATAATATAATCTACGTATATTTGTACTATGATTATATGTGACTCTCTTTTCTTAGTAAAAATTGTGTTGTCAACTAACCCCATGGTATAGTTGTGTTTAATTAGAAATGACTTGAGTCTATCATACCAAGCTTTTGGAGCTTGTTTAAGACCGTAAAGGGCTTTCTTTAATTTATACACATGTTTGGGTTTTTCAAAATCGATGAAGCCAGGAGGTTGAGCTACATATACTTCTTCATTAATGAAACCATTTAGAAAAGCGCTTTTGACATCCATTTGATAAAGCTTTAGATCATTAGCACAAGCATACGCAAGAAGTATTCTTATAGACTCTAATCTAGCCACGGGGGCGTAGGTCTCATCAAAGTCTATTCCCTCTTGTTGGTTATACCCTTGAGCAACGAGTCTAGCCTTGTTCCTAGACACTACTCCGTTTGCATCTAATTTGTTTTTATAAACCCATTTGGTTCCTATTATGGTTTGATTACTAGGTGGAGGGACAAGTGTCCAAACATCATTAGAAACAAATTGATTTAGTTCTTCTTGCATAGCCATTACCCAACTCTCATCTTTTATGGCTTCTTGTGTATTCTTAGGTTCTAAGGTTGAAAAGAAACAAAACAAGCTACTTTGGTTTTGAACTTGAGACCTTAATGTTCGTTCGTTTAGCTTTCCTATGACTTTATCTACGGGGTGATCTTTGGACTCTTTAATGTTTATTATTTCATCACTTAGAGGTTCTTCTTCTTCATTTATCTTTTTCTTTATTACTATAGCTTCACTTTCTATAATCTCATCATCGACAAGAGGTGGAGAGGGTTTGGACTTTCATCAAATTTTATATTTAATGACTCTTCTACCTTCATTGTTTCTTTGTTTAATATGACGTAAGCTTTGCTATTTGGCGAGTAACCTAGAAAGATACCTTCGGTGGATTTAGGATCAAATTTTGTAAGGTAATCTTTAGTGGTAAGAATAAAACATTTACTACCAAAGACTCTAAAGTGATTTAACGTAGGCTTTTTGCCTCGAAGTAACTCATATGGAGTTTTTCCTAAGAGTGGTCTAATTAAGACTCGATTGAGTATGTACGTTGAAGTATCAACGGCATTGCACCAAAAATTTTGAGGTATGGATTGCTCATTAAGCATGGTTCGACTCATTTCTTGTAGGGTTCTATTCTTTCTTTGTACTACCCCATTCGATTGTGGAGTGTGTGGAGCCGAGAAGTTGTGAGTAATACCATTAGCGTCACAAAAAGCTCCGAATTGCACTTCATTATCGAATTCCCTACCATGATCCGTCCTAATAGACACTATGGGACTTCCTAGTTGTCTTTGGATCTTTTTGCTTAATATTTCAAAATAATTAAAGGTTTTCGTTTTGTTCTTTAAGAATTTTGTCCATGTATACCTAGAATAGTCATCCACTATGACCAAAGTATAGTAGTTGCCTCCATAACTTTGGATAGCGGATGGACCAAATAAATCCATATGTAGTAATTCTAGACACCTAGTTGTAGACACCATGTTTTTAGCTTTATGACTAGAATGAGCTTGTTTTCCTACATTACAAGCATCACAAAAGTGATGTTCATATTTCAACTTAGGTAGATCTCTTACTAGATCTTTGGATGATAGCGATTGAAGAAGTCGCATGTTGGCGTGACCCAATCTTCGATGCCATAAGGTTGAAGTATCATCCATAGAGGTAAGACATAGTTTTTCTTTAGGTTCATTACCGATTTTAATGACATAGACTCCATGTTTCCTAATTCCTTTTCCTATGGTTATGCCATTTTTTAATATCTTACTATCGGTTTCGGTAAATAGTACATTGCACTTTTTATCACATATTTGCCCTATACTTAAGAGGTTAAAGTTTAGGTTTTCTACATGACACACATCGTTAATGGTTAGAGATTTGTTAAAAATCGTACCTTTACCGATGATTCTACTTTTGCTATTTCCAAACATCACATTACCTCCATTGAAGGATTCATATATGGAGAATATATCTCTATTGCCGGTCATGTGCCTCGTGCACCCGCTATCCTTGACCCATTCATCCGGGTCTAGGTTGACCTTTAAGCATACCTAAGACAATAATAAACTCAAAAGTTTGGTCCCCATTTGTTCATGGGTCCATTAGTGTTAAAAATTCCATTTATGTTAGACATGTATGGATAAGATGAGTATGCATTCCATGGAGCAAAGTTTTGAAAAGGAAAACCATTTTGCATATTTGGGTTCCATCCCATTTGATGGTTACTTCTTGGATAAACTTTATTAGGTCTCCTAGATGGATTATGTTTTGAAAAAGATGGAGCTTTGTTTCTTGCAAAAGTAGGATTATATTTTGGATGTGGTTGTCTAGTGGTGACATGAGTTGGTTTCTTCCTATTAACTATAACAAACTCAGTTCTAGATGAAGAAGCTACGTTATTGCTACTGTTTGCTACAGCAGATCCACGGATCCCTGGCTGTACACTAGCCGGTTCCCTTATCAAGGGATCCGTGGGATCCTCCACAATAGTGGCTGGTTTTTCTAGTGCCTTAACAAATTTTGTTTCTTTACTTTCACTAGTTGATGGATCAAGTTGTTGAACACCTAAACCTTTTTGGTTGTTACCGGTTTTAACACCATCTAATATCGTATCTAAAGTGTTCGTACTCATTCTAGCAATTTTAGAATCTAGATGATCAATGAGTGTTTGAAGTTGAACGCAAAGTTCACATTCACCACTTGCTATTTTACCCTTTTCTAAACGTTTAAGTTTTGCTTTTAATTCTATGACTTCTTTATCTAAACGTTGTTTTGACTCTTTAAAATCTTTGTGGAAAACTAGAAGGGGAGGTTGAATAGTTTTACCAATTAAAACTTCCTTTTAAACTATTTAGATTAACTTATGTCAATCTATTTGGGTGTGTGTGTTGGATGTTGATAAACAAGCATATAAGGATAAGTAATGAAAAGATAAGGGTAAGAAGCACAAAACCACAACACGAGTATTTATAGTGGTTTGGCTACAAGGACACCTTCCTTGCCCTACTCTACTCCCCGAGTCACCTACTCGAGAGTTCGTAAACACTACACCAATCTCCTTATGGCGGAGAAGCCTTCACAACGTCGCTTAACCTTTTTCCGGTACAAAGCTAAATACCGAGTTCTTTCACACCAAGGCGAACCACACCTAACACAACGTCGCCTACCCTTTATATGGTGCTAGGCTAACCACCGAGTTCTTTCACACCAAGGAGAACTAATCCTATCATAACGTCGCCTACCCTTTATAAGGTACTAGGCTAAGTACGTAGTTCTTTCACTCCAAGGTGAACTACACCTTCACAACGTCGCCTACCCTTTATTAGGTACTAGGCTAAGCACCTAGTTCCATTGCAATGGAGGAACTACTACCACACTACACCAACGACTAATCCCAAAGGAGATCTACTCCTTTACAACATCATCAAGGATATCAATATCCTTGGATCTAATACTAGTCTATCTTGTACATCGAAACACACCATATCGAATGTACATCTAAGGTACCTTTGACTAGATCTACAAAACATCTTTCACTAATGTCTTGTGTCTTCACTTCTAAGCACCTTTCACTAATGCTTCTTTGTCTTGACATCTAAGCACCCTTCACTAATGCTTCTTGTCTTGACTTCTAAGCACCTACCACAAGTGCTTATCCTATAGATGATAGATACCCTTCACTAATATCTTCGTCTTGACCCTTGAGACATCTTTCACTAATGTCTTCAACACTACACTTCTTTGAAGAAAGAAAGAGATCATCAACAAGAGGACTTCAGTAGCCTTGATGATGAGGAAGCATTGCAACTCATGGACTTGAGCTTCCTCGACTTCAAAGGTGGTGATCTTGCCTTTAAGAGGAACCTAGAAGATCACACAAAAACAAAACTACAAACATAGATCTCTTGGATCTAAGGTTAGTGAGATTTAACTCAGGGGAGAAAGTGTGTTAGAAAGGGATTGAAATGGGTGAGAAACAATGAAGAAATGGCTCACTATTTATAGAGGAAAAACCTCTACTGTTCCTCGGAACCCACGGATCCCTTCCACTTGGGATCCGGCTAGCACAAAGCCAGGGATCCGTGGAACGCTCCTCTTTGCCCATGGGTATTTTTCGTTATGGGTCATGGGTCATGGGTTATGGGTTGATCCATGGTTTTCTTTCTACATACAATGAACATGGTCAAGTGGTATATATAAAACCATGGGTTATGGGTCAATACCATTTGCTAGTTTGTACCCATTTTAGTATTTACATGTTTGTACCTATTTTAGTATATACATGTTTTTACCCATTTTAGTATACTTAGTTTAAGTATGTGCTAATCCAATATGTAAACATTAGTTGTTATACATATGTATATCTAAAGCATAAAATCACTTATACTAGTTTTAGTGTTTTATGTGAAAGCGTAAGTGTGTTAGAAAACTTATAGTTCAAACCATTTACGTATTTTATTTGTTTCATTAACATGATTTTACGTTTGTTATCGACAAAACATTAGAAGATCGTAGAATATAAATGAACGTTTTTACGGCTTATTTGTATTAACAATCTCCCCCTTTTTGTTGATGACAAAACATAAAATTATTTTAAGGAAAAGCTAAAATTCGTAAAAGTTTGAATTTGTAGTTTTTACTTTCTTCTCCCCCTTTTTGTCGAAACAAAAAGAGCTTTGAAAGAAAGCAACACTTTGTTTTTGAAAAGAATGTGTGAAAATTAGAAAAGAAATAAGAAATAAAAAGCAAGTAACGGGAAAGGATCTCGTCGTTACTCCCCCTTGACGAGTCCATCCTTCAGTAAGGGCGTCAAGAAAGTAATGCTAATCTAGTTCTATTGCAAATTTTTGCAAAAGTTTACGTCTATGTGACGGGTGTGCTCCCCCTAGATGATTGCAATTTTGCAACGGGAAGTCATGAAATATAAAAATAAGATTGCAAGTAATTTTGCAATGTATTGTTTTGACACCAAGCTCCCCTTAGCTTTAGGGTGTCAAATTCTTCATGTGTTAATTGAATAACTACAAAACAAAGGTTAGAAAACAAGTATAATTCACAATTTCCTGCAAATGTGGTCCAAGTTAGTTAGGAAAATAGTTTCCTGTCTCACGGATCCCACGGTTCCCTCCTAGTAGGGATCCGTCTAGGCAATTCTGAGGGATCCGTCTGGCTGATGAATAAAATCAGCAAAGGTGATATAACAAGTAATGTTATCACTAAGATGAGATATGAATACAAGGTAATCATATGCTCAAAAAAATGACAAGTAGCATGTAATTCCATTTAATAAAACAAGAGTTATGATATACATGACTCTAAAAATAAGAAAATAAACAATACATGACTAAGAATTTCTAGACTAGCTAACGCTTGATGCTAGGACACCACTAAAATCTTCTAGCTCAAGTTTTGTTTAGGTTTAACCTCGTCGAAACGTTCGAGGAGATGATAGAACATGAAACGTTGGTCTTCTCGTACTTCATGTATCAAACTTTCAACATGTTTACAATGATAGCAATCTTTGTCATGGCTAGGTAGTGGCGGTGGAAGAAATGAAATGGCTTGATGCGAAGGATCAAGTGAAGCGGCTTGCGGAGCTTCAAATGATGGAGGAATTGGTGGAGGTGCATTTGAGAATGACTCAACCAAGAATGATGGTGGTGGTATAGAAGTGTCAACTTCCATATGGTCAGGTGGTTGACTTTGATGATTTCTCATAATCCAAATGGGATTATATGATGGAAACGGGGAAAAGGAAGCCGGAGCAAGTGTTGACTCAACACCTTGATTTTGAACCATTATTCCTCCTAATAAGGAGAATGTTGTCGGCGGAAGCGGATGATACGGCCTAGGAGGCAAGTCCTCTAAATTGTAGAGGTGTGGTGATGATAGTGGGGATGTAAATGAAATAGCTCTAGGAACCAATGGTGATGGTTTAGTGGAGATAATATTGCTTGGCCTAGGAGGTATGGTGGTGTTTGGCATTGGTAGTTTTGTGGGTACTATCCTTTTGGGAATTGGTTTGATTGGATGATGAAGAATTCTATCATTTGTTGGCTTGACGAGAGATGATTCGGTTGAGGAGATTTCGTGTATAACACGAGCCTTTTTCATGGGTGGTTCTTTGGTGGACAAGTTACTACTTGGGGTTTTCCTCATGATGAGATGATTTCAAGAGGTTGCAAGAGCTGAAAGTTAGGATGAGAGTGATGACTATGGAGGTCCTAACAAGGTGGTTTATAAACTAAGAGATTTGGCAAGTGCATTTAAGCTTTAAGCCACTAGGATTCATTGGAATGTGATGATTGACATGCACAAGAGTCAACTTCAGAGGTTGCACTGATCTAGGAACTCATTTAAGATGAGATGGAGTGTTTGAGTTAGGAAGATGAGTTGAAATGATTGTTTTAGCAAGATTTTACCTATACTGTCATCCGGATCCCACGGTTCCCTCCTCAGAGGGATCCGTCTAGGCTAATCCTAGGGATCCGTCTCTCAGCAGCTATGAAAGAGTGGAAATGATGTTTCTAAGATTTAAGACCTATATCATCTTGAGTGTTTCAGTCCTCTTAAGTGTTTTAAATGAAGGGATGCTTGAGTACTTGAAGGTAATGAATGATGTAGCTAATGATTGTCATTTATGGAAGGATTTGGAACTTTCAAGAGTACCAATGGATGAGCAAGGATGACACTAAAGATTTAGAGTGTCAATTGAAACTAAATGATCCTAGAGATCAGGTTGTGTCTTAGGATAGTGTTTTGGAAAATATCCTAGAATCTTTGAGATGGGAAAACTAGATTTTGATCAACTTTGATAAATTTTGAGGTGAGGATGATTAATGAGCAATTTTGCCATAATCGAAAGATTTCTAAGGCTAGATGTGAGGGATCAAGTAGAAAAATGAAGTGTGAGTTTGGGAGCGGAAGAGTAATGGATTAAAAATGAAACGATAGATCTACAAGCGTCTTAGAGTGTGATCTAGGTGAGTTATGAGTAGGAAGAATCTACCTATCTTGATAAGGACTTAATTTTGCCTTACGATACTATGTTTAACTTGGTGTGAGATGTTCTAAGGATGTGTTTGAAATACAATGATTGCAATTGCATTTTCTGTTTGCCGGATCCCACGGTTCCCTAAAGATAGGGATCCGTCTGGTACAACATTTGGGATCCGTCCATCTGCTAGGCAGAACCTTTACTAAAGGTATGCAATGATCTTGACAATGCATTATATTCCAAGATTAGTTAAAGGAGTTCTAAAACTAAGATATCAAATGTAAGATGTTTTATTTCATGAAGGAAATAGGATTACATTGATAAAGCACGAGTAGAGTAGAATTGATCCTATTTGAAATACTACTAAATTCCTTGAGTGTTTTCGCTAGAAGGATCATTATGTGATTGATGAGTGTTGGTGGAGTCAAGAATGAAGAAAGTCTTCATGAGAGATATGTTTAGCGGTTCCATCATCTTGTTCACAAGTATGTACAACGGACTTTGAAATTGAGGATGGAAGTGCATAACATTATGATAGAGGCGTGTCAAAAACATTCCATAAGGGATGAGTTTATTCTTGGAGCCTTGAAGATTTGCAATTCGCCTTGCGAAGAAGTAGGCGAGATTGTATGGTTGTTGTGTTAGCAAACAGTACAACATGGAGCACAACAAGCGGGAAGAATTTCTCGATTTCCCCTAAGACTCCAAACATTTTCACGTAGGATGAGTGCAAGAGGCTTGTACTCTTCTCGAATATCCCTTGTAAATATAATGTTTGGATCAGAGTAATATGGTCGAGGTTTGCATATTATGCGATTTAAATCTTCCGGAGAGGGTATGTGTGAACAATATGGACTATTCTCTTCACAAGAGTTGAAGAGAGAATCAAGAGACCAATCTTCGATGAAGGCACATTGTCCATGATTTGGAATCCGGAGGATGTGAGCAAAATGCCCAAGGGTTAGAGTGAACTTTTGGTTTTTGATATAAAACCAAAGGGATAGAGAGCGATCCTCGTTACGAACGAGTTCGACTTGACGGAAGAATTCCATTATGAACCTTGGACATATCTTCTTGTTGATTTCAAGAAGACATTCTAGTCCTATGGCTCGGAAGGAGGTATTGATACCTTCTTCGAATTGTAGAGAGGTGTCTACAATACGTCCTTCGTGGAAGTGACGGTTTTCGAGATTATTGAACCCACGGACATGATTGCCAGGTGTGTTGGGCTCAAGGGAGATGTTCGGGGTGTAGACGCTAGTGAGTGAAAAAACAAACTCATATTCATGCGTCATAACTGAACCTATAGAAATGATAAGTTAATGAAAGAACATGTTTGTGATCAACCTATGATAATCTAATGTTTTTACTAGATTTTATTAACAATGGTATTTAACACTTTAACTCACTCAATGTTTTGATTTTCTAGTGGATTTTTAGTCTTGCTTGAAAACTGTTTTCCAGTAATATGGATCCCACGGTTCCTTTACAAAAAGGATCCGGCTAGTATATCTTCCGGGATCCGTGGATCTGTAGTAGCAGAAACAGATTTGATAAAAACAAAGGTTTTACAGTTTTTATACCACGAAATATGTTTTATCCTACATTTTTTTTAGCATGCATACATGACTTCTAATGTATCACGAAAGAATATAAAACATATAAATCAAAATAAGTGACAAACACATTATGATAACAATAACCTAGATAAACTAGATCATTAATAATATTGCATTTCAATACTAAGGATGATACAAAGGATTGGGTATATAACCCCAATATAGATTAACAACACAAAGTAAATGTCTCCGTATGTGAACTTCATCATAGGGAACACAAGTGCGATGAGTGTTAGAGCGATGAGCACGAGTGCGATGTAAACCATGTTTATGATGGATCTTCTTGGTTTCGATTGAGATAGAATGAGGAGGAAGGTGAAGTTTTTGAATGAGAGGAAATTTTTGAAATTGGAAGATTTGAAAAAAAAATGAGGGTTTGATGAGATGGTCGACGGTGGGAGTATTTATGGGGAAGGAGGAATTTTGAGATTTGTGTTTTGTTTTATTAGAAGATATGATTTTTGGATTAAGTGAGATAAAACACAATTATTATAAACCATGATTTCTAGACGAAGTGACACATATGTGAAAAAAAGCTTCCTAATGAAGCTACATGTAAAACATGTGTAAACACGAAATCTACTCAAATAAATGCCTAACAAATAACAATTATTTATTAAACTAATATCATTTAGATATAAGTGGAAAGTCATACCTCGAATGCACTTAGGAATGTCTTTACAAATGACACAACAAATGTCACTTAGACGATTCCCGCTCCTTTGCGTTTAATATACCTTCTTAAGGAAGGTATTCTTGTTACCAAGCGACTCCTAAAGCTTGGTGGGTATGAGCTTTGACTAATCATCATGACAAGGAAGATTAGTACAATTAAATGAAAAAGAAAATAAGGAAAATGTTGTTATCAAGTCAACATCCAAAACATATAGTTTTTGAAAAAACATGGTGTTTGTTTTTATGAAAAACCTTCTTTGTAGTTTTCAATTAACTATGGATCGTATCAAGTTTTTAAAGTACAATATACTTCAAGAAACTTGGTAACGAAGCTCTGATACCAATTGTGGAAAACTAGAAGGGGGGTTGAATAGTTTTACCAATTAAAACTTCCTTTTAAACTATTTAGATTAACTTATGTCAATCTATTTGGGTGTGTGTGTTGGATGTTGATAAACAAGCATATAAGGATAAGTAATGAAAATATAAGGGTAAGAAGCATAAAACCACAACATGAGTATTTATAGTTGTTCTACTACAAGGACACCTTCCTTGCCCTACTCCACTCCCCGAGTCACCTACTCGAGAGTTCGTAAACACTACACCAATCTCCTTATGGCGGAGAAGCCTTCACAACGTCGCTTAACCTGTTTCCGGTACAAAGCTAAATACCGAGTTCTTTCACACCAAGGCGAACCACACCTAACACAACGTTGCCTACCCTTTATACGGTGCTAGGCTAACCACCGAGTTCTTTCACACCAAGGAGAACTAATCCTATCACAACGGCGCCTACCCTTTATAAGGTACTAGGCTAAGTACCTAGTTCTTTCACTCCAAGGTGAACTACACCTTCACAACGTCGCCTACCCTTTATTAGGTACTAGGCTAAGCACCTAGTTCCATTGCAATGGAGGAACTACTACCACACTACACCAACGACTAATCCCAAACGAGATCTACTCCTTTACCACATCATCAAGGATATCAATATCCTTGGATCTAATACTAGTCTATCTTGTACATCGAAACACACCATATCGAATGTACATCTAAGGTACCTTTGACTAGATCTACAAAACATCTTTCACTAATGTCTTGTGTCTTCACTTCTAAGCACCTTTCACTAATGCTTCTTTGTCTTGACTTCTAAGCACCCTTCACTAATGCTTCTTGTCTTGACTTCTAAGCACCTACCACAAGTGCTTATCCTATAGACGATAGATACCCTTCACTAATATCTTCGTCTTGACACTTGAGACATCTTTCACTAATGTATTCAACACTACACTTCTTTGAAAAAAGAAAGAGATCATCAACAAGAGGACTTCAGTAGCCTTGATGATGAGGAAGCATGGCAACTCATGGACTTGAGCTTGCTCGACTTCAAAGGTGGTGATCTTGCCTTTAAGAGGAACCTAGAAGATCACACAAAAACAAAACTACAAACATAGATCTCTTGGATCTAAGGTTAGTGAGATTTAACTCAGGGGAGAAAGTGTGTTAGAAAGGGATTGAAAGGGGTGAGAAACAATGAAGAAATGGCTCACTATTTATAGAGGAAAAACCTCTACTGTTCCCCGGATCCCACGGATCCCTTCCACTTAGGATCCGGCTAGCACAAAGCCAGGGATCCGTGGAACGCTCCTCTTTGCCCATGGGTATTTTTGGTTATGGGTCATGGGTCATGGGTTATGGGTTGATCCATGGTTTTCTTTCTAGATACAATGAACATGGTCAAGTGGTATGTATAAAACCATGGGTTATGGGTCAATACCATTTGCTAGTTTTTACCCATTAGTATTTACATGTTTTAACCTATTTTAGTATATACATGTTTTTACCCATTTTAGTATACTTAGTTTAAGTATGTGCTAATCCAATATGTAAACATTAGTTGTTATACATATGTATATCTAAAGCATAAAATCACTTATACTAGTTTTAGTGTTTTATGTGAAAGTGTAAGTGTGTTAGAAAACTATTAGTTCAAACCATTTACGTATTTTATTTGTTTCGTTAATATGATTTTACGTTTGTTAACGACAAAACATTAGAAGATCGTAGAATATAAATAAACGTTTTTACGGCTTATTTGTATTAACAAGCTTGTTTTTGTTAACTAGTTTTAAGCTAATATTGCATAGTTTTTCATATTCATTATGCAATGAGTCGTCATCAAGTGATGAACTTCTATAGTATTCGTGACATACCTCGTCATTTGCCATGAGACAAATTTCTTCGTCCTCCTCGTCACTCATTCCCCACGTGCCGCTCACGAATGCCTTTTGATCATCCCGTTTGGGACACTTACTAATAAAGTGGTTTGGGTCCCCACATTTAAAGCAAGTACGATCATCTTTTGGCTTCTCGTCGTCTTTGCTTTTCCGAAAGCCTTTCTTATCGTCATACGGTTGTTTGACGTATCTTCCCTTTCTTCTAAAGAACTTTTTAAAGTCCCTTACGGCCATAGCGTACTCCTCGTCGTCACTACTCGAAGAGGAGTTCTCTTCATCGCTTGAAGCCTTTTTGGCTTTAAGGGCAAGAGATTTGTGTTTCTCTTTCACCTTTGAGGCTTCGGAGTCTTTAGCAAGGACAAGCTTGTAGACTTTTAGGTTGCCTATGAGTTCATCGAGGGTGAGGATTGTCAAATCTTTTGACTCTTCGATTGCCGTCACCTTGGATCTCCACTTCGATGGAAGTTCCCTTAGATATCTCCTAACATGGTTACGGCTAGAAAAAGATTCATCAAGTGCTTGTAAAGATGTAATAATAGTATTAAAGTTAGCAAATGAATGATCTAGAGTTTCCTCATCCGATATTGAAAATTGTTCATATTGTTGAACAAATAAATCAATTTTATTATTTTTAACTTGTTGGTTGCCTTGATGAGTTACAACTAGAGAATTCCAAATTTCTTTAGAGGTTTTAAGCATAGAAATTCTTTCGAATTCCTTTTTCGGTAAAGCATTATATAAAACCATTTTTGCTTCACTATTTTTAGAAAGCTTTTTCTTCAATTCATCACTTAATTTATCATGAGGTATGTTAACTATATTCCCTTTATCATCTTTTGAGGTAGCCTCAAAATCACCTTCAACAATAATGTACCAAAGATCAATATCTTTAGATTTCACATATGTTTCGAATCTATTTTTCCAATAAATAAAACCATTAGTTTCAAGTAGTGGTGGTCGGTGCATAGATTGCCCTTCCTTATAATTTTTAGAACCCATAGTGATCGAAAAGTTTTTTAAATTCAAGTTTATTTTAAAACTTTTATAAACTTAGCTCTTGATGCCAGTTGTGGAAAACTAGAAGGAGGGGGAGTTGAATAGTTTTGCCGATTTTAATTTAGTTTTCAAAAACTTTAGATTCGTTAATATGTGAGATCTTGTGGATGTAGAGAAAGTATAGATCTAATGATAAAGCAAGCAAGTGAAGTAAATTTAAGGGATAGAAACGACACAACCGATTTACAGTGGTTCGGCTACAAGGACACCTTCCTTGCCCTACTCCACTCCCCGAGTCACCTACTTGAGAGTTCAAGCACTATGTCAACAAACTCCTTCACTTGGCGGAGAAGCCTTCACAACGTTGCTTACTCTTTTTCCGGTACAAAGCTAGATACCGGGTCTGTAGCACGGTGGACCAAACCAACACGACTATTACACAACAAATATGTGAAATATCAAATACAAGATCTTGGCTACAGAAATCTTGCAGAGTGACAAATCAATCAAGGACCCCTTGCTTGGATGACTTGTAGAATGCTCGTGATCTCGCCTTAGAGAAGGACCTATATGAGGATCACAATAGAAAGAAAGAAGAACAACTCTCTAGATCAAGTGATCTATATGTTAGAAGAGAATGAGAGTGTTTGAGAGATTTAGTAAAAATAAGGGTGAGTTAGAATGAAGAAATGGCTCTCTATTTATAGGCAAATTTCTCCTCTGTTCCACGGATCCCACGGATCCCTCCCACTTGGGATCCGTCTAGTGTAATCCTAGGGATCCGTGATACGCTCCTCTTTGCCCATGGGTTTTTTGGTTATGGGTCATGGGTTATGGGTTGGTCCATTTTAGATTCAATGTATCTAAGTATACATTGTATCTAGCCAACTTGGGTATGAGTTATGATCCATGGGTTATGGTTTTTACCCATCCTAATAAACTATTACAACAAATGCTTAATTATTACATTTTTGTATTTAAATGGCTATATGTAAATGCTTTACAAAAATAACATGTATCCTTATAATTATACTTAAGATAACATTATATTTGTTATCAACAGAACACAAAGAGATCGCAAAATATTAATAAACGTTTTTACGGTTTATTTGTATTAATAGACTCCTCAAACACAACACTAATGCTATAATCAGCTTTCCTTTTCAAAGTACATTGCGCTTCATGCCTCACATTGTAAATGAGGACACGGGTCTAAGCTGTCATAACTACCTAATAACGGACAAACTCTGCTACCAATATTGCATTAAAAATTGTCGATACCAGCGACACCACTTGCTTGGGAGCCCTCCCCTTATCTAACCAAACCAGACGAATCCAATAACACCATATCTAAGCCAATAACATGATCAATGGGTTACAAATTCCGCGAATGACTACTAACAACATTTACCCTCTTGCATGGCGACTGACTACTACCGCTTAAATACTTACCCCTTTTCTAAATTCTGCAAGTGACAGAGGACGTGCCCGCCATGGCTGCGACCACAATAGGTCACCACGCCAAGATACGTACAGTCTCATCTTCATAAATATTAGCTTGTCCAATATATATCTATACTAAAACAACTCAGTTCGGTTATCCAAATATGTACAACGACAATAACAAACAACAATTACTGCTCGCATCTGCTTCAAAAGCCCTTTTTTTTTAAATTACTAAAATGGATACGAATACTTAAACCCTATATAAAGAATCAAGATAAAAATTACCACAAACATACCAGCTACACCTTCAGCAACAAAACCCTAAAAATTGGGGTTTTGAATCCAATCCATCATAAACAACAATCGACACCATATTCCAACAAATCCTTATCACATCTAACCCAATATCAAACAAAACCCCTAATTTTGCAACAGATCATTTGCTAGTTACCATCCTACCCAACTGACCAAACACCATCTTACAAAAAACGCATGCAAAAACGAAAAGAGGTAGATCTAACAAACCCACCTAAACCGTTTGTCACTGACGCTGGAGAAAAAAGTAAACTTCTAGAGAGAGGTAACATACAATCGCTTTTGTATTAGAACAGGATAGTTGTTGGATCGCATCTTAAGAGGCAGCCCAACACACAATAAAATATTGCATAAGGAATTAAAAAAACCCACCGACGAGTTAGTATAGAGATAGAATTAAAGTGCGGGGTAAATTTGGAATTTAAATAGATAGACTAGGCATGTAGGATTGACTCGTGCTGGCTGTGTGAGACTAACTTGGAGGTTACGCAATTTCTTTTTGTTTTTAAATTTCAATAAATAAAATAGGTAAAAATGAAGTTTGAGTTTGACATAAACGTTACCTTTCTTCTTTTTCACTCACTAGACGAGTACTCGCGCTTAACGGCAGCGGTGTCTAGTTTCGACAAAATTTTGGCAGTGGTTAAGTTTGTTTCATGAATCAGTATTTTAAGCGTTAAGGAATCCATTTTGAATGATTATATTGTTTTTCCGATAGCGTTGTTTTGTATTTGAGATTGCCTTTTTTGATAGCATTTTTGTAAGTTGCATTAATTAATTAATATTAAAATAATAATAACGCCATTTTTTGTTAGAAGGAACAATTAACACCGATTTTTTGTGTCCCTAGAGAGTTGTAGTAGTTAGTGCACATAAAATAAAAATACGAATACAAACATTTATCTTTCGTCTTTATGTCTCAACCTTTCACTTTTATATCGTATAATTTCAGAGATTAGCATTCATGTGATATGGTATGTTGGAGTCAAATTTGCATTTTAGGAAGAGAATGCATTAATCTCTCCGAAATTAGCAATATTAGGGCAGAGCAATCCCGTCCGACACCCGAAAACCGTCCTGACCCGACTAGTCCCGAACGTCCCGAACCGAACCGAGCACACTCGGTTCAAGACTCGATTTGCGTTTTCAAGGTTTTCGGTTTCAGGCTGTGCCGTTTTCGGGTCGGGTCGGGACGGGCCGAAAACCAAGAAAACAAAGCCAAATTCCCGAATCCCGACCGAACCCGACATCCCAAATCGTCCCGAATCCCAAACCGAACATACACGGGTCGGGAGTCGGTTTGGATTTTGCAAGTACTTGATTTTGGGCTGTGTCGGTTTCGGGTCAGGACGGGTCGGTTCCGGCCCGACGCTCACCCCTAAGCAATAGTTTCCTTTAAACGCCATGGTTAAATACAGCTTTTAAAGTTTTCATTTAAACGTGTAGGCATGGTTGAATACAGGTTTTAAAGTTTCCATTAAAACGCGTAGCCATTTAAACGTCATAGTTACCTTTCTCACCACAATAGTTGACCAAATTCAATTTTAAAGTGTTGACCGAAATTCAGGTTTCCACTTTCAAGGAAGACCAAATTTTCTTTATATTTAGTAAAGAAGAGATATAATAGAACCTAAATGGTCTACTGCAAAGTTGACTAAAATTCAAGAAATTTGAATTTTGAATTCTTATTCTAGCATGATAGTTTTGGGTTCTCACATTTTTCAATGTACGGTATTTTTCATATCATCACAACCAAGAAAACCACTTTGAAACATCAACAAAAAATCAATAAACAAAACAACATAAAACAAAACCATGAACATAACTGATTCTACAGTATATCCTGTTAAAATTCCGGCATATCTACCGCAACGAAACCACCAAAAATACTTACAAAACAACAGTATAACAAACTCAAAATGCCTAAGTTTACATACACTTACAAACTACCAACAAACATACAAATTACTAACAAACTTACAACTACATACAAGAATTTACTAACTACTTTAAAAAGAAACTACACATTTACTGGAAACAAAAACAAGTTCGATTGCGATGGCGATACACATTCAGGCAGCAGCGGCGGCAACGGTGTACTCCGGCGGTAATAACAAATTTATAAAAAAAATTGTCAAAAAAGTTATATAAACTCAAAGCTGAAAAATAATACATATATAGATAGATAGATATAAAAGTAACCACAAAACTTGATATAAATCTATCAAATACTAAAAACAATTGAATAACACTATTAACATAATCAACTTTATACAAATATTAACCACAATTAAAATAAGGCATACTATAAAGTGTGACAACAACGTTTTTCGGCAGCACAAGCCATGCAGCCGCGACAATAGATTTTTCCGGCGAGACATCGGTGAGCGCCCGTTCTATTTCCGGCAAAGCAGTGGTGGCGAAACCAATTTCCGGCGAGTCTGCGACGGCGGCTGTAAAAAATTATAATTTTTAAACTTAGATCTACGAATAAAATCTATAGATTTATAAAAAAATTATAAAAAACTTGATCTATTAATAAAACTCAAAAAAATTACCTCAAAAGATGATGGTCGTGAGTCGTGGTGGTTATGGGTTTTGGTGGTGGTTTGGTTTAGTTGGTGGAGTCGTCCAGTGGCGGTGACAACCTGTGGAGGTGACGTCCGGTGGTGAGAGTCGTATTGGTGGGTATTGTCGTATTATTTTTTGTGTGTGTTTGGTATTATCGATTTTCAACATTCAAGTTTTAACATTTCACTTTTATATTTGATCATTTTTCTATTTTATATAGTTAAGATTAAGGTATAGCCAAAAATTAACAAGATATCTAATATCTTATGGATGTGATATTTACTTATTCGTGAAATGACAAGTTACAAAAACAAGCTAGCTGTAAACTTGGTTCAACAAACAACTTTTGATGTTTAACCAAGATTTTCAATATTTGTTTTCATTCAACACACCAGTCAAACAATAAAAAGTTAATTTACATTTACTAGACGAGTATTCGCGCCTAGCGGTAGCGGTGTCTAGTTTTCTTCAAAATTCCGACGACCCATAAGTTTCTTCAACAAACTGTATTTGTAGCGTTAGAGAATCATTTTCGAATAACTATAATTCTGATGTGTGGTTGCATAACAGCAGAAATATACAGTTTTCAAAAAAATTGTGTAGAGTTAATCTAAGTGTGAGAGTATATTTTCTAATAGGATTGTTTTAAATTATTAAGATTTTAGTAATAATAGATTCAAGCATTACAAAAAGCAACACTATTATGTAGTTGGCAATATTATATTGTAGTTTAGAGGTATAGCCAACGTGTGTGACCGTTTTTCATGTTTTGTCGATAATTTAGGCAGTGATAACTGTTTTATTTTATTTATTTTTTTTTTACATGCGTAGCGTTTATTATTTGGTGTGTGGCTTTTAAACTTATAATCTTACAAATTTGATATCACCATAATAAGATTATCTTATATTATCAATTTGCATAGATATTTAAGCATTGTTCAAAGCTATTTGTTTGGGGTACAAATAATTATCGCTAAAGATAACAATACTATTTAATTTTTGTGATTTTAATAAACTCACAAAACATTATTTATATATTGGACAAAGGGCTATACAATATACATTAACTTTTAAAAAATGATTCATATATGCTAGTCCTTTAAGTGGTGCAAGACCAACATTTTTTAAAAGAACATTATACAAATGACAAAGTACATGTGTCAAAGCAAAATAAACAACAAAAAACTACAATTACTTTGTCTCTCATTTTTCCAAATTTGTCACGGGTTCCAAAACTACTTCATCATTTCTCATATAATTTTGTTAAATATGAAACCCAGTTTGACCCTGGTGGTTCAACCGGTTGAACCGTTCCGGTCAAAACACAGGTCGATTTAAACCTAGTCAACCCAACAGGTTGGTTCAAAAATAGGTCGAATTAAACTAGGTTAACCCGCCGGGTTTGAAGCATCTCGGGTCAACCCAATTTTCGATGTATATTAATAGTTTTCTTTTGAAATGTCTGTCTTCAACATTTCCACTTTTAGCTTTAAATTTTCACTTTTTACTTTTTAGTTTTTCCTTTATATATAGTATATAGCAGGGTATCCGCGCGTTTCAGCTACGGGTACCCTGTGACGATTAACCGGAGAAATAGATCTCGATGAGATCTTATTCACCAGTTTGTATCGGTGTTCAACGGGTCCTCTCTTGTTCGTTTTCGGATGGCTTTAATTGGTTAGCCAAACCGGTGGCGGCACCGATTCCCGGTTGAACACGCTGGTCCGGTCCAGTCCGATTTTCAAAACTAAATGTACCATCAACTTGTTAGCTTGTATGAAGTTTTTTGTGTTTTATTAATTTGTATAATGTGTATAATAAAATGTAATTTTCATTTTAGGGTGTTTTAAAAATAACATTAATTAGTGTGTTTAATTATTTTATATTTTGCATTATGTTATAGCTTTTTTAAATTGTACATTACGATGTTTTAATTGGTTGTTTTTAATTTGGTATATTTGCTTTTAATTGGCTGTACTATGTGAATAAATTAATGTACTTTTAAATAATGAGGTGTTTTAATAAGAGTATTAATTACATTATGCATTTCTCTCTTCATTGACCAATTTCAACTTTTCAATAATTCAACAATTAACCTTTGACTAATTTTCTATTATATGTAGTATAAATATTATACTATCTAAATTTAAAATACAACATGTACTTATACGGACCATTAGGTCTCATGCGAAACTTAGCGAACAGAAAAGTCGGTGTTCATTCCACCTTTCTATCATATACAACCAAGCAGAGTCACTTTATTTTGCTTACCTATAAATCAATACTTATCAAGGGACAAATTCCCACCATCCATCTAGTTTGATCTAATGGTGGGGATTAACCTAAGATTTAGTAGATAAATTTAAGTCCATGTTTTTTTTCTTGTATTTTTGTCTTTCTTTTTTGTTCACTTTTTTTTTTTTTTTTTTTTTTTTTTTTTTTTTTTTTTTTTCTATTCACGTTTTTTTGTTTAAATTAAATTTTGTTTTTTATTTTTTAATTCGCGTTTTTTTTAATTCGTGTTTTTTTTTCTTCGATTTTATACGTTTTCATCTGTTTTCATACGTTCTTATACGTTTCCCTGTTTTCAAACGTTTTCGCCCGTTTTCATCATTTTTATTTCATTTTTCATCCGTTTTCAGACGTGTTTTTACTCTTTCAGACGTTTTCGCCCGTTTTCATACGAATTCGTCCGTTCTCTTACGTTTTCGTCCATTTTCTTAAGTTTTCATTTGTTTTCATACGTTTCTGACTATCACAAGTGTTTTCTGTGATTATCTGAATATCAATTTGTGATATTCTGAAAAACACAAGTGATATTTTGTTAATATCACTTTGTGATTTTCTGAATATCACATTGTGATATTCTGAATATCACTTGTGATTTTCTGAATATAACTATGTGATATTCTGAATATCACTTTATGATATTATGAATATCACTTCTGATTATTTGAATATCACTTTGTGATATTCTGAATATCAGTTTGTGATATTCTGAATATCACTTTGTGATATTTTGAATACCACTTGTGATTTTCTGGATATCACTGTGTGATATTTTGAATATCACGTGTGATTTTCATGTTACAAAACATTAGTTGAAAATCACTTGTGATATTCAAAAAATCACTTGTGATATTCAGAATATCACACAATATCACTTGCGATATTTACAGTATCATTTGTGATATTCAGAATATCACTTGTGCTATTCAGAATATCACTTGTGATATTCAGAAACGTATGAAAACGTTTAAAAATGGCCGAAAACATTTAATAACGGATGAAAACGTATGAAAACGGACGAAAACGTAAGAAAACGGACGAATATTTATGAAAACATAAAAACACGTATAAAAACGGATGAAAATGTATGAATAATGGAAAACGGGCGAAAACGTATGAAAACGGACAAAAATGTATGAAAATGGACAAAAACGTATTAAAACGGACGAAAACGTATAAAAGGGAAGGAAAAAACGCGAATTAAAAAAAATGTAAATAACATGAATTAAAAAAAAACAAACAAACAAAAGAAAACGTGAATATAAAAAAATGTGAATTTAAAAAAGAGTGAATATTAACAAAAAAACGTTTATTAAAAAAAACATAAAAAAAAACATCCGTGATTTTAACCGAAAACGTGAATAATTAAAGAAAAACAAAAAAAGAAAGAAAGAAAGACAAAAAAAAAATGTGTATAAAAAAAACAAAAAGACAAGAAAAAAATATGGACTTAGGTTTAGACATATTAAATCTGAGGTTAATCCTCACCATTAGATCAAACTAGATGGATTGTGAGGATTTGTCCTTTGATAAGTATCAAAATAAGAGTAAGCATTTGAAAATTTCTCATACAGAGTCATTTTATTTTGCTTACCCATAAATTTATACATACTAAAGGATAAATCCTCACCATCTATTTAGTTTGATCTAATGGTGGGGATTGACCTAAGCTTTAAACGTAAACTTAAGTCCATGTTTTTTTTTTTTTTTTTTTTTTTATATGTATATATTTTAAATTCACGTTTTTATTTTATTCACGTTTTTCATTTTCTTAAATTCGCGTTTTTTTCTTCGCTTTCATATGTTTTTGTCCGTTTTCATACGATTTCATTCATTTTCATATGTTTTCGTCTGTTTTCATACGTTTTCGTTCGTTTTCATACGTTTTCTTTAGTTTTCATTAGTTTTTTTCGTTTTCGTCAATTTTTCATACGTTTTCATCCATTTTCAAACGTGTTTTTATGCATTCATACGTTTTCGTCCGTTTTCATACGTATTCGTACATTTTCTTACTTTTTCGTCCGTTTTCTTACGTTTTCATACGTTTCTGACTATCACAAGTGATTTTCTGTGATATTCAGAATATCACTTGTGATTTTCTGAATATAACTTTGTGATATTCTAAATATTACTTTGTGATATTATGAATATCACTTGTGATTTTCTGGATATCACTTTGTGGTATTCTGAATATGACTTGTGATTTTCATTTTACAAAACATTAGTTTAAAATCACTTATAGTATTTAGAAAATCACAGAATATCACATGTGGTCATCTGAATATCACATAATATCACTTGTGATATTCTGAATATCACTTGTGATATTCATAAACATATGAAAACGGCCGAAAACATTTAAAAACGGACAAGAACGTATAAAAACGGACGAAAACGGCGAATATGTATGAAATTTAAACCAAAATTTGACCATTTTCTCTTTATACATGGTAAATATAAACTTACATATTTTTATAAGTTTCAAAATAAGCAAATTAAGTTTGTGAGACATAAAACGAAATCACTTAAGCTCATAAGCAAATAAAATAAGGTTAAACAAATACCCTCAAACTATGCAGCTGCTATTCAAATTATATGTTTGTGATATTAAGAATATCACTTGTGATTTTCTGAATATCACTTTGTGATGTTCTGAATATCATTTGTGATTTTCTGGTAGTGATATCCTGAATATCAATTGTGATTTTCATGTTACAAAATACTAGTTGAAAATCACTTGTGCTATTTAGAATATCACAAGTTATATTTTGAATATCACAAAATATCACTTGTGATCATCTGAATATCACAGAATATCACTTTTGATGTTCAGAAACGCATAAAAACGTTTGAAAACAGCCAAAAACATTTAAAAACGGACGAAAACGTATGAAAACGGACAAAAACGTAAGAAAATGGACGAATATGAATGAAAACGGACGAAAACGTATGAAAGCGTAAAGACAAGTATGAAAACGAATGAAAACTTATGAAAACAGACGAAAATGGACGAAAACGTATGAATAATGAATGAAAACGTAAGAAAACGGGCGAAAACATATGAAAACGTAAGAAAATTGATGAATATGTATGAAAACGGACGAAAACATATGAAAGCGTAAAAACAAGTATGAAAACAGACGAAAACGAATTAAAAAACGTGAATTAAAAAAAACGTGAATAACTTGAATTAAAAAAAAAAAAACGCGAGTTTAAAAAAAACGTGAATTAAAAGAAAAAGAAAAAAAAAATGAATAAAAAAAAAGATAAAAAGACAAGAAAAAAAAACATGGATTTAGATTTATCTAATAAATCTTAGGTTAAACCATACCATTAGATTAAACTAAATGGATTGTGGAGATTTGTCTTTTGGTAAGCACCAAAATAAAGGTAAACAATTGAAAATTCCTCTTGATACCTAAGTAGTTGGAAAATAAGTCATTACTACATACATGTCATGTTTAAACTAATGATATATATATATATATATATATATATATATATATATATATATATATATATATATATATATATATATATATATATATATATATATATATATATATATATATATATATATATATATATATATATATATATAGAGTTAGGATCAAATAAGAAGATTACTTAAAATAAGAAGAAATAAGAAGAACTATAACCGCAAATCCGAGATGCACATACCTAAATTAGATGCATCCCTATAATCTTAGATGCATTATAACACACCATAGTGTGTTTTCTAGCTTTTAATTAGATGCATATACGTATATTAGATGCATTTCATGATTTCTCTTTTTTTTGTTCCTCTGCACGTGCCGAAATCATGAAAATCAATTTGCACCATCTATACATCAAATTAACTTTCGAAACTCAAGATGTTGCATCTCTATGAATAGAAATGCATCTAATGCAAGTCGTTGCATCTCAAATGCGTGGTTTTGGTCACTTCTCACAACTTCTTATTTTAATTTACTTCTCACTGGATCCCTACTATATATATATATATATATATATATATATATATATATATATATATATATATATATATATATATATATATATATATATATATATATATATATATATATATATTTTAATCATACAACAGAGTAGTGATTGCAAATCTTTTGTTTTTCCAAAGGACGTTAAACTGAAATGACATAAACGATAAGCATAGAGTAAAATGTGATTGTAAACAAACGTAACAACTAACAAGAATAAATCATGTATGGTAGTTAAACTAATGGTTATCAAAATCGGATAACGATAATCGTACGATCTTAGGATCCTTCTTAAACTAACATACAAAATTTGAGTAGAATCATAAATAACACAGAATGAGTGGTGAGATCATCGGATCATCGCAATCCGCTCCTATGATTATAAAACCTTTTTTTGAATTTGGAGAACACGATACAATTTTAAACCATCAACAACTTGAATAAAGATCAAGTCATCAATCTTTGTTTCATCAACTATTATACACAATATTGTTTTTTTTTAATTAAAAATGCCTTTAATTATGTGCTTGAATATTAGTAGTTGTTTATTGGGAAAATAACGTCCCTTTTGAATCATGATTTTATCTTACAATCTTCATGATGAAAACGAGTTTAGATAAAATCCTCACTTTTAAGAATATGTGAGTGACTTGTCTCTAACACATGTAAAATTTAGACTAAAATACACGGTTGGTCCCTAAACTTGTCAATCCGCTTCTCGTTGGGACAAAACTGGGAATTATCATCGCCGGAGGTCCAAAACATGGGCTTTATATGCCAAACTCGTCCTTTGACCAATAACACCGTTGTCAACGTTCCGTTATACTCCAAAAAACCCCGTTATCATGCTGTTGAGGGTAGAAAAGTCATTTTACTTGATGTACTATAGCAGATGTCTTGTCTGTTGGTTTAATGGACAATAAATTAATAGACGTGTGTTAGGATCGAACTCGAGACCACGGGATTGCACACTTTGCATATGAGAATTAAAGTTAATAATTAAATATAAATGTTATATTTATTTATTAATTAAACGAAATAATTATAACGGACGTTAAGTAATTAAGTGTAATGGACTAACAGTCGTTAAATGTAATTGGAAAGGACTAGATTGCAAAATAATATTGGGAAGGTTCCAGAATCCCTTTGGGGATAGCAAACCGATCGGCCACAAGGGTTTCCCAACCCAACCCAAACTCAACTTGTTCTCCAAGTTTAGTTGAGTATATATACAAGACTAGGGGTCTTGGTTTTTGCATCTCTTGTACTTATTAAGCTAAAACCTAAATTGTTTTGTGTGTGTTTTTGCTTAATTCGGTCGACATACACTTCAAGGGTGTCGACACATCACTATTCCAAACTCAAATTGTTTTGTTTAATTAAAACTAGCATTCCTTTAATTCGGTATAGTACGTGTGTACAAGAAAGTGGTACTAACACATTATTGTTAGTATTCTTGGATTGAATTACAAAATCGGTAAGGGGTAATTCACATAATCCTATAAACCCTAATTAGGGTTCATCCAATTGCTAGTTTGTGGATTTGATTCTTGTTCGGCTAGAATCAAGAAAGGTACGCATACTTTATGTTTTAGTTAATTAATGATTCATTATACGTTCCTATACGCTTCCGCATGTGTACTTGATGTTTATTGTTTATATTTATGATTAGTCATGTTATATAATTCCAACAGTGGCATCACAAGCTTGCTTTAATGAGTAATTAATTACTAAACACGTAAAAAACGAATATTGTATGTTGTTTGATATGATTATTCTAGGGTTTTGGTTATGATTATGTAAACCCTGATTTTAGGGTTAGAGCTTTTGCCCTAATTTGGTTTTAAATTTTTTATGGATCAAATTAAAAAAAAATTTAGTCGATTGTTTTTAAAAATTGTTTTAGGGTTTATTATAATTCGGTTTATTATAATTGTTATGTTATCAATATCGAAACCTAGAATTAATATATTTGTTACGTGATATATTTATGAATAAATTGTTATGTGACATGGAATTGTATGCGATCTTGTGACAACGTGAATAAATTGTTATGTTAAATCCATGAAAACGTGCATGTTTGGCATGGATTATTGTCGATATATATATATTTAATTGTTAAGATTGGTTATGCGCAGATTAATTGCTAACTTTTATACACATGTATATTTATGATAAATCTTGAATTGGGGAAGACTCCAATTATATACCTTAATTAATCAATTATGTGCAATTTGGTATATTATTAATTATGGGTTTACGCAATCGATTCGTCGATGTATGTGGCTCACTTTCAATTGAGAGAGTGAAAGCCCTTATTAATATATACATTAATTAACCTTGACATTGATTATTAATAGGGTTTTATCGAATAAGTTGCATGTGGCTACTTGTTTACACGTATTAATTGTTAGTTATGTGCGCATTGTTTTTAGTTTTTATTTTTTATTTGTTTACTTGTTTGTTTATTATGTGTGACAGTTTTAAGCAAAGGGTAATTTTGAATAGAAAAATAATACGGACTATACAATGGTGAAATTTGATTTGTTTTTAAAGAGTTAAGCTTTCAATAGTTTAATTGATTGGTGACTTTGGTACAAATGGTCTGAACGGCTCACCCAATTTGACGGACTATGTGGGAAGTACTAGGAGGGGAGCGCATTAAATTGTGACCCTAAAGAAGGAGGTTATTGCTTCAGCGCTGACCGAATTCTCCGCTTGCTTGCGAGTCAAATTGGAGCTACCAAGTAAGCCATAAATGTACAAAATCATCTTAAGGGTGAATTAGTTTTAATTCCATGCGCCACTTCGGTGGTAATTACCCGAAACACTAAGTGTTTACACTTATGCAAAAGTACGGTATAATGGACGATAATTAAAGTTAAATTCCTTGATTGGCGAAACCAATACCTCAATCAAAACTTTGATAATTTGATCTTTATGAATTGGTAATAAAAAGTTTTTTATTAAAATTATGCTACAAGATGAATGCATGACATCTTTGTACATATTTGATTTGACCACATAAAATCAAAACTAGTACCCTTTATAAATTAAGTTATGTGCCATCTAATAAAAGGAACACTTGAAGTTGCAATTTACGTCATGTCAGAACTTGGCGAGATTGTGATGGAGATGTAAATCTTTATGTAAAGTCAGACCTTACATGAACATATTTGCAGTTCTTTAAGTTAGACACTTAAGTTGAGTAGGAAGTGAGACCTGGACTCAAGGCATAAGATGGGATGAAACATGTTTATATTTGCAATAGCGTTGGAAAATATAAATCCCATAATGATCTAGGAATTGGAAATTGTTTGCCAATTATTGTTCGACAGATTACCTTATTATATGCTTTCGTTACTAGCAGATCAACTGATGTAATGAACCTATGATAATTTGGATCCTAGTTTTCGAGAAAATTCTATGGTTATATGAATATTACCTTGGGTATTTTATTTTTTTGAAAAGTTTAATTATCGAAAATACTAAAATTGAATTTTGCTAATTCTTTAAATGTATTAATGCAACATTAAACCATAAACGATGGTTATTCATGTATTGGTAAATTGATCTACACCTGTAAGGGTTTTTGGTAGAGTCAACTTTACTAAAAGAATAAACCTAGTCCTCTTTTCATAAGAAAGAGTGAGATTCAATCTTATTCCTTTTCATGAATGAAGAAAGGTATGATAGGACAATTAGAATTGTCTAAATTCTAAATACATAACTCGTAAGCAAATTTTAATAGTTAAGAAAATTGCATATTTTTTGAGTTATTAAATTAGAAGCTAGACTAATTACTGTATAATTGGTAAAAGACAATCTAGCATATTTTACCTAGTTGTTTTGTTTTGACTATTTAAAAGTACTACTTACAATTGTTGGAATAGTAGAACTATTAAGAAAGAAATTGCATGCCCAATTTTCAAGTTAATACCATTGATGGATAATTCATCATCTACATAGTAGAATGCACTCTTTTAGTATATAAGTCATTGTTATGTATGGACTTTCTCAAAAGTGTAGGGAAGTAAATAGAGTGCTATTTTCTTTCACTGGTTAATGAAACATTTACAATGTTGTCAAATTCAGTGGGAGTATTGTGTTCTTATTACTGAATAAGGAATTAATATAATGATCTCTAATTCAGTGGGAGTTACAAGCTTTGTCATCTTGGTAGTAACTCAGATTATCTCTAGAATGTCTTAAGATAATTACTTTCCACTTGTAGACACTTATGTTTTCAAGGATAGTCATGTACGTTTCCTTATTAGACAACGAAGTGGTTCTACATCTACTAGTTATGCTAATATCAATGACATAATCATATTGGTCACATAAATAAACATATGTCGTGTTGTTTATCTGCTTCATGATGTTGTTCCGTGCACAAGTGGGAGAAATCTATATTGTGTGCAAGGTACAACATATAAGTATATGATTTAACGGATTCTCTTGACTGCCAGGTAAGAGACTAACATTCAAATATAACTTGTACATATCTAATTCAAGAAACACTTGGTGTTGCAATTTACGTCACGTGAGAACTTAGTGAGATTGCAACAAGTTCTCACGTGAAACATGATGTAGTCCTACGTTATTGTGGAATGACATAAATGAAACATGATGTAGTCCTACGTTATTGTGAAGTAAATAAATTAACTTGAAATTACTATTGAAACCAAAAGTTGTGCTCATAATTACTTTAATTAAATATGTTTATGATTCATTGTAAAGACATAAATATAAAGTCTTTTAAGACTTATAATAAAGTAAGACGTCAACTTGTTAGGTTTTTTAATTAAGACATATACAAGAAGTTATTGAGTTGATCAATGATTTATAACGTTAAATGGGATTATAACAATTTATGTTTTCTTGATGAGACATGGATATGAAGTGACTTGGTTAAAAAGCACTTGTATTATAAAGCATGCAATTGGCTTGGAAAGTCTATTATACCATTAAGTTGACTTAGTTGGTAAATAAGTAAGTCAAAAGGAATATGTTTATCCTATATATTGTTAGATTGTCTTACAATATTAATTCTAATGAATACCACAAGTTGATGGTATGTTCAGTTAGGAGAATCAAACTCTATTTGATTTGTTTGATTCAAGATAACCATAACTTTTTTCTTAAAAGTAACAAGGTTAGAAAATTGAGTATGGATTGAATATACTCAATATGACTCCAACCTAGAAGATTAATAAAACACCATTTTATTATGGAATGTAATGAATCACATTAAGTTTTAAAATTGAAGATTCTGAATTTGTTAAACTACTTATTAATAGGTTATTAACAAACTAAAGTCAGAAATTATCAATGTGTATTTGTAATGTCCCCAAAAGAGAACAATGTAGTTTTGCTCTAATTGCTAAGTATATATATAGATAGTCTATATATTACAAAAGGCAAGTGAGAGTTTTTCTATCTTGAAAGATAAAATTATAAGATACATAATCTTCTTAAATACACTAGTAAATATCATGATGAGGCTAGATATGAAATGTTAACCTCAAGATGATGGAATTTTCATTCATAGATCTACAAGGATATCTCAGATATTTGATTTATATGCTGAGTAGAACATGAGTTACAGGATTATAGTAAACCTGATAATTATTATGATGGATTACCAAATATTGAATTGGATAAGTTACTCATACTATGAATGTTAAAGATGTTGTCCATAAAGATAATCAATTTAAGAAATTTGGTTTATCTTAATAGTTAGACTAGATAATGGAAATGAGTTTTTCAAAGAGATGAAAAACCCTAGTTGTTTGAATTTCTATGTAGAAATCATATGGACAATATTGTACACATATTTAATGCATATCTTATGACAAAATTATTAATCGTACTTAAGCAATTAATTATGATTGAATATTCTTTTCTAGACACATTAAATATATAAAGATGATAATTGTCATACTTGTTTCCATTAATATGAAATATGACAATGGAATATCAAAACTCTTTCTTGAGAAATTACTTGAGCGAGGACGATAAGTAATTGAAAGGTTTTTTGAATTCATATAATCTTTGGTAGTGTACGAAGTTCAATAATTCATGAATGGATAAATGCATGCATCTATGAAATTATTCTTATGTTAAATTATTAAATCCTAATTTTGATTTATAATTGAAATAAGATAAATTTTAAGTATTCCTGAAAGCTGGTGGGAGTATTATGTTAAGGTTTTTAAATCTTGTATGTTGTATAACATATAGGAAGTAACATTCCTTGTAAGCTAAATGTTAAGTCTTAGATTTGAATGAAACTTCACTTGTAAGATTTAAGAATTAAAACATACAACCTTGGAATATATGTTTATTATCAATAAACATGTACAGTAAAATAAATTATTCTAATAAAACATGATATATCATTTGGGAAATGGTTAAATATTTTTGGAAAAGATAGAACATGAATGAAATCTAAGTTTGACATGTAGATTCATCATGTACATCATGTAGTATATTCAAATTGTTGTATCATTCTTGAATGATAGATGATTTGACAACATTGATATCTAACTAAAAGTTATTAGATAACTTGTGTAATGAATATTCTAAAAGAATTACAACCTCAGCCTGGAATTTCTCCTAGATTCTATGGATGAACAATATGTCAATTGTTGTGCAAATTTTCATCAGCAACAAACTTGAAAGTTTGGAAGACATCAAACATTACACAATAAGATATTAAGGTTTACGGAGTTTTAATGAGCATATTGTTGTTTGTATACAATGATGCTGTTTTAATTGAGATGACACTCATTACTAGTCATGGTAGGATTTCATCCTTGTTAATGGCCATGTGAACTAGTTGTGCTACTAAAAGCACAGTTACATTATACATTAAAAGAATAAGAATACTTTAAACTTTAAAATGTTTGAAAGTTTAAATTGTCATAAATTGGTGATAGAGGATGTCACACACTTTATGAATTATTATGTGGATTGTTGAATGAACACTTACAAGGACTTCATTAATTGAATTCTTGAAATAAGTATTCTCAAAATTATGATAGATCAAGTTGGTTGGTTTATGCCTTGTCAACAAGTATGATTGTCATTACTTGAGGCATAATTCATCAACTGGAATTTTCATGCATTGATCTATTTGGTATTTGGATAAGGGATGTTAAACAATTGTTATAATAAATCAAGTACTTGGTATGATTTATTTTATAATATATTGTATCCTATATTTGCATGTTTTAATCCGTGAATAAATCTATATATTCTAAATCGTCCATTGTCAATTAATGATATAGGAGTATCATTAAACTAAAACAAATATGAGAGATATGGTATGAGAATGCATACCAATTTCAGATGATATTAAATGAATTGAATATAGGACTTATCCCTACTACATGATTTTACTTTATGGATATTGTTATTAAGTAAATCATGAATAGTTATCCTCAGACTTGAGATACCATATAAGTGTCATGAATGTAGTGCACTTATGTGGAACAACTTAACGCTATACGTAACTGTTAGTCATAAGGGTTGTTTCATGAAGTGTTGCAAAGTGTGGAAAACTAGAAGGGGGGGTTGAATAGTTTTACCAATTAAAACTTCCTTTTAAACTATTTAGATCGACTTATGTCAATCTATTTGGTTGTGTGTGTTGGATGTTGATAAACAAGCATATAAAGATATGTAATGAAAAGATAAGAGTAAAAAACACAAAACCACAACGCGAGTATTTATAGTGGTTCGGCTATAAGGACACCTTCCTTGCCCTACTCCACTCCTCGAGTCACCTACTCGAGAGTTTGTAAACACTACACCAATCTCCTTATGGCGGAGAAGCCTTCACAACGTCGCTTAACCTTTTTCCGGTACAAAGCTAAATACCGAGTTCTTTCACACCAAGGAGAACCACACCTAACACAACGTCGCCTACCCTTTATACGGTGCTAGGCTAACCACCGAGTTCTTTCACACCTTAGGAGAACTAATCCTTCACAACGTGGCCTACCCTTTATTAGGTACTAGGCTAAGCACCTAGTTCCATTGCAATGGAGGAACTACTACCACACTACACCAACGACTAATCCCAAAGGAGATCTACTCCTTTACAACATCATCAAGGACATCAATATCCTTGGATCTAATGCTAGTCTATCTAGTACATCGAAACACACCATATCGAATGTACATCTAAGGCACCTTTCACTAATGCCTTTGATTAGATCTACAAGACACCTTTCACTAATGTCTTTGATTAGATCTACAAGACACCTTTCACTAATGTCTTGTGTCTTCACTTCTAAGCACCTTTCACTAATGCTTCTTGTCTTGACTTCTAAGCACCTACCACAAGTGCTTATCCTATAGACGAAAGATACCCTTCACTAATATCTTCGTCTTGACACTTGAGACATCTTTCACTAATGTCTTCAACACTACACTTCTTTGAAGAAAGAAAAGAATCATCAACAAGAGGACTTCAATAGCCTTGATGATGAGGAAGCATGGCAACTCATGGACTTGAGCTTGCTCGACTTCAAAGATGATGATCTTGCCTTTAAGAGGAACCTAAAAGATCACACAAACACAAAACTACAAACATAGATCTCTTGGATCTAAGGTTAGTGAGATTTAACTCAGGGGAGAAAGTATGTTAGAGAGGGGTGAATAATAATGAAGAAATGGCTCACTATTTATAGGCAAATTTCCTTACTGTTCCCACGGATCCCACGGATCCCTTCCACTTGGGATCCGGCTAGCACAAAGCTAGGGATCCGTGGAACGCTCTTCTTTACCCATGGGTATTTTTGGTTATGGGTTATGGGTTGATCCATGGTTTTCTTTCTAGATACAATGTACCTTAAGGATACATTGAACTTGTATAAGTGGTATATATAAAACCATGGGTTATGGGTCAAAACCATTTGCTAGTTTTTTTTATCTATTTAGTATATACTTGTTTTTTACCCATTTTAGTATATACTTGTTTTTACCCATTTTAGTATACTTAGCTTAAGTATGTGTTAACTCAATATATAAACACTAGTTGTTGTACATATATATCTAGATTATAAAATCACTTATACTTGTTAAGCCAATATGTAAACACTAGTTGTTGTACATATATATCTAGATCATAAAATCACTTATACTTGTTTTAGTGTTTTATGTGAAAGCGTAAGTGTGTTATAAAACTATTAGTTCAAACCATTTACGTGTTTTATTTGTTTCCTTAAAATGATCTTACTTTTGTTATCGACAAAACATTAGAAGATCGTAAAATATAAATAAACGTTTTTACGGCTTATTTGTATTAACAATCCCCCCCTTTTTGTTGATGACAAAACATAAGATTATTTTAAGGAAAAGCTAAAATTCGTAAAAGTTTGAATTTGTAGTTTTTACTTTCTTCTCCCCCTTTTTGTCGAAACAAAAAGTGTTTGAAAGAAAGCAACACATCGTTTTTAAGAAAAAACATGTGAAAGGAAAAAAAAATAGAGAGCAAGTAACGGGAAAGGATCTCGTCGTTACTCCCCCTTGACGAGTCCACCCCTAGGTAAGGGCGTCAGGAAACTAATTCTAATCTAGTTCATTTGCAACTAACTTATGCAAAGGATTACGTCTATGTGACGGGTGTGCTCCCCCTAGATGATTGCAATATTTGCAACGGGAAGGCATGAAATTTAAATCAAATGTTGCAAGTAATTTTGCAACGTATTGTTTTGACACCAAGCTCCCCTAGATTTAGGATGTCAAATACTTTATGTGTTAATTGAATAACTGCAAAACAAGGGTTAGAAAACAAGTATAATTCACAATTTCCGGCAAATGTGATAAAGAAAAACATTCTGACTTCACGGATCCCACGGTTCCCTTCTAGTAGGGATCCGTCTAGGCAATACTGAGGGATCCGTCTGGCTGATGACTAAAATCAGCAAAGGTGATATAACAAGTAATGTTATCACATAAATGAGATATGAATACATATTCTCAGAAAAATAACACGTAGCATGTAATTCCATTTAATAAAACAAGAGTTATGATAAACATGACTCAAAAATAAGAAAATAGACAATACATAGCTAGGAATTTCTTAGACCAACTAACGCTTAAAGCTTAGACACCACTATAATCTTCTAGCTCAAGTTATGTTTAGGTTTAATCTCGTCGAAACGTTCGAGGAGATGATAGAACATAAAACGTTGGTCTTCTCGTACTTCATGTATCAAACTTTCAACATGTTGACAATGATAGCAATCTTTGTCATGGCTAGGTAGTGGTGGTGGATGAAATGAAGTGGCTTGATTCAAAGGATCAATTGAAGTGGTTTGAGGAGCCTCGAATGATGGAGGGATTGGTGGAGGTCCATTTACGAATGGTTCGATCAAGAATGATGATGGTGGTAAAGATGTGTCAACTTCCATAAGGTCGGGTGGTTGACTTTGATGATTTCTTATAATCCAAATGGGATTATATGATGGAAACGGCGAAAAGGAAGCCGGAGCAAGTGTTGACTCAACACCTTGATTTTGAATCATTGTGCCTCCTAATGAGGAGAATGTTGTCGGCGGAAGCGGATGAGACGGCCTAGGTGGCAAGTCCTCTAAATTGTAGAGGTGAGGTGATGATTGTGGGGATGTAAAAGAGATAGCTCTAGGAACCAATGGTGATGGTTTAGTGGAGATGATATTGTTTGGCCTAGGAGGTATGGTGGTGTTTGGCATTGGTAGTTTTGTGGGTACTAACCTTTTAGGAATTGGTTTGATTGGAAGAGGGAGGATCCTATCATTTGTTGGCTTGACCGGAGATGATTCGGTTGAAGAGATTTCGTGTATAACACGGGCCTTTTTCATGGGTTGTTCTTTGGTGGAAAAGTTGCTACTTGGGGTTTTCCTCATGATGGGATGATTTCAAGAGGTTGTAAAAGCTGAAAGTTAGGATGAGAGTGATGACAATGGAGGTCCTAACAAGGTGGTTTATAAACTAAGAGATTTGGAAAGTGCATTTAAGCTCTAAGCCACTAAGATTCATTGGAATGTGATGATTAGCATGCACAAGAGTCAACTACAGAGGTTGTGCTGTTCTAGGAACTCATTTAAGATGAGATGGAGTGTTTGAGTTGAAATGATTTGTTTTAGTAAGATTTGTCATAGACTGTCATCCAGATCCCACGGTTCCCTTCTCAGAGGGATCCGTCTAGGCTAGTTCTAGGGATCCGGCGTTCAGCAGTTTATGAAAAAGTGGAAATGATGTTTCTAAGATCCTAGACCTACATCACCTTGAGTGTTTCAGTTCTCCTAAGTGTTTTAAATGAAGGGGTGCTTAAGTGTTTGAAGGCAATGAGTGGTGTAGCTAATGATTGTTATTTATGGAAGGATTTGGAACTTTCAACAAGTACCAATGGATGACCAAGGATGACATTAAAGATGTCAATTGAAGTTAAAAGAAACTAAATGATCCTAGAGATCAGGTTGTGTCTTAGGATTATGTTTTGGAAAATATCCTAATGGTTATAAGATGGGAAAAACTAGGATTTGATCAACTTTGATCAATTTTGAGGTGAGATTGATTAATGATCAATATTGTCATAATCGAAGGATTTCTAACCTAGTTGTGAGAGATCATATAAGACGAATAAAGTGTGAGTTTTGGGAGCGGAAGAGTGATGGATTGAAATGGTAGATCTAACAAAGCCTTAGAATGTGATCTATGTGAGTTGGAAAGAATAGGAAAGGTCAACCTATCTTGATAGAGTCTTAATCAATCTTAAGACACTATGTTTAGCTTAGTGTGAGGTGTTCTAAGGGATGTGTTTGACATATAATGCTTGCAATTGCATTTTCTGTTTTGCCGGATCCCACGGTTCCCTAGAAGTAGGGATCCGTTTAGTACAACATTTGGGATCCGTCTATCTGCTAGACAGAACCTCTACTAAAGGTATGCAATGATCTTTGACAATGCATTATATTCCAAGTTTTTGTTTAAGTGAGTTCTAAAACTAGGAAATCAAATGTAAGATGTTTTATTTCATGGAAGAGATAGGATTACAGAGTAGAATTGATCCTATTTGACTATTCTAGGTTCCTTGAGTGTCTTCACTAGGAGGATCATTATGTGATTGATGGGTATTGGTGGAATCATGAATGAAGAAAGTCTTCATGAGAGATATGTTTAGTGGTTCCATCATCTTGTTCACAAGTACGTACAACGGACTTTGAAATTGAGGATGGAAGTGCATAACATTGTGATAGAGGCGTGTCAAGAACATTCCATAAGGGATGAGTTTATTCTTGGAGCCTTGAAGATTTGCAATTCGCCTTGCGAAGAAGTAGGCGAGATTGTATGGTTGTTGTGTTAGCAAACAGTACAACATGTGAGCACAACAAGCGGGAAGAATATCTCGATTTCCCCTAAGACTCTAAACATTTTCACGTAGAATGAGAGCAACATGCTTATACTCTTCTCGGATATCCCGTGTATGGATAATGTTTGGATTGGAGTAATATGGTCGAGGTTTGCATATCATGCGCGTTAAATCTTCCGGAGAGGGTATGTGTGAACAATATGGACTATTTTCTTCACGAAAGTTGAAGAGAGAATCAAGAGACCAATCTTCGGTGAAGGCACATTGTCCATGGTTTGGAATTCGGAGGATGTGAGCAAGATGCCCAAGGCTTAAAGTGAATTTTTGGTTTTTGATATAAAACCAAAGAGATAGAGAGCGATCCTCGTTACGAACGAGTTCGACTTGACGGAAGAATTCCATTATGAACCTTGGACATACCTTCTCGTTGATTTCAAGAAGACATTCTAGTCCTATGGCTCGGAAGGAGGTATTGATACCTTCTTCGAATTGTAGAGAGGTGTCTACAATACGTCCTTCATGGAAGTGACGGTTTTCGAGATTATTGAACCCACGGACATGATTGCCAGGTGTGTTGGGCTCAAGGGAAATGTTCGGGGTGTAGACGCTAGTGAGTGAAAAATCAAACTCGTATTCATGCGTCATAGTTGAACCTATAGAAGTGATGGGTTAATAAGGGAAGACGTTTATGGTCAACCTATAATAATCTAACGTTTTTACTAGATATTCTATTAACAATTAGTATTTAGCTAACTCATGGTTTTGAAACTCTAGTGGATTATTACTTTTAGAAAGATAGTGGTTTTTAATCTTGCATGAAAACTGTTTTCCAGTAGGACGGATCCCACGGTTCCTTTTCAAAAGGAATCCGGCTAGTGTAATTTCCGGGATCCGTGGATCTGTAGTAACAGAACCAGTTTTAATAAAAACATAGGTTTTACGGTTATTGTACCATGAAGTATGTTTTATCCTACATTTTCTTTTTAGCATGCATACATGGCATCTAATGTATCACGAAAGAATATAACACATATAGATCAAAAGAAATAAAACACACATAATAACACAAACATCCTAGATAAAATAGATTATCAATAATATTGCATTTCAATGCTAAGGATGATACAAGGATTGGGTAAATGACCCCAATATAGATTAACAACACAAAGTAAATGTCTCCGTATGTGAACTTCATCATAGGGAACACAAGTGCGATGAGTGTTAGGGTGATGAGCACGAGTGCGATGTAAACCATGTTGATGACGGATCTTCTAGGTTTAGGAAGAGATGGAATGAGGAGGAAGATGAAGTTTTTGAATGAGAGGGAATTTTTGAAATTGGAAAATTTGAAAAAAAAAATGAGGATTGAAAAAGTGGGTGTCAAGTGGGTTTATTAATAGGGAAGGAGGAATTTTTGAAATTCGTGTTTTGTTTTATTATTGGATTTAAGAAGAAATAAAACAAAAGTTATATATACGAGAATAAAACACGTATGTGAGAAAAAGGCTTCCTAATGAAGCTACATGTAAATCATGTGTAAACACAAAAATCTACTCAAATAAATTCCTAACAAATAACACTTATTTACTAAACTAATATCATTTAGATATAAGTGGAAAGTCATACCTCGAGCGCACTTAGGAATGTCTTTACAAATGACAAATGTCAGTTAGACAATTCCCGCTCCTTTGCGTTTAAGATACCTTCTTAAGGAAGGTATTCTTGTTACCAAGCGTCTCCTAAAGCTTGGTGGGTATGAGCTTTGACTAATCAATATCACAAAGAAGATTAGTGCAATTAAATGAAATATATATATATATATATATATATATATATATATATATATATATATATATATATATATATATATATATATATAAAATGTTGTTATCAACTCAACATCCAAACATATAGTTTTTGAAAAACATGGTGTTTGTTTTTATGAAAAACCTTCTTTGTAGTTTTCAATTAACTATGGATCGTATCAAGTTTTTAAAGTACAATATACTTCAAGAAACTTGGTAATGAAGCTCTGATGCCAATTGTGGAAAACTAGAAGGGGGGTTGAATAGTTTTACCAATTAAAACTTCCTTTTAAACTATTTAGATCGACTTATGTCAATCTATTTGGTTGTGTGTGTTGGATGTTGATAAACAAGCATATAAAGATATGTAATGAAAAGATAAGAGTAAGAAGCACAAAACCACAACGCGAGTATTTATAGTGGTTCGGCTACAAGGACACCTTCCTTGCCCTACTCCACTCCCCGAGTCACCTACTCGAGAGTTTGTAAACACTACACCGATCTCCTTATGGCGGAGAAGCCTTCACAACGTCGCTTAACCTTTTTCCGGTACAAAGCTAAATACCGAGTTCTTTCACACCAAGGCGAACCACACCTAACACAACGTCGCCTACCCTTTATACGGTGCTAGGCTAACCACCGAGTTCTTTCACACCTTAGGAGAAATAATCCTTCACAACGTCGCCTACCCTTTATTAGGTACTAGGCTAAGCACCTAGTTCCATTGCAATGGAGGAACTACTACCACACTACACCAACGACTAATCCCAAAGGAGATCTACTCCTTTACAACATCATCAAGGACATCAATATCCTTGGATCTAATGCTAGTCTATCTAGTACATCGAAACACACCATATCGAATGTACATCTAAGGCACCTTTCACTAATGCCTTTGATTAGATCTACAAGACACCTTTCACTAATGACTTTGATTAGATCTACAAGACACCTTTCACTAATGTCTTGTGTCTTCACTTCTAAGCACCTTTCACTAATGCTTCTTGTCTTGACTTCTAAGCACCTACCACAAGTGCTTATCCTATAGACGAAAGATACCCTTCACTAATATCTTCGTCTTGACACTTGAGACATCTTTCACTAATGTCTTCAACACTACACTTCTTTAAAGAAAGAAAGGAATCATCAACAAGAGGACTTCAATAGCCTTGATGATGAGGAAGCATGGCAACTCATGGACTTGAGCTTGCTCGACTTCAAAGATGATGATCTTGCCTTTAAGAGGAACCTAAAAGATCACACAAACACAAAACTACAAACATAGATCTCTTGGATCTAAGGTTAGTGAGATTTAACTCAGGGGAGAAAGTATGTTAGAGAGGGGTGAATAATAATGAAGAAATGGCTCACTATTTATAGGCAAATTTCCTCACTGTTCCCACGGATCCCACGGATCCCTTCCACTTGGGATCCGGCTAGCACAAAGCTAGGGATCCGTGGAACGCTCCTCTTTACCCATGGGTATTTTTGGTTATGGGTCATGGGTCATGGGTTATGGGTTAATCCATGGTTTTCTTTCTAGATACAATGTACCTTAAGGATACATTGAACTTGTATAAGTGGTATATATAAAACCATGCGTTATGGGTCAAAACCATTTGCTAGTTTTTTTTATCTATTTAGTATATACTTGTTTTTTACCCATTTTAGTATATACTTGTTTTTACCCATTTTAGTATACTTAGCTTAAGTATGTGTTAACTCAATATGTAATCACTAGTTGTTGTACATATATATCTAGATTATAAAATCACTTATACTTGTTAAGCCAATATGTAAACACTAGTTGTTGTACATATATATCTAGATCATAAAATCACTTATACTTGTTTTAGTGTTTTATGTGAAAGCGTAAGTGTGTTATAAAACTATTAGTTCAAACCATTTACTTGTTTTATTTGTTTCCTTAAAATGATCTTACTTTTGTTATCGACAAAACATTAGAAGATCGTAAAATATAAATAAACGTTTTTACGGCTTATTTGTATTAACACAAAGTTTGTGGGTTAGTCTCGTAGTCAAGATAGAATTCGTTCCTTCAAATTTATTTGGAGTTTAATACTGTTGGGCCCCTCATAGGGTTGAAAAGATGTTTGCGTGGCCACGCCCAAAGATCTCCCCTGAATATGTTCAGAAGATTTGGTAATCTTGTTCAATCACTTATAACGAGAAACAGAATGGTTGAATAAAGAATGACTTAATTCCATATCTTTATTTAACATGGTATTAGAAGCAAAAGGATAATAATAATAATGAGAAATCATTAAAAGGTTTTCCAGGAGCCTTACTTGAGTTGTACTAGAGGCATCAAAGTGTTGCTAGACGCTAACCGATGTGATCACTCTATTAAGATATGTCCAAGTGGGAGCTGTTGGTTTAATGGACAATAAATTAATAGATGTGTGTTTGGATCGAACTCGAGACCACGGGATTGCACACTTTGCGTATGAGAATTAAAGTTAATAATTAAATATAAATGTTATATTTATTTATTAATTAAACGAAATAATTATAACGGACGTTAAGTAATTAAGTGTAATGGACTAACGGTCGTTAAATGTAATTGGAAAGGACTAGATTGCAAAATAATATTGGGAAGGTTCCGGAATCCCTTTGGGGATAGCAAACCGATCGGCCACAAGGGTTTCCCAACCCAACCCAAACTCAACTTGTTCTCCAAGTTTAGTTGAGTATATATACAAGACTAGGGGTCTTGGTTTTTGCATCTCTTGTACTCATTAAGCTAAAACCTAATTGTTTTGTGTGTGTTTTTGTTTAATTCGGTCAACATTCACTTTAAGGGTGTCGACACATCACTTTTCTAAACTCAAATTGTTTTGTTTAATTAAAACTAGCATTCTTTTAATTCGGTATAGTACGTATGTACAAGAAAGTGGTACTAACACATTATTGTTAGTATTCTTGGATTGAATTACAAAATCGGTAAGGGGTAATTTACATAATCCTATAAACCCTAATTAGGGTTCATCCAATTGCTAGTTTGTGGATTTGATTCTTGTTCGGCTAGAATCAAGAAAGGTACGCATACTTTATGTTTTAGTTAATTAATGATTCATTATACGTTCATATACGCTTCCGCATGTGTACTTGATGTTTATTGTTTATATTTATGATTAGTCATGTTATATAATTCCAACATTGTCCAATTTCTCGCCATTATGTAGAATATAACAAAGTTGTGTACTCATTGCTCATCCCCAAACTTGTTTTGGAAGCCTACCCAGAAAACCCTAATGCAATGTCAATCATCAAATCAAATAATCTAAGTAAGAAAATAACAAACAACCACCTTGGATTTAATCTATGGCGAGTAAGAGAATATCCTTTATATGATGATCATGAAATTGAGGAAAAAGCTGCAATCAGGAGATATTATAAGTCTTTTTTGGTTAGAGCCTATTACAATCATATGTTAGTACGACTGTTTAAATTATTCCTCTTTTAGGTAACTTTATCTTAACATTGTTTTTGTACATTTTTTATACAACGGGTAAACCAGGATCCTTTAGCATGATGTTCCATTATGAAGGTACATTCAAATACTTTCCAGGTAGGATATGTCCAGGAGGCAATAAATGCCTTGTTGATCTTTTGGAAATAAAAGAGGTATCCATTGATGAAATGGATGCTCTCATGACCCAAATCGGTTATGAGACAGGACAAACCAATTATTTCTACTTTCTTAAGCCTGGTTGTACATTGGACAACGATTTGTTTTCTTTGCGTGAAGCAGCTAATGTTGAGTTGTTGAAAGATGTTGTCATAGAGCACAAGCTGATAGATGTCTATGTGGAAATAGGGAAGACAAGATTAGAACTTTCTGAAATGTCCCCACAATCAATTAAGACTGTGTTTTGGGAGATGGATGAAGATAGGAGAAAAGTTGCTATTGCGGCTATTCAATCTTATTGTAGACGATTGGTGTTAGATGATCTAGATAATGAACCTGCGCTAGATCCTTTTATCCAACTTACACAAGTGCCTATGGAAGTCAATGATATTGGTGAATCTAGCAATCTGCCAAACATTGAGGCAGTATTTTCCACCTTAGACTGCTCATTTGCTAGCCAACCTGTTCATAACAGTGAGCGTGCTTTAGTACTTATTGATGAGGACAATGCTATTAAGGAGCCTGATAATCTTGAGGTTAATCTGTTCGGAGTGACTCAGGGGAAGCACTTAGACAAAGTTGGAAGAGCACTAGTTGATGTCAATAACAGGTTTGAGGAGCCTGATAATTTTGAGGTTAATCTGTTTCAATTGACTCAAGAGAAGCACTTAGACAAAGCAGGAAGAGCACTAGTTGATGTCAATAATAGGTTTAAGGAGCCTGATGTGGATGTAACTCTGTTTCAATTGACTCAGGATAACATGGAAGATGATCATGTTGTTGATGTTACTATGTTACAAGTGAGTGACACTAGTGACTTAGGCAATGCAGTTGATGATTCAATTCAAGCAAATGAAGAGAACAATTGTCAGGAGAATTATGCACAACTTGCTATGGTCCAAGTAGGTCAGAGTAATGAGTCAGGTGAAGCAGGAACAACCAGTAATATAAGTGATGACATGCATTTGGAAAATGATTTACCTGTGATGGTTGATGATGTCTTTTGCAGTGACTATGTTTGTTTCCAACAGCAGACCAAATGGAGTCTATACCTCATTCTTCTATTTTGGTCAGGATTTTGCTACTGCGGGGGAAGTCAAAAACCTAGTAAGAGAGCATTCAATAGAAACTAGGAGGGAGTTGTTTTTCCTGAAGAATGACAAAACAAGAATAAGGGTCAGGTGTAGGGGTTATGTTCCACTTTCAGGCCCAACTGAAGGTCCTGAACTGGATATAGGCCCATCTAGAAGTCCATTAAACAGAAGGGGTATAAATGCATTGCTTTCTGGCAAAAAGGACCCTTCAGAAATACTCTGCCCATGGCTATTGTTTGTCGGCAGGAATGGTGATACAGGTATCTGGTCAGTCAGAACATATAATGAGTAACACACTTGTTTGCAATCTAGGGAAGTCAGAGCTTTTGACCTTCGCTATATCTCACAGAAAATTACAGCACAAATTGAAACCAATCTACATCTTCCTGTCAAGTCTGTGCATAATCAACTTACCAACCAATACGAGCTTCAAGTGTCCCTGCAGAAGGTTTTAAGGGCCAAAAACCTAGCAATAACAGCCATCTGGGGTCAATTCAAGCTACAATTTACCATGTTGAGAGATTATGTTCAAGAGTTGCAGAAGACAAACCCTAATACAACAGTGGTGATGAATGTGGAACGACCTCCAGATAAGGCTCTTCCAACCAGAGAATTCAAGAGAGTGTATGTTTGTTTAGGTGCACTGAAGGAAGGATTTAAAGCGTGTGGGAGATCGTTGTTGGGGCTGGGTGATTTTCCAATTCGTGGTCCTTTGAATGGTCAACTGATGACAGCTGTGAGAATTGATAGCAACAATGGTATATACCCTTTCGCTTATGCTTTTGTTGAATCAGAAAACATAGGATCATGGACTTGGTTTCTTCATTGTTTATACGATGATATAGCACTTGAGCCAATCTCAAGAATCACTTTTATTACTGACATGGAAAAGGTACTCCCTTAATCTGTTCATGAATTTAAGTCTCTCTGTTTTGAAACAGACAGTAAACATATTTGATTTTGTGCAGGATATAAGTAGAGCTTTAGCAGAAGTTTTTCCAGATGCAGAACACATATTCTGTATTAGAAGCATTCATGAGAAAATGAAACTGCAATGGAAAGGTAGGGCCTACAAAGACCATCTGTGGAAATGTGCAACAGCCTCAACTGTTGTACACTTTCAGAAAGCTATGGCTGATTTCAAGAAACTTAATCAACCAGCCCATGATTGCTTAAGTAAGATACCATCGATCCATTGGTCAAGGTCACATTTTTCATGTAAGTGATCTATCTGTTTCAGTTAATTTGTATTTGTTAATGCAGTATAAACAGTTATAATTAATACATGTTTATTACTGTTTATCTTTAGGGAGAGCTACTTCTGATGTGTTACTTAATAACATGTGTCAAGTGTTTCATGACAAAATAATTGAGGGTTTAAGCAAACCAATTATTACAGCCTTAGAATACATCAGGGAATACTGTATGAAGAGGATAATGCATGTTCTTATGGTGATTGAGAAGAGTGATGCGCCACTAACACCAACTGCACAACACATGCTAGAGGGTATTAAGAAAGAGGCTATTAAGTATAATGTTTTATGGAATGGGGGAACTAAGTTTCAGGTTAGTTGACCATGGGGTGACTAATGTGTAGTTAATGTTGTACATAAGTCTTGTACTTGCAGAAGATGGGAGATAACAGGTATACCATGTAAACATGATGTTGCTACCAATTGGAATATGGCTTTAAATGGGCAACAACTAGGAGCTGTAGAAATGTGGGTTCATCCTTGTTACTATCTTCTCACTCGGGAGGCAACCTACAAACACCATGTACAGCCTATAACTAGCAGGGAACATTGGGAAAAATCAACTGTGCCAACAACAATTGTTCCACCGAAATTCAAAAAAAACCCGCCTAGCGCAAGAGGTAGAAAAAGAGTTAGGATAGCTCCTGAAAGTGAAGAGATTGTGAAGGATAGTAAGCTGTCAAGGGCTTGGAAGAGTGTTAAGTGTAGTATTTGTGGCATTGCTGGACATAACCGGAAAACATGCCTAGGGTATGGTGGAGCTGAAAGTAGTCGAACTGCCAAAAAGGGAAATGTCAAACAGGTGCCTACTAAAGCTGCAGCAAAGAAGACACATCCTAAAGGTAACAAAGTAGCAGTACATAAAGAAGCTGAAGGTACAGGTGTTGTTGAAAGTCAAGTTAGTGCAGTTCAAGGAAGTGGTGTTCAATCTGAAAATCAAGATCCAGCAACTGAAGATCCCATCATACATGATGCATCCCTGTCACAATCCCAGCAACATCAAGATGAAGCAATTGCTGATCCCAGCATGCATGATCAAGCCCAGTGTCAATCCCAGCAACATGATCAATCCCAGTCTAATTCTCAGCTACAGTCAAGTGATGTTCAAGCAGTTTTTGCTTCAACCCATCCTGCTACACGAAGAATGACTAGGCAGCAAGCTGCACTGGAAAGAATGATGGCCTCACCATAGGTCAATTCTGTTATGCTAATTATCTAGACAATGTTTCATCTAGTTTATTTCCTATGAACAAGTTATGTACTCTAAAAACATATGTGTGTGTGTGTGTCTAACTGTAGTTCTCATGCTTTGAAAAGTATGCAATTTAATGCATTTTGAATTATATCCATTTGCATTAACTATGGAACCATGTCATTATTGTGTATTTTTTTAGATTGACTAAGCTTGATGTATAAATAATTTGCATCAAAAGTAACCAAAGCTAAACAGAACCTAATAAGAATGTTGACATTTAAAAGTCAACCCTAATCAAATTGCTAACCATCTACATACCCATAAGGCATTGAAAATAAAAAACAACCCAAACTGAATACTTCATAACAACGTTACTACAATTCAAGATACTGAACATTAACCATCTTGCCTCATTACATAAAAGCTAAAAAAGTTATCCCAATGCATAAGCAATCAAGAAAAACATACAACTTAGCACCATGTAAATCTTCCACTTCCACACATCACCTTGAGCAGCTTCTAATCTTGCCTCAAGTTCATTGATCCCCCTCAAAAGGCCTGGTATGATCATTCTTGAACGATCACAGATTTCAGGATCATACCATCTTATCCACCGACAAGAATGTAACACCCCCAACTTCGTGATACGCATCGGAATTTAAACTGGGTGTTACTTCATGGCACAACAGTCATAACAATAGAAAACGAACTCTAATGGAGTGGTTTTAAAAGATTTATCATTTGATTTATATAAATATCAGAGTTTACAAAAATGAGGTCCCGGTTGGTTCCATTGTTTACAAAATACATCAATATAAAGTCTTTGATGTTTTATGAATGATAAAATATTTATTGCCTTCTTGATCTAGTCCTTGCTCTTCCGTGCCAGCTTCCGACATTATGGACCTGAAATACATGCTTAAAACCGTCAACACAAAGGTTGAGTAAAATTCATAGAGTTTGTTTGATGGTTGAACACATTATGTTTGTAGTGTGAGTTATAAATTCACACCAATGGTTTGAAAACCAAAACAGTTATTATTAGACTAAGCGTCATGCAATCAAGGCGTTAACGTGTTCCAAAATTAATTGGAGAAAATGTCGGTGCGTGCCCTATCAGGTAAAATTGCCGTTTTTACCAATGTTACTCTAATATAGTGCGTTTGTTTGCCTACCCGGTCAACACAAACGGGATTCGTCAATCCCAATAGATCTATTCACAATATTCGCGCCCACTCTCACTAGTGATTAATGATTCATGATTAAGGGACTTAAGTTTGGCAAATGCGGTAACTTAGTGCTAATAAAACAATCAGATAAGTATACAGTTTGAAAGCAATGTGTTCGGTTTAAAAATAAAGCATGTATCTCCCCCAAGGGTTTGTAAAACAATTAAGTAATAGAAAGTGGGGCTATGAACTCACCTCAGAGTAAATGATATCAAATGTATAATGAGAATGATGGATATGCCGTGAGAACTTCTACGAGCAACCTAAAATAGAATGTTGCGACTTAGGTTTGAAATAATGATGCTAAAGAAATAACAAACCTATATACGTTTCTATGTTGATCATGATGTAGTACATGGTTTTTGTGTATGTCGTTTTATAAAAATGGTCTAGTTGTGAAAATGAGTTTAGTTTACACACATCGTACTACCGTTCGGGCCATCACAATTCAGAGGTCATGTAGTAAACGTTCGAGGAGCTAGGACACTTTAAATAGTAAATCCAGCAACTCGTCGATACGTTTTACTCAAATGAAACCCCTCACATGAAGCTCCCTAGTATTGTAGCACTTAGTAGATACAACATATGTTTTGAGTGAAGATTGTTATAACATAAAGTTTATCATGTTTTTAGTAAATATCTAATTTTTACAAGTATAGTTTCATGGTTTATCGAGGGAGTAGATCCAAATTGTATTGTATACGTTTAGGTTTGTCAAGGCTAAGGCCTGGTTTACGGTCTCGGCTTAGAAAACCTCGAGGCTTTAGCCATGGCCTTGCCGTGGCTTTTTTCTAGGCTACCATGGTCTTGAGACTCAGCCTTGGCCTTAGCCGTGGCCGTGGTCTCGGCTTAAGGCCATTAGGCCTCTTGGTTTGCTTTTAGTTGTGACAAAAGTATAGTTATGAGACCATATAAAGGGCAGTTTCTGTTTTTGAAAGATAATGGCCTGTTTATACGTTTTCAAGGTCCGAGTTACTTTGTTATTGAAGGAAAACGTCGTTCCGGACAACTTTCGTGTTTTAACTTTTTGATGATTCGGAACAGAAGTACCACTTTTAGCACGACCAGACCCTTAACAGCAAGCTATTTGGCAGTTTCGGCGTTTTGGTTTTGCTAACTTCTTTTGACTATAACTTTTGACTCGTTTGTCCGTTTCGGGTGATTCAAGTTGCTATGTCTACCTTTTTATCTTGTATACCATATTATGTAAGTTAAAAAGTCCATATGTAACCGGTTTTAATGGTTTCAAACGTATAGAATATGACTAGTTTACTAGTTTGTTACTTTTACGACAATATGTGAATTAAAGCATGTGATTGAGTATATGTACATCATGAATCAACATAGTAACTATATATATAGCATGAAATAGTTAAGATTATGAATAATAAAGATGAGATGATGGTGGTGATTAGTTGATTACAACTTTTGGCTTTCAATAAGAAAGGAGTAACTTAGTAAGGATAGGACTTTGATAGATCACTTAAGACTTTGGATTGAGCTAGCTTTCCATGCCTTGGCACCCTTGCAATCTTGAAGAGTTGGTGATGAAGTACTAAGTGACTTGAGTGGATCTAAACTCAAGAAGATCACTTAAACTTGCTAGAGATTTGATGTAGTAGTTTGATATTTGGAACTTCCTTGCATAAACTTGGAGTTTATAGATCAAATGATAGAAGATATGAATGTTTTAGTGTATGAACAACCCAAATAAGTTTGTGAATGTCTTTAGGATGTATTTCACTTGCTATTTATAGGAGGGTAAGTTTGGTTAACCATATATTGGGTTAAACATTAACCATGGTTAAGTTAGGACACATGTAATGATCTAAATGAACCATGGTTAGGATGATGCCACCAAAATGATGACTCCCCCCCCCTAAGAACGGCCATGAAGAGATAAGATGACTTAGGTGGATAGTTTTGGTATTATCTTGGTTACGGAGTGAGTTTTGGGTCCGTTAATCGCTAACTGTAAGCCGTTAAGGCATAAAACGTAAAACCGGATATCGTAAAAATATGAAACTTATAGGAATGATTAAACTCATCATTATACTCCATCTAAAAATATAAAATGTGTGATAAGTTTCATTGGGTGCAAAAACGCTGCTTAAAACTGGAAATACGGGTCAAAAACACGTAATTCGCAATTTATCAGAAAAGAACGAAATTTCAGGAAAATGACCGTGAATTTATTTAAAGTAGACTAAAATTAGTCTAAAAGTGGTATGAGATGTCAAAATGTGGTTTTCTTCGTACGTGGGATAACTTAACAGTTATACGTGAAGTTTAAAAGTTACGCGATTTAAGCAAAAATGTAGAACGTACAAGCTTAATTTCTTTATGGTCAAAGGACGAGGGAAATATGTTTGAATTTTCCAAAAAATATAAAACTGTCAAAAACATATTAGAAACACAGTGCAGGAATCGTTAAGTCTGGATGTAAGTAGAATTGTTTAAAACGTAAGTTTAGTTTCGTACGGCGCATGGTTTACTTGGTAACATTTTAAAATGAAATCTCAAAAAATTCTCTAATTTATTATGAGTGATCTAAAAGTTCATCTGATGAGAGAAAAATTGTCAGAGTTGATTTTCGTTATGCGCGGGATGTTTAAATGGTGTTCCGGCCAAAATGAAACTTTAAAACGATGTTTTCTTAATAACTTTTGCGAAAATGATCTAACGATTGTCGAACTCTCAGGTCATTACTAAAATAATTTATCTTACGAGAATGTGAAATAAAACGTTTACGGGACGAATAGTGAAAGTGAATAGTAAAAGTAAATAGTAACTTTTCAAAAATATGATAAGTAACCCGAAAAATGTGCGTTGTTACAAAGAAGACCCCTATTCATGATTATGACAAGTCATTAAACAACCACCATTGTTACAATGTACTTTCCTACTTGCGAAAACAAACTAACACAATAAATATTAAGACGCACTTACTTCAACAGGACAACCAAAGAATCGACGCCTTGGGTTGGCAGAGGTCCACGAAGTGCGAATAATAGCTTGCTTACCAAACCAGCAACGTACCATCTTGAAACGATTATCGTTTTGTAGAAGACTGTTTTTGTATGATAGTTTAGGGATGGATGATAAATGTCGACCAAACCGTGTTACACAAACATATACTAGCTACAAACATTGTACAACGGTTTCTATTTAGTACGCTACAGTGAAAGACGATTTTGCCCTCACCAACATAACGTTGACAACGAAATTATTGGTCAAGGGACGAGTTTGGCATATAAAGCCCATGTTTTGGACCTCCGGCGATGATAATGCCCAGTTTTGTCCCAACGAGAACCGGATTGACAAGTTTAGGGACCAACCGTGTATTTTAGTCTAAAATTTATTTATTTGAGTGAGAAAAACAAAATGTCAGGTAAATTTTATGTCAATTCAAACTATTTTCATACCTTACAAAAGTGAAAAATTTAAATGAAAAAATTGCGTAGCCCCCAAGTAATTAGTCTCACATGGTTTGCACAGGTGAATACAGTTGTCACATTGTTGGAATTACTCCTAAACTATATTTCAAGTGTTAGTGATTCATGTGTAATAGTTAGCTTAATATGGCCTTTATGTTTGTTATTAAGCTAAGGCTTATGTAGAAGGCCCATAAGCCTTGGCCCAAGCCCATAAGAAGGGAAGGAGTCTAGATGTGTTGCCCTAGCTCCTTGCCCTATAAATACTCTTGTATAACCCTCACTTGAGGGTTGGTTGTTCACTTTCATATTTCACCTAAGCATAATCGTTTTCTACGCATAACGTGTGTGTGTGTTTGTGTTCATCCGCCTCCTCTTCTTCTCTACTTATTCATATTGATGCTTGTGTTACTAATATGGTGACCTAACAGTGGTATCATTCGCCAAATAGTTGGGTGAATCGTTTTTTTGTTGCTAAAGTGAGTTTCGGTCTTACGCGTAACAACGGTTCAAACTTTGGTTCGTTTAAAAACTTATTTTTTACACTTTTCAATCCAAGATTCTTGTACTTTAACGTTTTAAGGTGTTAAAATAACTGTTTTTGGCAAAAAGTTTCAAACTTTACGTGTGGATCATTGTTTTTAAGCTAGGTTTTTTACGTGGGTATTGTTCTACTCGTAACCATTTTATAAGCTTTGGATCATCAAGTTTCACACTTTTGTGTTATTTTGGTGATATTGAAGCTATTTCATCACAAAAATCTGGTTTGGAAACATCAGTTGGCAGAAATCAGTTTTGGCTCATTTCTACGCGTAAGAAAACCCTATTCTTACGCATAACTCATCCTTGGTTTGATCTTCCGTTTTCGTGGTTTACTCAGTGTTTTCTTGCTTGGATAAGCCTGATAACACTTCGACTTTGGATATCCCTTACACTGTGATAGTGTAAAGGATCGATTAGGTAAAACCCTAATCTTACGCATAAGCTTAAGCTTACGCGTAGAACTCATTACGCATAAGATTTATCTTACGCCTAAGCTCTGCCTTACGCATAAGTTAATCCTACGCATAAGTTTTCTACGCCTAACTTTCTGTTTACGCATAACTTTAGTGCTTTTTTCTCATTACTTACGCGTAAGCTAATCCTACGCATACCTCTTGCTGTTACGCGTAACTTTGATGTTTTTACGCATAAGTGTTATCTTGCCTTCACGTGATTTCTACGCCTAAGGATACTTCATCAACAACGGTTCATTCGACTACAAAGATCCATTTAACAACACAACTTTTCAACATGTCACAACCACCATACTCTAGCTATTTTCCTTACACTTATAATCAACAACAACAACAACTAAGTCCACAACATCAACAATTTAATCATCAACAACATATTTATCAACAACAATTTAATCAACAACATACTCCACAACTTGCAGCAATTCCACAACCTCAAATGGTTCAACCACCACCAAGTCTTCAAGTACAACCTTACACAAACGTTTACAATCAACATCCATCAAGGAACACTATGAAGGAACCAACTTGGTTTGCAAAGATATGCGAAGCTTTAAGTAGCCAGCAATCCATTCATGAGGCTGGATCACTTGATAGACCTCCAATGCTCACTCCAGGAAACTACGATCAATGGGTGATCAGGTTCTTTAGGTTTTGTGATCTAAAGAAGCCACATGGAAAGTTCTTAAAAAAGGTCATCTTGGAAGGTCCATTTCAGATGCCTATTATCACTACACCCGGAGATCCTAATGTTGTTCCACCAAGAGATGATCAAATCAACATTGCAACTGTTGCTCAACTGTCTGGAGATGAACTTCTACACTATGAAGCTGATGAGCTTGCAATGCAATATATCCTTTTAGGATTACCAAACCCAATTCCTCGCAGTGTTGATGCTCAAAAGACTGCAAAAGCAATGTGGGAACATATTCATCTTCTCATGGAAGGCACTGCACTCAATCAGGAGGTTATGGAATCCAAAATTTACTTGGCTTATGAACACTTCATGATTGAACCTGGAGAGATACTAGAGTCTTATCATCATCGATTCTCATACATCATCAATGATTTGGATAAACACAACATCATCATGCCAAGAATTGCAGTTAATACCAAGTTCCTGAGTAGTCTTGGTCCTGAATGGGAGAAGTATGTCATTTTCCTCCGCCAAGCGAAGAATATGCATCATGCTACATACGGATTGTTGTACGATTACTTAAAGCCTCATCAAAAAAAAGTTGATAAGGAAAGGATTATCCGTGGCCAAACTGTTTCACCTTCACTTCCGGATAATCAACAACTTGCTTTGTGGGCTCAAACTAGTTATCCTCCTCAACCAGCTCCTCAACCAACTGCCACAATCACACCATATGATCCATCACAACAACAACCTCAACAAACTCAATTGGTTCAATACAATAACAACAATGATCAAGCATTTGTCAGTGAAGCTAATGAGGACTCTGATCCATTCGATGCATTGCAACAAGGATTTGTAATGATTGCTAAAGCTTTTGGTCGTTATACAAACAAATCCAACAATCGCATTCGTTCCTCATCTAACACAAGGAATCAGACTGTTGTGAACAATGGACACGTTGAAGTTCAGAATCGTGGTTATGGTCGTCAGATGGCCGGTGGTCAAGGGTTTAATGCTATGGGTAGGAATAACAACAGAGCTCAAGTGATTGAACAGGGAAATGCTCAGAATGGGTTGAATGGTCTTCGATGCTACAACTGTAATGAGAAGGGACACCTGGCTAATGCATGCCCAAAGCCGAGGACTAGGGGCAGTGCTTATCACAAGGAGGATTTACTTTTGGCTCTTAAGGATGAAGCTGGTGGAACTCTCACAGACAAAGAACAGAGCTTTATGGCAGATGCAGACTCAGATGATGATATGGAGGACTTGTAGGCCAATGCAGCAGTTATGTTGATGGCTAATATGCATGAGCTACACATGAGTGACACATGCCCAGTGTATGACACTGATGGCTTGTCTCAGATACCCGAACAAACTATATTTATCTCTAATCTAATATCTCCGCCAACATCTGAATCCGGCAAGGCTCAGAATGTTCAAAATGAGTCGTCCACATCTCATTCTGACGATTTTCAACTAGACCCCGTAGTTACATTTGATGATCAAGATGACCTTATGGTTTCCTTTGATACTCAAATTGACTCCGTGGTTATACTTGAGGATCTGAATAATGATCATGTTGTGTCTCACGTTGAACACGCTGAACCTTTGCCTAGTCCAGATGTTGATCTGTTACTTAAAGACCAACAATCCCGAATGGAAGAATGTCATGAATTAAATCAGCAATTGAAAAGTAAAAATGCACTGTTAACCAGGGATTTTGAATGCTTAAAACGACAACTTAAATTTTTTCAAAACTAAAGAAAACCGTGAAAAAGGTTTTGAAGCCGCTTTTGCTAAATCTCATCAAAACGAACAATATTTAGAACGACAGATGCGTGATCTAGCCGCTTCGAAGAATGCTTTGTTGTCTGAAATAGAACAACTGAAACATGAACATAAACAGCAAATTAACGCTCTTACCTTGGAAACTCAAAAAGCTAAGGCTGAGTTGTTAACTTGTCAAAAACAGTTCTCTGCATACAAAAAGCATTCAACGAAACGAATAGATGACCATCTTGAAGAAATTATTGGCTTGCAAAACAAACTCAAAGAGTTTTGAAATGTTGTTTACAAACATGGTGAGTCAATCACAACTATTCAAAAGTTTACTTTAAAACCCAATCCAGATGGATATGGACCGAATCTTGCTGATTACAAACCTAAGCTTTCAACCAAAGCATTCAAATCAGATCCTAAAGTTTCCAGTGCAGAATATAAAATTGATGATTCTGTTATGAGTGTTGTTGAATATCATCGTCAAGAGGAATTTGATGCAGAAGAAGAGAGTCGATCAAAATTAAACAATGTTGTTTACAACAAACCTTTTACTTATTCACAAGCTCTCACTTTCGTCCCACCAAAGGATTCTTCTAACACACCACGGATTATCACAAAAACGTCTGAGTCTTCTAATGTTACTCCCAAACCAAATTATGCACAAATTTATGGTCCTTTACCTTCCATCAGTGAAGTAAATTCAAAACCTGAAAATCGTCATATTCTTAGATATTTTGACCTTTTCACATCTGACCTCAAACTTTTAGAACATGAGATTGAATTTCATTCTGAAATAAAAGTTCAACATTTTCAATCGCCTCTAGCGCGAGAACAAAGAGATATTTTTTAGAAAAGACTTTTACCCCATGTTAAAATTTTGAAAAATTGTGCATTGTATTGGGAAAGGGAATTTCATAAGGAACTTGGATTGATGAAAGTCGTTTTCGAGAAAACCGAAACATCTATTTCTAATACTAAACGTAAAAAGAAAATGTTACGAAAAGATGTTGATCGACTCTTGGAAGATGTTATTTGTGCTGATATCCATAATGTTGTGTTATTGCATTCTTTGCCATATGCATCTGATTATATTTCTGCTGATACTGTTGATTCTGTTGTAATTGTTGAGAATACTGATAATGTGCATCAGCTCGAGTCTTTAAAAGTTGAAAATGAACGATTATTAAACGAACTTTCAAATGCAAAACGTCATCTTAATTGGTGTCAAAAAGATATTCACGATCAACAACTTGCTTTTCAAAACAAAATCGCCAAGTTTCATGAAAAAAATCTTAATCCAAAACTTGAGCAACTGGATGATCAAAACGTATCTTTTAAGTGTCAAATCTCAAAATATGAACATGAACTTGTAAAAGTTAAACAGGAATATGGTGTCATATTTGATTTACTCAAACAGACTCGTGCTGAAGCATCAAATGAACTTGATCATTATCTTGCACACACTAAAGAAGTCATGAATTTTGCTGGAAATCTTCGTTCTGAAAATCAAGATTTGGTGCACACTATCATTAAGTTACGAGAAATGTTAGGAAAGTATGAACAAGTTCAGCCTAGCATCATTAAGAGAATTGCACCTGTAACACTTAGCAAACGTGAACCCAGAATGCCTACTGACAAAACACAAGTTACTAAGGTGCTTCCCTCTACTGAAACATGAATAATTGCCTCTTTTCCAAATGTCCGCACTTCACAGCCTAGGAGCAATACAAGGAAGAATAGGAAGTTGCGACCTAAGAAAAGAACAATAAAGAATGCTGAAGTAGAAGAACACCCTAGGACTTTGAATAAGACTCCCGTTGCACCCACTTTAGATATTGCGTCTGACAAATGTAATGGAAAAAGTGTTGTAATGAATGCTAAACCTTTAAGTACTTTTGATATTCAGTATGATGCTTTTTGTGTTATTTGTCGTAAAAGTATGCTTTCTGATTGTCATGACAAATGTGTTTCTAAGGATATCTTGTCTCGTTTACGAAATCCTAAGATTCGGAATACCTCTAGGCCCACTAATGCTTCTAAGTCTGTGCTTGGTAAACCGCCCTCTTTAGATTCTAAGAAACGAATTGATGTTCCTGTAGCTCCAGTTTCACCTCCAAGAACTGTAGTACCACCTAGTGCATTCACTAAGACTAAAGCAAATACTAGTTGGAGATGGCAGAAATGGTTACATAATACACTAGGATTTAAATGGATGCCTAAAATCATTGATGTGTGTATTTCTACTATAACTGCTGAGGAACCCTCTAACTCATCGGGTTCCACATCTACTTCTATTCCATCTGTGTCGTCTGTGTGTAATGCAGGTGATACAGATCATCCTTTGGATTGTTGATAGCGGATGTTCCCGACACATGACAGGCAATCTTAAACTGTTATCAAACTTTATTGCAAAGTTCATTGGCACTGTCAGATTCGGGAATGATCACTCCGCAACTATCATGGGCTACGGAGATTATATCAATGGCAATATCAAAATTAGCAGGGTTTATTATGTGGAAGGCCTCGGTCACAATCTCTTTTCAGTCGGTCAATTCTGTGATGGAGACTTGGAAGTTGCTTTTAGGGAGAAAACTTGTTTCATTCGTGATCTACAAGGAAACGATCTTATGTCTGGCTCTCGCAATTCTAGTCTGTACACAATCTCAATGCAAGACATGGTTGCTTCATCTCCTATCTGTCTACTTTCAAAGGCTACATCAACAAAATCCTAGCTATGGCATCGTCGTCTCTCACATCTAAACTTTCAAACCATCACCAACCTTGCTCGATAAAAACTTGTTGAAGGTCTCCCGAGATTCCGGTATTCTAAAGATCACCTATGCTCAGCTTGTGAACAAGGGAAAAGCACTCGTGCTCATTTTCCTTCAAAGGTGGAACACAACACTCAGCATGTGCTTCATCTTCTTCACATGGATCTGTGTGGCCCGATGCGCGTGCAAACGATTAATGGCAAACGCTACATTTTGGTAAATGTTGATAACTACTCACGATGGACTTGGGTCTACTTTCTTCGAAGCAAAGATCAAGCTCCACAGATAATCATCACCTTTCTCACGAAAATTCAAGTTCAGCTCCGGAACACCGTCCGCCAAATTAGAACAGACAAAGAAACTGAACTTGTGAACCAAACTCTTCGGGAATTTTATGAGAAAGTGGGAATTGAGCATCAAACATCCATTGCACGCACACCAGAACAAAACGGAGTTGTTGAAAGACGAAACCGTACGTTAGTGGAAGCTGCCAGAACGATGTTAATCAATGCTAAACTTCCAGATTACTTGTGGGCTGAAGCTGTCTCAACTCATGCTACACTCAAAACCGCTCAATGATTACAAAACGTCACAACAAAACACCTTTTGAGCTTATCCACAACAGAAAACCGAATCTCAAACACTTTCATGTATTTGGATCCCTTTGTTATCCGAATAATGATCGTGATGACTTTGGTAAGCTCAAAGCCAAAGCTGACATTGGAGTCTTTATTTGATATTGTGAGAGTTCTAAAGGTTGCCGAATCTGGAATCGTCGTACAAAGCAAGTTATGGAAACGATTCATGCACATTTCGATGAGCTTACGGAAATGGCTTCTGAGCATAACAGCTTGGAACCCGGTCAAAACCGTTTAAACTTCCCTCATACCCCATCATCAGCTGAATCAAGCCCCCAGCTTACTCGTCAACAAATGGAAAAGCTATTTGCTCCGTTGTTTAGTGATGACATTGATGAACGTGCTCCAGGTGTATCCAATGTTTCCGCTGCTCAACCTGATACTACTCTTATACCTGATACACCTGCTACAATAACTACTGTTGAAGAAGCACCACCAGTTGACTCTACAACAACAGTTGAACAAACTGCTTCCAACGACGCTGAACCAGCTGATGATGTTCTTAATGCAGTACCCTCACCTGCAGATTTTGATCCAAATGCGTTCTTTAACCCGTTTGCTAATGAAACTGTTGCACCTGATGTTGCAGAATCATCTACAAGCCATTTGAATCCTCAAAATCTGCATAATGTATACCAACATCAACCCTCTACACATCGTTGGATAAAAGACCATCCTCTAGAGAATATTATTGGCAACCCAAATCAACCAGTCGTTACGAGACAACGTCTTCACACAGATGGTGAACATTGCATTTATACACTCACTGTCTGCCAATCTGAGCCTAAAAACATTAAAGACGCAATGACAAAGGACAACTGGATTGAATCCATGCAGGACGAACTCAACCAATTCAAACGTCTTGAAGTTTGGGAACTGGTTGAAAGACCAACATGGGTCTTCATCATTGGTCTAAAATGGATTTGGAAAAAAAAATTAGATGCTGAAGGAACCGTAATTAGAAACAAGTCACGTCTGGTGGCTAAGGGTTATAGACAGGAAGAGGGTATTTGATACGGATCCAGCCCTACCAGAAGAAGACCCGCCGGGTTTACAACTAACAGGCGTCCAAAGTGGCTAGGACCAGCCCAAAGTTGCGATCCATTCCAACCAAATAAAGAGAGTTTATTTCTTTCAGTATCTTTTATATTTTGTGGAGATTGTGACTTATTTGTTTCCTTATATGTCGTTGGTTGTTTTCCTATTTAAATACATTGTAATCTCTTTGGTTGGAATTAATAAAAATACAGAAGAATCTTCTTGATAATATATCTATCGTTATTATCCGGTTGGCCGGAATTTAACATCCGTCGAAGACGACTTGGTTGGCCAAGAGTTCATCGCCGCTAGGGTTTTGCCTAGGTACTTGACTTCCGCTTGTACGAATCCGTATCAAGTGGTATTCAGAGCTCAGGAATCTCGAGATGTCTGCACCAGGAAGAGATCGCCTACACCAACACCGTCGATTCGCCGCCGGAGGCAACGGTAACGATGAACGCGATCCCCGCGACGTCGAGATTGAAAGACTTCGTGAACGGATTTGAGAACTCGAAATCAATCCTTTTAATCGATATGAAAGACAGTATGAAGAAACACCCAATGAATCGATTCTTAATGAATCAGATGAAACCGAGTTTGAAATTTTTTTTCATGACCAGCCACCACGAACCTCCCCTGTTTGTCACCGCCGTAACCCTCCTCCACCACCAACTGATCCATTACGTTCGTTGGGTCTCCGTACCGACATACCGGAGTTTGAGGGTCGCCTACAACCCGATGAATTCTTAGATTGGTTGCAAACAGTTGAACGTCTGTTTGATATTCGGGATATTCCCGATCGCCTTAAGGTAAAGATCGTTGCCCTGAAACTTAAGAAATCAGCGTCCTTGTGGTGGGAACATGTTCAAACGCAACGTTATCGGGCGGGAAAACATAAGGTCGAATCGTGGGACAAGATGAAAAAGCTTTTGAAGGCGAAGTTCCTCCCAGTTACCTACAAACAAGACTCCTATCTTGATTACCAAAATCTGAAACAAGGCTCTTTAACAGTGGAAGAACTTATTGGGGAGTTTGAACGTTTACGTATGCGTTGTGGGGCCGTCGAAGACGAAGAATAGATTATTGCTCGTTTCTTGGGTATTCTCAAACCGGAAATAGGAGATGTCGTTTCCTTACAACAATATTATTCTTTTAATGACGTGTGTAATGATGTGCGAAGTTTTCACGGACTCGCCTCTTTTTATCGCCGTTTCATACGGGATTTCAGTACCATCGTGGCTCCTATGACGGAATGTTTGAAAAGTAGCAAGTTTGCTTGGTCCCCAGCTTCTCAGGCCGCGTTCGACAAGTTAAAAACAGCGGTAACCAAAGCACCCGTTCTTGCTTTGCCTAACTTTAATCATGTTTTTCAAGTTGAATGTGACGCTTCTGGGCTTGGAATTGGCGGGGTTTTGAGCCAGTTGAACCGCCCCATCGCTTTTTTTAGCGAAAAGTTCAATGAGACGCGACTTCGCTATAGTACTTACGACAAAGAATTCTATGCCATTGTTCGTAGCTTGGATTATTGGAGACATTATTTGTTGCCTAATGAATTCATTTTGTACTCAGATCATCAGGCTCTAAAATTCATTCAGGGGCAGGCCAAGTTGAATCCACGTCACGCCAAATGGGTAGAAACCTTACAAGATTTTACGTTTGTCATTAGGCATAAAGCCGAGACAGCCAATACGGTGGCCGATGCTTTAAGTCGTCGCCCTAGTCTCATGGTTACTACTACTGCTCACGTGGCGAGTTTTGATCCTCTGAAGCACTTATATGTCGATGATCCAGATTTTAAAGAGGTATGGGAGAAGTGTGTTTCAGGTCCGTTTCATGATTATGTTCAACGGGATGGGTTCCTTTTTAAAGGGCATCGTTTGTGTGTCCCAATATCGTCCTTTCGAGAAGCCATTATTCTCGAATGTCATAAAGGAGCTCTAGCAGGACATTTTGGACGTGAGAAGATGCTTTCACTTGTGGGAGAAAGATTTTTTTGGCCTAAACTTGTGCGCGATGTGGTGAAAATTCTTAATCGGTGTCGTGTGTGTCATGTAGCAAAGACACATAACACTAATCAGGGCCGTTATACTCCTCTTCCTACGCCGACGGCTCCTTGGGAGGATGTAAGCATCGATTTTGTTCTTGGGTTACCACTTACTCAACGAAAGAAAGATTCTATCATGGTTGTTGTCGACCGTTTTTCCAAGATGGCACACTTCATTCCGTGTTCTAAATCTTATGATGCTTCACAAGTCGCTCGCCTATACTTTTCAGAGATCGTTCAGTTACATGGGGTTCCAAAAACAATCACATCCGACCGGGATGTGAAGTTCGTTAGTCATTTCTGGAGGACACTTTGGAAGCGTTTAGGGGCCAAACTTCAATTCAGCACGTCTCATCACCCTCAAACGGATGGCCAAACTGAAGTCACAAACCGGAGTTTGGGTAATCTGTTACGTTGTTTGGTGGGAAGCAATATAAAGCAATGGGACCTTGTTCTTCCACAAGCGGAATTTGCTTACAATCGCTCAACTCATAGTTCCATCGGGCACAGTCCTTTCTTGGTTGTCTATGGCCGAAACCCATTCACTCCTCTGGACCTTGCTCCTTTACCTGGTCTAGATTCATTCAGTGCCGATGGCGATGACCAAGCTGCTAAAATTAAATTACTACATGAGCAAGTTCGTGATCAAATTACAACACAATTTGCAATATCAAGCCCGCGCAAACAAGCATCGAAAACGTGTTGTGTTTCAGGAGGGTGACCTTGTGTGGATATTTTTGCGACGTGAACGTTTCCCGCAGGGCCGTTTTGGGAAGCTACGTCCAAGGGCTGATGGCCCATTTTGTGTGCTAAAGCGGATTAATGATAATGCGTATAAGCTTGACTTGCCAGGACATTATGGGGTGTCTGCTACTTTTAATGTCGCCGATCTAGCACCTTACACTGCTGACGATGAGTTTGAAGGTGACTCGGGGACGAGTCGTTTTTTAGAGGGGGAGGATGATACGGATCCAGCCCTACCAGAAGAAGACCCGCCGGGTTTACAACTAACAGGCGTCCAAAGTGGCTAGGACCGGCCCAAAGTTGCGATCCATTCCAACCAAATAAAGAGAGTTTATTTCTTTCAGTATCTTTTATATTTTGTGGAGATTGTGACTTATTTGTTTCCTTATATGTCGTTGGTTGTTTTCCTATTTAAATACGTTGTAATCTCTTTGGTTGGAATTAATAAAAATACAGAAGAATCTTCTTGATAATATATCTATCGTTATTATCCGGTTGGCCGGAATTTAACATCCGTCGAAGACGACTTGGTTGGCCAAGCGTTCATCGCCGCTAGGGTTTTGCCTAGGTACTTGACTTCCGCTTGTACGAATCCGTATCAGTATTGACTTTGAAGAATCATTCGCTCCGGTTGCTCGTCTTGAGGCTGTTCGGATTTTTCTGGCTTTTGCGGCTCACATGAACATCATGGTCTTCCAGATGGATGTCAAAACTGCTTTTCTCAATGGACAACTGAAAGAAACGGTCTATGTTAGCCAGCCAGAAGGATTCGTTGATCCAGAGTTCCCTAATCATGTCTAAAAACTGAAGAAAGCTCTCTACGGTCTCAAACAAGCCCCTCGGGCATGGTACAATAAGTTATCATCTTTCCTTATTGCCAATAATTTTACCAAAGGTTCGGTCGACCCCACACTCTTTATACAATATCACGGGGCTCACATCTTAATTGTTCAAATCTATGTGGATGACATCATTTTTGGGTCAACACATTTAAAATACTCAAATGCTTTTGCAAAACTTATGACAAAACATTTTGAAATGTCAATGATGGGTGAACTCACATTCTTCCTTGGAATGCAAGTTCATCAATCACCCCGTGGTATTTTCTTGAGTCAGTCCAAATATGCCCTTGAATTGTTAAACAAATTTGGAATGCAAAATTGTGACACCTATGCCACACCAATGGCTCATACCAAGAAGCTAGACGCTGATTTACATGGGAAATTGGTGGACCCTACCAAATACCGTAGTATCATTGGGTCTCTCATGTATCTAACAGCTAGCAGACCTGACATTGTTTTTGCCGTATATCTTTGCTCCCGTTATCAGTCAAGACCAACTGAAACCCACCTCTCTGAGGCTAAAAGAATCCTCCGATACATCAAGGGAACCATTAATTTGGGGATCTGGTATCCGAAGGATTCTGGTTTTGAACTAATCACTTTTTCAGACGCTGACCACGCAGGATGCTTAGATTCACGGAAAAGTACTTCAGGAGCTTTACAATTTTTTGGTGATAAACTGGTGTCATGGCAATCGAAGAAGCAGGATTGTACATCGCTGTCCTCAACCGAACCAGAATATGTAGCCATGTAGGCGTGTTGTGCTCAAGTCATTTGGATGAGAACACAACTCAAGGACTATGGGTACGTATTTGACAGAATCCCGATGTACTGCTACAATCGGAGTGCTATTGCGATCTCGTGCAACTCAGTACAACATTCGAAGTCAAAGCACATCAATCTTCGATATCACTTCATCAAGGACCACGTGGAACAGGGTACTGTTGAATTATATTTTGTGGGTACAGAATACCAATTGGCAGATCTTCTCACCAAAGTCTTAGCTCCTGCTAGGTTTAATGAGTTGGTCCACCGGATTGGTATGCGGTGTTTGACTCAAGAGGAACTGGATGAACTCTTAAAACATTCTTAAAAACCAGTCAAACACCAAAACCTCTTTTGTAAATATTTTTTCAAAAACAAAATACAAAATTATAAAATCAGATAAAACAACAAAAATATTCTTCTATCTATATTTCTTTTAACATTGCAAGTACAATTCTTCCGTCAACACTCAAATCTTTCAAAATTTAGTATTTTTTCGATCAAGTGTTGAGGGGGAGAAATCTAATATTTTTCAGTTTAATAAAACCTTGTACTTGCATGTTACCTTATCCCGGTTGTTTCTTTAATAATGGTGGTCACTTTAATAATGGTGGTCACATTTCTGGTTTTCTGACACTCCTCAGACTAAAATTTATAAACTTTCATTATTTCTTAAGTCAAGGGGGAGTGTCGTCAAATTTCTTTCCAAATATCACTCGTTTGGTAACCAAAATGGAAGTTAAAGGCATTGGATGTAAATGGTGAAGGTGGAGGGACTAATATTGTCTAAAGCTCAAAGTTAGTTTTCATAAAACTCCCACCAACCTCATTTATTTCACTTCATTTATTATCCTACCAACCTAATCCTACGCGTAAAATTCAATCTCACAATCCGCTTGCTTGATCTTCATTTTGTAAGTGGTTTCATAATCTAAACGTGTTTGTAAACAATGGTTTTGATTTATATTAAAAACTAACGGTTAGATTTTCACTTATGAACGATTTGGTGTTCTACGCATAAGCGTATGAACACCTAATCAAGTGTGGGTGTTTGTGATGAAAAAGATAGTGTCAAAACGTTTATATAACATCATTGAAACTATTTTGATCATTAAAACACACACAGATACACGAATTGAGAGATATTGTGAATTAGGGTTTATGCGTGAAATTAGGTGTTTTCATATGTGAGTGTTTTTGGTGAAAAAGATAGTTGTATGATGTTGTATTCAAGTTGAATTGATCATATCTAGGCCCAGAAATTGCCCAGTTACATCAAACGTAAAAGAATTGAATTTTAGGGTTTTAGTTCATACGAATTGGGTATTTTTGATTCATGTTGAGTTTGATGTTAAAACTTGGATAAAACAACTTAATAGGCATACTAGACTTCCCAGAATGATTTTGGTACAAATCCTATGGCTAGATAACTTAGGCGTATTCTTGAAACTTAGGGTTTAGGTTTACGCGTAAGTCTTCTTACGCGTAACTGTTATATGAGTAGTCATGATTTGATCTGAAAACAATTGAATGTAGATGTTAATGATTGTGTTATGACGAATTTATTTCAGGTCTTCCACGTTTGAAAAATTTAGAATCAAGGTTTCTAACAAACTACGCATAAGGATCACCTTACGCGTAGAATGTTATGCGTAAGAGCAATCTTACGCGTAACTATTACGCGTAAGGTTCTACATAAGGGACTACGCGTATCCTGTGAAGGATATGCATAAACAGTTACCTCTACGCATAAGGTTGACTCTTACGAGTAAGCCTTACGCGTAAGGTTTATATACGCCTACGCGTAAGCTCTACACATAAGGTCCCCTTTTCCTACGCGTAATATTTCTTATGCGTAAGTCAAGAACCTATCCATAAGCTTGCGTTTACCCGTATACCATTCCTGTTTATGCATAAGCTTGCCATTTCTACGCCTAAGCCTTGTTTAACCTTAATTATGAATTGTTACGCGTGCAAACTTGTAAATAAATAAATCATAACGCCACGAAACCAATAATGTCACTATAAGCTTAAATGTTTAACAAGTTTTGAATAATAAGTGAAAATATGGACTTTAAAACTTAAAGTTAATTAACTCACGAAACTTATCACGACGTCATTGGACTATTGGACAAACAAGTGACATTGGTCTCGTAACAATCATCGACATATCACATTCAATAATTAGACAATATAACCATCTGTTGACTAACATAATGTCTTTCGATATGTTGGTTCTTTTGGCTAAATTTCTTTCAGATCACGACATGGACGCTCAAATGCAGAATGTAGATGCACCAAATGTTCTCACCGTTGCTGATATCTTCCCTAATGGCTATCCGATGAAGATAGGAAAGAATAACCTCCGTGTTGATTTTGATACTCTCACCTGCTCGGAATCTTCTTGCTTGATTGCAGTGGACATTATGAAGAACCATTCGAATCAGAATATGCTCACCAACTCTGCCACAGTTCCAGAGATCTACATTCAGCAATTCTGGCACACAATGAAGCAGATCAAAGGGAAAAATGTTGTGACTGTGACTCTCAATCACAAGCAAGTCACCATCACACCAGCAGACTTGCGGGCTATTCTCCTCATTCCTGTCATCGAGCCAACCGAATACAATGCCGCACCAACTGAAGAGACTGTTCTGCAATTCATGATCAACATCGGTTATGACGAAGCTACAAGGGTAATCACCAAGCACTCTTCCGTTGACCTGAAGAATATCCCTCAGCCCTGGAGAACCCTCTTCATCATCATCACAAAATCTGTTTCTGGACGGGATAGTGGTTATGAGCATCCCAAGCTCATGGAACTACAGATTTTTTGGGCTTTGGTCAACATGAAACATATCGAAGTTGAAGCTCTGATATGGGATGACATGATGTCTTTCCTCAAAAAGCGAGGCACCAATATCCCATACATCAGATACACAAAACTGCTGATCCAGAGAGCTCTTGGGTTAAATCCCGATATTCCCTTGAGACTCGACGACCCAAAAAATCACTCCATGTTGTATGAACCTACTCTAACAGTCAGATTTAAGGAATAAACAACAAAGAAACAAGGTGCTGTACTACCGGATCACCTTCTCTCTGATGAAATCAAACAGCTTTACTCATACAAAAGGTATCTGGTAGCGGTTGATGAAGGCAAAGTTGGTTTTCTCGATGACAAGTCTTCTGGTACACCTACTAGGAAAACCAGAAGAGGCAATGCAGGAAGTGTTGCAAGCACTGAGAGTCAACGACAGTTCCTTAAGAGGAAACCTCCACTCAAAAGGAAAGTTCCATCTAAGGAAGCTATTCCTATTCCCAAGCCTAAACCGCAACAAAAGCTAAAGGATGAAATCACTGAGGAAACTGACACTGACGAAGAGATAAATTACTCTGAAACAGTCAAAGATGACACTCAAACAGCCACAAAGCCTTCAAGTCCCAAAGGTGATAAAGGAAAGACTCCAATGATTGAGCACGAAGAAGAGAGCTCTGATGAAGAGCCACTGGATACTGATTACAGGAGGAAGTTCAAAATCATTAGACTCCAACACGTTGCGAAAGAGTTTGCAAAGGATCAAATGGGTGGCCCCGGAGGGTCAAGTGGTGGAGTTCAACCTACACCAATTCCTGATGTGGTTAATTAACCCGATAAGGGAACTGGTGCCACCACTCTTGAGCAACAACAAAAACGCCCGGAGGAACCAGAAAAGGAAAAGTCTGAGAAAGAAAAGACTGATGAAGAGGCTGTAGCTCAAGCCAAAGCAGAGGAAGAGGCCAAGATGCAGGTTGAAGAAAAGGCTAAGACTGCAAAAGATGACGAAGTGAACTATGATGATTTTCTTCTCAATAGTCCAATTCGTTCCAAGGAGAAAACTTCTGAACCTCCTAAGGACCCTGAACCTCCTCATGACTCTTCATCATCAGATTCATCCTCTCATTCTTCTCCATCACCATCCAAAAGATCAACCAGATCCACATCCAAATCAGTGAAGAAGCCAACGGCATCTTGGATCTCTCAAGCTAAGACAAGAATCGTTAAAGCTGTCAAACAGGTAAGGAAGAAAGACGTGCTTTACAAAAAGCTAAATTTTCTCGCTGACCAGGTACAGTACCTTCATGACGAGAATGACAAGATGTCAGCTGAAAGGGAGTACATCCAGAAGTTCATGCAACGTGATCTTCAAGGGGAAATGAACGAGATGATCAAAGGTTACACTCACAAGTTCCTTCTTGACATCGTTCCTGGTATGACAAGAGAAATGTACACCAAACAACTCTATCCGAATCTATTGCATGTGGACAAGCAAACTATGAGATCAACACATATGCATGTAAACATCAATCTAGTTGATTCTATAATATTCTTAGATGCTGAATTGGTTTCCAGGCTGGTATCTCAAATATCTAAACGATCTGCGACATTTGCTTCTTACGAAAGTAAATTGTTTGAAGCTTTGCTAGAATACCAACTTAAATCAGCATACAGAGAAGAAGCTCAAAGGCCTAAACGTCCAAGAGACGATGAAGATAAGGATAAAGATAAGAATGACGAGCCTAAACGCCCGAAGAAAACTGGTGAATCATCCTCCATGCAACCTCCACCCCAAAGGACTCCAGCTCAACAACGATCTCCTCCACGTTCTTCTACTAAAAAACCTCAGGACTCTGAGTTACCACCCCAAACTACGAAAACCGGTGATCACTTCGAGTACACTGGTGGTGACGATGAGGAAGTCTCTGAGCCCCAACAACAACCCACCTCTCCCGCTTCAACAACAAAGAAACCATCATCCTCATCAAAGCCTAAGAAAAAGAAGAAGACTCCCAAGGCTGATGTCGTCTCATGGCTTGACGATGACGACACTGAGTATGATTGGTTCTCCACACTTGTTGCTGCTACACCCGCATTAACTGATGACCAAGATGTGGTAGAAGGTAGTACGTTGGAGCATCCAAAGTTACTGCAAGAAAAGTTCCGAGTGAAGAAGATGACGAAATCAGAGTTGAAACGAATCAAGAATGAAGCTTTTCAAATACTCAAAGACAGCTCGGAAAGTGCTATTGAAGTTGAATATCACCTTGAAAACATAGCACGAGCCATGTCTAACAACATTGATTGGCTCAACCCTGAAGCAAACATCGACTACACTAGAAAAGACAACGCTCCATACTACACAGATTGGACCAAACCTCTACCTACCATTGGTCAACCAGATCAACCTCAGATTCCATTTCGATACTTCTTCAACAACGACCTAGAATTTCTTCTACATGGTAGCGATGTGTCAAAGAAATACGCTACATCACTTACACTTCCGTTCCCGGCAGCCATATACTCCAACTGCATAGCCATCGAGGAAAAGGCTAACCACATGTTCAACAACAGAGTGGAAGAGTATGACATCGATGCACTGTATGGGATTCATCATTGGCCGGAACGCCGACGAATCTACTACAAAAGCTGCCAGGTTCGTAAATCTCAACATGAAGTGTACAGTGATCAAGGGATCGTTGTTGTTAAGCATGTTGCTCTCTCGTCTAAATGGGACTACACCTTCCTAAAGAAGATCGTGGTCAAAAGACAAGACGAAAATGACTATGCTTTCTGTGAAGCGGACTTTTAGAATCTGTCTCTCAACGACATTGAAGATATGTATCTTGCAAAGGTACAGGGCGCATGAGACAATTCTCGACAGAAATTCAACGTGAATACATCAAGTCCTTGCTTATCTTCATCAGAAGCATCGTGATCCAGGAACGTGTAGAAGACTTGCAACTTGATGTTGAGTCGTATCAGACACGTGTCAACTTCACCAGACCTCAGCTAGAACTTCCTGACATCAACCATCTTCCACAATTCACTCTCATTAGCAAACCGTTTGGAGTAGTCTACCGAAGTGAACTACACCGCAACTGCGTGATGGCGTGTACGGAGCTTCATAAGTTTGGAGATTCAACTTTGAAGCATGTCAGGGATGGACTAGCATTTCGGTTAAAGGCGATTCAACAAGGCATTGGGTCACCAACGAGATGGAATTCTCAGGAAAGACGGGATGTAAAGAGAATCATCAAGCGGATTAATGAAAGGTTGTTTCGAAGGGACCAGTTCAGAACATTGGAAAGTTTCGTAGGTGGTCATCCTCGCATTAATCTCACAGGATATCAACGCCCAGTTTGCATTCCTGGAGTTCTTGCTGACCTACCTGAAATTCCTGGTACCCCTTAAACTGTTTCAATTTCATACTAATTTGGATGTGTGATTATTAATGACAATGGCTTGTGCACACATAACAGTGTACAACCCGTACTTGTAATGAAAGGACCCTGTGGTATGCTTCAGTGCCACAATCCTTATAAAAGGAGCGAAAGCTTCTTCCTTTTGAGTAAAACTTATCAAACCTTTCATTTTTTAAAGGTTTTGCTCAAAAGAACAAGTACTTCCCCTTATGTTTTTTCAAAACCTCAACCGTTTATATCACTTGTTGAGGGGGAGTATTTGACTAAAAACTTTGTTCACAAAATGTTCTTAGTGGCAATCTTTCCGCAAAACTCGAAATGGACATATTTGATATCAAAATTTCATCAAAAATAACATTTATATGCCATTTTTGAGGGGGAGAAATATTATGTGATAAGAAATATGTTGTGTTTTGCTATTGAATCCTCATGTGAAAAGACTTCAACCCATGAATTGACGGGATCTGAACAGTCATACATTGAAAAGATTCGTCTTCCAAGACTTATCCAAGTAAATTGTACCTATTCGAGAAGCTCTTGATAGACATGAACTTTGACGGGTTTGACAACCTTTCGGGGTTGTCCACATCTTCAAGGTAGTTATTAGAGCTAGTTATCACCTAAAAGCCGACAATGTATCTCTTTAACTATGCAACGTAATCGTGTCTCGCAAGGAACTGTCTATTATGAGTCGATCAATTCAAAAAGTGCGCGCTCTTTCCTCACTGTGCAGATTTCTGTCAAAACTCTTAAGCACATGTTGAGGGGGAGTATTTCTGAAAATCTAAAACTCTTGAAGTGTTCAAACATGTTTTTCATTCACAAACACTTCGAGAGATTTTCATGAAAATGGTTTTATGGCAATGGAGTTATAAGGTGATTAAGGTTAGGAATAACCGTCCTATGATCCGCCAGAGCCGGAGGGATCTACCCAAGGACACTACCAATAGTTAGAATTAGAAGTCCTTAGGTATGATTATAAAAAGGAGAAAATGAGAATCGGAGAAAGAAGGAGTTGAAGAATTAAAAAAAAAAGCAAAGAAAAGGGTGAAAAGAAATAGCCCTCCAGATTATTCAACTTAGGGCAGACACCGGGTTCAATTCATATGCTACTGGTTGTCACTTGATGACACCGGTATTGAAGATTAAAAGTCGTCATGGACCCAGTGACGCATGCACTAAACCTTCTTAGCCACTCAAGTTTCTCTCAACAGAAGCTTGTTTCATTCTCATAGGGAACGCTACGTAAACTATCGGCTTTCTCTTAGAGATTGCTGGTATTGAAGAAAGAGACCCTCTCCCTAGTCTCCGCTCAGGAAAACCAAAACGCACTATTGAGTCTAGAGCCACGAGATTCATCAAAAGATCTCATAGGTACACTTGACATTTCATCACTTGTTGTTCAACAATAAGAACAACAGTGGTACGTTATCGAGTCCTACACAGATCCTAGTAATCTGTCGAGAACATTTATGAGAGGTTCACAATTGTGATCCTCAGTGATTGAATGGAAACTCCTGCCAGGGTCAACATCAAACAGCCCTGACAGCAGGTCACTTCGGTAACTCCCCGTGGATTACGCTTAGTGTGTCTCAAACGGTCTACAGTCGTGAGGTGATGCTTCTGTGTTCCTCAGCGACTCATCTGAACTATAGGTGTACTTCGGTACATCGCGTTATCTCACTTGTGGGACTCCAGTTCAGGAACGGCCTTTGTGAGAATTAGAGTTGTGTTTTCACACTATGCTGTTAACACTCTCGAAGTTCAAACTTGTAAGTGTCGGAATCCGCTTATTACTAACCTTTCTTATATTTTCTTCTTATGGAAGCTCTAGAGCGGACTGATCGTGCAGATTCTTCACATGCTCATACCAACAACATCAATAATGGAAGTTCTATCAAAAGGCAACACAAAAGTCTGAAAGATTCTTCATCAAGTCAAAGAATCTACAAAGTTAAAGACTAAGAGAACTTCATCAGTACTGTAATCCAACGTTAAAGAGCATGTGAGCATGTTAAAGAATGACGTGGAGACACTGGAGCAACGAAGCAGACCTGATGCAGACAACAACAACATACTATCACTACCATAACAAAGAACTAAAGAACAAAGAAAAAGATGACGTCAAAGCAAAAATTTTCAAAGGAAACAATTTCTCTACACTGCGGAGATTGTTCGAATCAAGGAAACTCTTCTCACAAGAAAGAAGAATGTCAGAAGACGTCAAAGCTACTATTACATCAGCACCTACATCGTTTATCACTCTTTCATTCATCACTAACACTTAGGGGGAGATTGTTGGAATCACTCCTAAACTATATTTCAAGTGTTAGTGATTCATATGTAATAGTTAGCTTAATATGGCCTTTATGTTTGTTATTAAGCTAAGGCTTATGTAGAAGGCCCATAAGCCTTGGCCCAAGCCCATAAGAAGGGAAGGAGTCTAGATGTGTTGCCCTAGCTCCTTGCCCTATAAATACTCTTGTATAACCCTCACTTGAGGGTTGGTTGTTCACTTTCATATTTCACCTAAGCATAATCGTTTTCTACGCATAACGTGTGTGTGTGTTTGTGTTCATCCGCCTCCTCTTCTTCTCTACTTATTCATATTTATGCTTGTGTTACTAATATGGTGACCTAATCTTAATGATCATAATAGATAAAAGAAAAAAGATAAAGATGGCGGCACTAGTTTAAGAGGTTGAAGAAGAGATATATGGTGAGTTAAAAGTTAGAACCTACCAGTGAGAAAATAGAAGCGAGAGTAGAAAAAGTTATTGGTGCTTTTGGTGTTCTCTTTCGGGACTGAAAAAAGAAAAAACACAAATACCTAGACGAATATTTAATTCTATGTAAATAGATGGTGTGTAAATCCAAGTTTAGTGGCGTCTAAACCCACATAGCCTATAAGGATGGATTGAGATACTCTCATGTTTAATTTAAACATGAGAGGTAATGTTGAGATGTATGTGAGTAGAGAAAAATAATAAATTAGTTATTGTGGGACCTCTATTTTGTTAAAAAAATATTTTTTCCTTCATATTAAAACTAACATTACCACTAATGTTTAATTTCTCATTTCTTAGAGCACGAGGTACAAGGGTTGTTGGCTTGAGTCATCACCTTCGGCGCCACGCTATGGCACGAGACACCACACCGACACTGGGCTGGTGGGTTTTGGCGCCGTGGCTCACGCCGAAGCTTTTTTTTTTTTTTTTTTTTTTCTTGTGATGAGTTTGTGTGATACTGTGATATGCTTCTTTTTTTTGTGTGTTTTGCAGGTGGTTGAACTGCTGAAGGAAGAAGATTGTTAAAAGAAATGGAAGAAGATGACCTAATATTTATAAGATTGGTTGATTGTGTTTGAGTTGTTATATTTGTTTGGGCTATCCTTAAAGCCTTTGATGGTTTTTTGTATCAGTATGATGGGCCTTATATATTTGTAATATCCAATTTTTTTTTATGTGTTTAATATTTGTTTTATTAATAAATAAATAAATAATTATGCGTCATGGCATCAGAAAACTGGTGTTATGCTAGGGAGACGGGTTTTTGTGCCATAGCCAAAATTGGTGTCATGGGAAAAAAAGTGTTGAAGTGACATCACTTTTTCTTATGGCACCACCCATGACATCAAACGATACCTAGCGCTCTTATAGTAGCATGATATTTGTGTGGTATATGAACATAAAAAATGTAAAAAGCTAAATTATACTAGTACTATTTATATTGTATTTGTATTGTGGTAGTACTGTTACAACTGTAAAAAGCAAATATGCCTGCTATATGGTTTGTGTAGTGGTTGTGCAAGTGTGTATTTGTATATGGAGAAGTAGCCTTGCAACATAAGTTGTGGTGATAGGAATACAACACAAGACGTCACTGTTTTCATGTGTTTTTATATTTTGTCAGTTCACATGTTGTAGCCAATCCTTTTCGAACCCGGTATTATTTCAATTTTAATGGGGCTCGCTTTACACTAGTTGTAATTACAATAAATATTTTTTATGTGTAGCTATTTATAATTTTAATATGATGTGCATACCATTTTACGTTTCTTAAAAATAGAAAATATTTTGATAGATTTTTCATTGGGTACACTTATTAATCCGACGTATATCTATACTATATTATAAAGCATTTGGGACATTCCTAAAAAGGAAGGCTTAAAAAATTAAGATTCAACACTTGCTAATAATGGCAAATTTTAATAAGTACATCTATAATAGCATTTGTTGCAACACTTTAAAGCACTTTTTTTATACATGTTTCTAAAAAAAGTAAATAAAAAAATACAAAGTAATTTAATATAAGAAAAAAAACGTCCATGACAATAAATACCTAATAAATGTTATTTTTAAAACACCCCTAATATGAAAAATACTTTTTATTATACATATTGTACAAACTAATAAAACACACAAATCTTCATGCAATTTATATGTAAACAAGTTCATGGTACATATGGTTTTAAAAAACGGACCGGGCCAACGGGTTCAACCGGGAAACGGAGTCACCACCGGTTCGGCTAGCCCATAAAAGTCGTCCGAAAACGATATTGTTAAATCAATAGAGTTTAAAAATGCATACTAAAATAAAATGTTCAAAAAATATTATTAAATCGCAAGAGTACCTCAAGAATCAACATATACGCCTTTTGAAATTTTTTTAATTAAACTTACCGTAAAAACTAAAAACTTTGTTTTATAAAAATCGGACGGTTTTTTCAAAGCAAAGGATGCAAAGTCCTAATTATATGATTATACACATTTACACATATCTATACTATATTATAAAGCATTTGGGACATTCCTAAAAAGGAAGGCTTAAAAAATTAAGATTCAACACTTGCTAATAATGGCAAATTTTAATAAGTACATCTATAATAGCATTTGTTGCAACACTTTAAAGCACTTTTTTTTTACATGTTTCTAAAAAAAGTAAATAAGAAAATACAAAGTAATTTAATATAAGAAAAAAAACGTCCATGACAATAAATACCTAATAAATGTTATTTTTAAAACACCCCTAATATGAAAAATACTTTTTGTTATACATATTGTACAAACTAATAAAACACACAAATCTTCATGCAATTTATATGTAAACAAGTTCATGGTACATCTGGTTTTAAAAAACGGACCGGGCCAACGGGTTCAACCGGGAACGGAGTCACCACCGGTTCGGCTAGCCCATAAAAGTCGTCCGAAAACGATATTGTTAAATCAATAGAGTTTAAAAATGCATACTAAAATAAAATGTTCAAAAAATATTATTAAATCGCAAAAGTACCTCAAGAATCAACATATGCGCCTTTTGGAATTTTTTTAATTAAACTTACCGTAAAAACTAAAAACTTTGTTTTATAAAAATCGGACGGTTTTTTCAAAGCAAAGGATGCAAAGTCCTAATTATATGATTATACACATTTACACATATCTGTACTATATTATAAAGCATTTGAGACATTCCTAAAAAGGAAGGCTTAAAAAATTAAGATTCAACACTTGCTAATAATGGCAAATTTTAATAAGTACATCTATAATAGCATTTGTTGCAACACTTTAAAGCACTTTTTTTATACATGTTTCTAAAAAAAGTAAATAAAAAAATACAAAGTAATTTAATATAAGAAAAAAAACGTCCATGACAATAAATACCTAATAAATATTATTTTTAAAACACCCCTAATATGAAAAATACTTTTTATTATACATATTGTACAAACTAATAAAACACACAAATCTTCATGCAATTTATATGTAAACAAGTTCATGGTACATATGGTTTTAAAAAACGGACCGGGCCAACGGGTTCAACCGGGAAACGGAGTCACCACCGGTTCGGCTAGCCCATAAAAGTCGTCCGAAAACGATTTTGTTAAATCAATAGAGTTTAAAAATGCATACTAAAATAAAATGTTCAAAAAATATTATTAAATCGCAAGAGTACCTCAAGAATCAACATATGCGCCTTTTGGAATTTTTTTAATTAAACTTACCCTAAAAACTAAAAACTTTTTTTTATAAAAATCGGACGGTTTTTTCAAAACAAAGGATGCAAAGTCCTAATTATATGATTACACACATTTACACATACCTATACTATATTATAAAGCATTTGGGACATTCCTAAAATGGAAGGCTTAAAAAATTAAGATTCAACACTTGCTAATGGCAAATTTTAATAAGTACATCTATAATAGCATTTGTTGCAACACTTTAAAGCACTTTTTTTATACATGTTTCTAAAAAAAGTAAATAAAAAAATACAAAGTAATTTAATATAAGAAAAAAAACGTCCATGACAATAAATACCTAATAAATGTTATTTTTAAAACACCCCTAATATGAAAAATACTTTTTATTATACATATTGTACAAACTAATAAAACACACAAATCTTCATGCAATTTATATGTAAACAAGTTCATGGTACATATGGTTTTAAAAAACGGACCGGGCCAACGGGTTCAACCGGGAAACAGAGTCACCACCGGTTCGGCTAGCCCATAAAAGTCGTCCGAAAACGATATTGTTAAATCAATAGAGTTTAAAAATGCATACTAAAATAAAATGTTCAAAAAATATTATTAAATCGCAAGAGTACCTCAAGAATCAACATATGCGCCTTTTGGAATTTTTTTAATTAAACTTACCGTAAAAACTAAAAACTTTGTTTTATAAAAATCGGACGGTTTTTTCAAAGCAAAGGATGCAAAGTCCTAATTATATGATTATACACATTTACACATATCTATACTATATTATAAAGCATTTGGGACATTCCTAAAATGGAAGGTTTAAAAAATTAAGATTCAACACTTGCTAATAATGACAAATTTTAATAAGTACATCTATAATAGCATTTGTTGCAACACTTTAAAGCACTTTTTTTATACATGTTTCTAAAAAAAGTAAATAAAAAAATACAAAGTAATTTAATATAAGAAAAAAAACGTCCATGACAATAAATACCTAATAAATGTTATTTTTAAAACACCCCTAATATGAAAAATACTTTTTGTTATACATATTGTACAAACTAATAAAACACACAAATCTTCATGCAATTTACATGTAAACAAGTTCATGGTACATATGGTTTTAAAAAACGGACCGGGCCAACGGGTTCAACCGGGAAACGGAGTCACCACCGGTTCGGCTAGCCCATAAAAGTCGTCCGAAAACGATATTGTTATATCAATAGAGTTTAAAAATGCATACTAAAATAAAATGTTCAAAAAATATTATTAAATCGCAAAAGTACCTCAAGAATCAACATATGCGCCTTTTGGAATTTTTTTAATTAAACTTACCGTAAAAACTAAAAACTTTGTTTTATAAAAATCGGACGGTTTTTTCAAAGCAAAGGATGCAAAGTCCTAATTATATGATTATACACATTTACACATATCTGTACTATATTATAAAGCATTTGAGACATTCCTAAAAAGGAAGGCTTAAAAAATTAAGATTCAACACTTGCTAATAATGGCAAATTTTAATAAGTACATCTATAATAGCATTTGTTGCAACACTTTAAAGCACTTTTTTTATACATGTTTCTAAAAAAAGTAAATAAAAAAATACAAAGTAATTTAATATAAGAAAAAAAAACGTCCATGACAATAAATACCTAATAAATGTTATTTTTAAAACACCCCTAATATGAAAAATACTTTTTATTATACATATTGTACAAACTAATAAAACACACAAATCTTCATGCAATTTATATGTAAACAAGTTCATGGTACATATGGTTTTAAAAAACGGACCGGGCCAACGGGTTCAACCGGGAAACGGAGTCACCACCGGTTCAGCTAGCCCATAAAAGTCGTCCGAAAACGATTTTGTTAAATCAATAGAGTTTAAAAATGCATACTAAAATAAAATGTTCAAAAAATATTATTAAATCGCAAGAGTACCTCAAGAATCAACATATGCGCCTTTTGGAATTTTTTTAATTAAACTTACCCTAAAAACTAAAAACTTTTTTTTATAAAAATCGGACGGTTTTTTCAAAGCAAAGGATGCAAAGTCCTAATTATATGATTACACACATTTACACATATCTATACTATATTATAAAGCATTTGGGACATTCCTAAAATGGAAGGCTTAAAAAATTAAGATTCAACACTTGCTAATGGCAAATTTTAATAAGTACATCTATAATAGCATTTGTTGCAACACTTTAAAGCACTTTTTTTATACATGTTTCTAAAAAAAGTAAATAAAAAAATACAAAGTAATTTAATATAAGAAAAAAAACGTCCATGACAATAAATACCTAATAAATGTTATTTTTAAAACACCCCTAATATGAAAAATACTTTTTATTATACATATTGTACAAACTAATAAAACACACAAATCTTCATGCAATTTACATGTAAACAAGTTCATGGTACATATGGTTTTAAAAAACGGACCGGGCCAACGGGTTCAACCAGGAAACAGAGTCACCACCGGTTCGGCTAGCCCATAAAAGTCGTCCGAAAACGATATTGTTAAATCAATAGAGTTTAAAAATGCATACTAAAATAAAATGTTCAAAAAATATTATTAAATCGCAAGAGTACCTCAAGAATCAACATATGCGCCTTTTGGAATTTTTTTAATTAAACTTACCGTAAAAACTAAAAACTTTGTTTTATAAAAATCGGACGGTTTTTTCAAAGCAAAGGATGCAAAGTCCTAATTATATGATTATACACATTTACACATATCTATACTATATTATAAAGCATTTGGGACATTCCTAAAATGGAAGGCTTAAAAAATTAAGATTCAACACTTGCTAATAATGACAAATTTTAATAAGTACATCTATAATAGCATTTGTTGCAACACTTTAAAGCACTTTTTTTATACATGTTTCTAAAAAAAGTAAATAAAAAAATACAAAGTAATTTAATATAAGAAAAAAAACGTCCATGACATTAAATACCTAATAAATGTTATTTTTAAAACACCCCTAATATGAAAAATACTTTTTATTATACATATTGTACAAACTAATAAAACACACAAATCTTCATGCAATTTATATGTAAACAAGTTCATGGTACATATGGTTTTAAAAAACGGACCGGGCCAACGGGTTCAACCGCGAAACGGAGTCACCACCGGTTCGGCTAGCCCATAAAAGTCGTCCGAAAACGATATTGTTAAATCAATAGAGTTTAAAAATGCATACTAAAATAAAATGTTCAAAAAATATTATTAAATCGCAAGAGTACCTCAAGAATCAACATATGTGCCTTTTGGAATTTTTTTAATTAAACTTACCGTAAAAACTAAAAACTTTGTTTTATAAAAATCGGACGGTTTTTTCAAAGCAAAGGATGCAAAGTCCTAATTATATGATTACACACATTTACACATATCTATACTATATTATAAAGCATTTGGGACATTCCTAAAAAGGAAGGCTTAAAAAATTAAGATTCAACACTTGCTAATAATGGCAAATTTTAATAAGTACATCTATAATAGCATTTGTTGCAACACTTTAAAGCACTTTTTTTATACATGTTTCTAAAAAAAGTAAATAAAAAAATACAAAGTAATTTAATATAAGAAAAAAAACGTCCATGACAATAAATACCTAATAAATGTTATTTTTAAAACACCCCTAATATGAAAAATACTTTTTGTTATACATATTGTACAAACTAATAAAACACACAAATCTTCATGCAATTTATATGTAAACAAGTTCATGGTACATATGGTTTTAAAAAACGGACCGGGCCAACGGGTTCAACCGGGAAACGGAGTCACCACCGGTTCGGCTAGCCCATAAAAGTCGTCCGAAAACGATATTGTTAAATCAATAGAGTTTAAAAATGCATACTAAAATAAAATGTTCAAAAAATATTATTAAATCGCAAAAGTACCTCAAGAATCAACATATGCGCCTTTTGGAATTTTTTTAATTAAACTTACCGTAAAAACTAAAAACTTTGTTTTATAAAAATCGGACGGTTTTTTCAAAGCAAAGGATGCAAAGTCCTAATTATATGATTATACACATTTACACATATCTGTACTATATTATAAAGCATTTGAGACATTCCTAAAAAGGAAGGCTTAAAAAATTAAGATTCAACACTTGCTAATAATGGCAAATTTTAATAAGTACATCTATAATAGCATTTGTTGCAACACTTTAAAGCACTTTTTTTTTACATGTTTCTAAAAAAAGTAAATAAGAAAATACAAAGTAATTTAATATAAGAAAAAAAACGGACCGGGCTTTGAAAAACGGACCGGGAAACGGAGTCACCACCGGTTCGGCTAGCCCATAAAAGTCGTCCGAAAACGATATTGTTAAATCAATAGAGTTTAAAAATGCATACTAAAATAAAATGTTCAAAAAATATTATTAAATCGCAAAAGTACCTCAAGAATCAACATATGCGCCTTTTGGAATTTTTTTAATTAAACTTACCGTAAAAACTAAAAACTTTGTTTTATAAAAATCGGACGGTTTTTTCAAAGCAAAGGATGCAAAGTCCTAATTATATGATTATACACATTTACACATATCTGTACTATATTATAAAGCATTTGGGACATTCCTAAAAAGGAAGGCTTAAAAAATTAAGATTCAACACTTGCTAATAATGGCAAATTTTAATAAGTACATCTATAATAGCATTTGTTGCAACACTTTAAAGCACTTTTTTTTTACATGTTTCTAAAAAAAGTAAATAAGAAAATACAAAGTAATTTAATATAAGAAAAAAAACGTCCATGACAATAAATACCTAATAAATGTTATTTTTAAAACACCCCTAATATGAAAAATACTTTTTATTATACATATTGTACAAACTAATAAAACACACAAATCTTCATGCAATTTATATGTAAACAAGTTCATGGTACATATGGTTTTAAAAAACGGACCGGGCCAACGGGTTCAACCGCGAAACGGAGTCACCACCGGTTCGGCTAGCCCATAAAAGTCGTCCGAAAACGATATTGTTAAATCAATAGAGTTTAAAAATGCATACTAAAATAAAATGTTCAAAAAATATTATTAAATCGCAAGAGTACCTCAAGAATCAACATATGTGCCTTTTGGAATTTTTTTAATTAAACTTACCGTAAAAACTAAAAACTTTGTTTTATAAAAATCGGACGGTTTTTTCAAAGCAAAGGATGCAAAGTCCTAATTATATGATTATACACATTTACACATATCTATACTATATTATAAAGCATTTGGGATATTCCTAAAAAGGAAGGCTTAAAAAATTAAGATTCAACACTTGCTAATAATGGCAAATTTTAATAAGTACATCTATAATAGCATTTGTTGCAACACTTTAAAGCACTTTTTTTATACATGTTTCTAAAAAAAGTAAATAAAAAAATACAAAGTAATTTAATATAAGAAAAAAAACGTCCATGACAATAAATACCTAATAAATGTTATTTTTAAAACACCCCTAATATGAAAAATACTTTTTGTTATACATATTGTACAAACTAATAAAACACACAAATCTTCATGCAATTTATATGTAAACAAGTTCATGGTACATATGGTTTTAAAAAACGGACCGGGCCAACGGGTTCAACCGGGAAACGGAGTCACCACCGGTTCGGCTAGCCCATAAAAGTCGTCCGAAAACGATATTGTTAAATCAATAGAGTTTAAAAATGCATACTAAAATAAAATGTTCAAAAAATATTATTAAATCGCAAAAGTACCTCAAGAATCAACATATGCGCCTTTTGGAATTTTTTTAATTAAACTTACCGTAAAAACTAAAAACTTTGTTTTATAAAAATCGGACGGTTTTTTCAAAGCAAAGGATGCAAAGTCCTAATTATATGATTATACACATTTACACATATCTGTACTATATTATAAAGCATTTGAGACATTCCTAAAAAGGAAGGCTTAAAAAATTAAGATTCAACACTTGCTAATAATGGCAAATTTTAATAAGTACATCTATAATAGCATTTGTTGCAACACTTTAAAGCACTTTTTTTATACATGTTTCTAAAAAAAGTAAATAAAAAAATACAAAGTAATTTAATATAAGAAAAAAAACGTCCATGACAATAAATACCTAATAAATGTTATTTTTAAAACACCCCTAATATGAAAAATACTTTTTATTATACATATTGTACAAACTAATAAAACACACAAATCTTCATGCAATTTATATGTAAACAAGTTCATGGTACATATGGTTTTAAAAAACGGACCGGGCCAACGGGTTCAACCGGGAAACGGAGTCACCACCGGTTCGGCTAGCCCATAAAAGTCGTCCGAAAACGATATTGTTAAATCAATAGAGTTTAAAAATGCATACTAAAATAAAATGTTCAAAAAATATTATTAAATCGCAAGAGTACCTCAAGAATCAACATATGCGCCTTTTGGAATTTTTTTAATTAAACTTACCCTAAAAACTAAAAACTTTTTTTTATAAAAATCGGACGGTTTTTTCAAAGCAAAGGATGCAAAGTCCTAATTATATGATTACACACATTTACACATATCTATACTATATTATAAAGCATTTGGGACATTCTTAAAATGGAAGGCTTAAAAAATTAAGATTCAACACTTGCTAATGGCAAATTTTAATAAGTACATCTATAATAGCATTTGTTGCAACACTTTAAAGCACTTTTTTTATACATGTTTCTAAAAAAAGTAAATAAAAAAATACAAAGTAATTTAATATAAGAAAAAAAACGTCCATGACAATAAATACCTAATAAATGTTATTTTTAAAACACCCCTAATATGAAAAATACTTTTTATTATACATATTGTACAAACTAATAAAACACACAAATCTTCATGCAATTTATATGTAAACAAGTTCATGGTACATATGGTTTTAAAAAACGGACCGGGCCAACGGGTTCAACCGGGAAACAGAGTCACCACCGGTTCGGCTAGCCCATAAAAGTCGTCCGAAAACGATATAGTTAAATCAATAGAGTTTAAAAATGCATACTAAAATAAAATGTTCAAAAAATATTATTAAATCGCAAGAGTACCTCAAGAATCAACATATGCGCCTTTTGGAATTTTTTTAATTAAACTTACCGTAAAAACTAAAAACTTTGTTTTATAAAAATCGGACGGTTTTTTCAAAACAAAGGATGCAAAGTCCTAATTATATGATTATACACATTTACACATATCTATACTATATTATAAAGCATTTGGGACATTCCTAAAATGGAAGGCTTAAAAAATTAAGATTCAACACTTGCTAATAATGGCAAATTTTAATAAGTACATCTATAATAGCATTTGTTGCAACACTTTAAAGCACTTTTTTTATACATGTTTCTAAAAAAAGTAAATAAAAAAATACAAAGTAATTTAATATAAGAAAAAAAACGTCCATGACAATAAATACCTAATAAATGTTATTTTAAAACACCCCTAATATGAAAAATACTTTTTATTATACATATTGTACAAACTAATAAAACACACAAATCTTCATGCAATTTATATGTAAACAAGTTCATGGTACATATGGTTTTAAAAAACGGACCGGGCCAACGGGTTCAACCGCGAAACGGAGTCACCACCGGTTCGGCTAGCCCATAAAAGTCGTCCGAAAACGATATTGTTAAATCAATAGAGTTTAAAAATGCATACTAAAATAAAATGTTCAAAAAATATTATTAAATCGCAAGAGTACCTCAAGAATCAACATATGTGCGTTTTGGAATTTTTTAAATTAAACTTACCGTAAAAACTAAAAACTTTGTTTTATAAAAATCGGACGGTTTTTTCAAAGCAAAAGATGCAAAGGTGCAAAGTGCTAAGTGCTAAGTGCTAATTATATATATTATGTATATATATATATATATATATATATATATATATATATATATTTGAATATTAATAATTATATACTCTTTTAAGTAACCAACATGATTTATTGAATATTTATTTTTACTTTATCTTTATAAGTAATCTTTTACTTGTATCATCCATCTATGTGGGACAAATTTAACAAACATTATTTTTGAGAACTAAATTTTCTTTGTATAATGTAAGTGATTTTTAAAAGTCGATATGGTGTTATTAGTTAATGATAACTTATGACTACGGGTTATTGTCAACTTCTTTTATCTCATACATTTACAATATACCTACTACCAACTCATTATTATCACCACATCACGCGGATAATCTACAATTTTCATATGAAAATTTTTGTTATTGCATAACAGTATTCAAAACTAAAATTATCGTCGTCCGTATATCTATTGTATTGTAAAACATAGGTCTAAAAAAAATTTTGCACTGAATATTTTAATTGTATGGCGCCCGCCGCTGCAACGCGCGGGTACCCTGCTAGTATATTTTTATATATCGATGATTTTCTGGTAATGTGATATGTTTCCAAAAAGTTTAAATGTTACATCGATGATAGCTGTTAGAGTGATAACGCGTTGAGCGTCGTATGACTCAATATAGGAAGAAAACGATGCATGTGACGTCGTCCACGACACCGCCACTCGTTTCATAACAACCGTGCCACAAACAAAATTAGCTTTATTTTATTTTTCAAACTTTTAATTTTTTTTGGACGGCTGAGTTATTATTAAACTAGCAAGAAGAACAATTACAAAAGAGATACAAGCAAAGGATTTTTAATCAAATTGTTCCATGACTTAGAGGCTTTTCTACTTCTATTAGAAAACCACAAAAAATAATAATAAACTACTTTTTCAGATAAAGTAGATCGAAGAGGGATTTAAGCTCCAAAGATAGACTCGTTACGGAAGTTCCGTAAAACCCAAATAGCCACTTCAATGATAGCTTCCATAATTAACTTATGTGAAGTGATCAAGCCAATCGTATAACACTTCAATAGTGTTACATCTTGGAAGAAGAAGGTCTACCCAATTGAAGATCTTCGACCACACGGCCGTCGCAAGAGAACAATCCCAAAATAAGTGATTTGTAGTTTCCGGGCTAATTGCGTAGTTAGGACAAAATAAAAAGTTGATTTTTATACCTTTTCTACTCAAGTTCCATCTCGTTGGGACACGATCACGAAGAGTTCGCCAAATTAAATTGTTAACCTTATTCGGGATGAATCTGCACCATCTAATATGAGTGGGTGAATCAGGAAGCATTGAGTTATCTATAAGATTCCGAGTGTCTTTAGCATTAAAAACAGTGGAATTCCCAATAGACCATATCCAAGAATCATCTTTGTCTGTGAGGAATAAATTACCAAGAAGGCTAGAAAGATCATCTAGCTGAGCTTTAGTGACACCACCATTGATACTTCTTGACCACGACCAAATCCAACCCGAATTCCATTTATCATGCACCGTACAATCAGGATAAATGTCTAGCCGATATAGACGAGGGAACTTCTGTTTGAGAGGGGTTTCGCATAACCAAACACCAGCCCAGAACTTTGTGCTTTTACCATTATTTACTTGCTTCTTGAGAGTGGGAAGAGGGATGATATTCTTGTTGTGCAAAGAGTTAATGAAACCTGCAATCTTAGACCGAACCCCATGAACTTGGCAATTTAAATTAAAAGGCATTTTTCAAGGACCCACGAGAACTTATAACATGTTATAAGGAGGGAGAATATTTTTTAAGTAGGTTTCATCGGACGTCCAACAAGCAATCTCGGGATCAGACATAAGTGTCCGGAAGTTTTCATTGTATACTCTCACGGGTCGGAAGGCGGCGGGGGAAAGAGATGGAGACTAGGCGAGATCTATCATGAGGGAATTCACCATAAAAATAGAGGTGCCTATTAAAAAAATACTCCGAAGGCTTCGGGATTGAGGTCTCATTAGCTGAAGAAGACCCGACCAATCCACGTGGCCTGCTTGACGAACGTCATCATCGGGGACATCATAAATTGGTCGATGCCTTGCTTTAGTTTTCAATAAGGCTCATGCAGGGGCGCTCACCTTTTTTTGGCTCCTTTCCGGTCCGGAAGTTCGCTTCTGACTAAAGATTAGTTTATTTTCATATCACACACGAAACATGATATTATACACACATACAACAACAACAAAAACAATCACGCGTGAATGAAGTATGAGAATGCTATTATATATAATCAAGCCATTACCTTTGAGTTAAATTCACGGTCTCAACAATTTGGAACAAGTTTTGTGTCTCCTAAAAAGTGTTCTTAAAAGAATAATTTATATAAGTATAAACACACTAACAACGATAATAATAAAGAATCATGTTAGAAGTAGTGCATGATAAAAGTCATCACAAATGGTATGAGAAAAGTCAGATGTAAATAGTCATATTTTTTAGGATCATACATAAGACTGCTTAGGCGGGGCGTTATCGTGAAATTCGACCACACGCAAAGGCCATCCATGGCACGTGAAGCCGATGACGGAGGGGTTGTTTTGGCAAGCGGAGGGTTGTTTTGGAGCTGGTTTGGTGAATTTCTTCATCTAACGAAAGAAAGGAAAAGGTGTTGTTGTTATTATTATTATTTTCTGTTTGTTAGCGTGTGATATATTTTGGGTGATGTTCGTATAAAATAATTTTTTTTTATGTGTTTGGTTAAGTGGTTACAATTACAGTTGTGAAATGGTAATTTAGATAATGTGTTAAAAAGATGATATGAAGGTGATGGCCGAATGACAATTGCACCAGGCCTTAAAGGGCACTGTATCATAACGCCCAAGGTGGCATTATGCCCACGCGGCGTTACGTTGTGCGGCGTTATGATACCGAGGAGGACGTTTTTGCAATGACATTATGCTGGGAGTTACTCCAGCAACATGGAGTGAAACGCGAGTATCTTTTTTTATTTTTATTATTTTTTATTTTTTTTAGTTTTACATGGTTTTGTAGTGTGTGTATGTGTCGACTTTTTTTTAGCGTGTGTCGAGGGAGGAAGAAGAAAGCAAGGGTCTACAAAAGAGAAAGTGGTGTTCGTTTGTAAAAGAGAAAGTGAGGTTACAGCTTAAAAAAACGAGGTTGGGCCGGGTAATATCCTTTTTGAAAGTGTGCTTCATTCTTTTTTATATTTGGTCTTGATTTAATTAATTAAATGTCTCAGTTTATTAAATAAATGAAAAAGAAAAAGAATGTGAGTCCCAAAATGTGGTGTTAATGAGATGTTATGATATGGGGTAATTTTTTGTTTTTATGGTACTTTGCATTTTTTTTTAATCTTACTGTATATAAAGATAAACGGATATACATGGTAAAAAAAAGGCGTTGACAATTATATTATATAAATTGATGCACACACCATAATTATATATATATATATATATATATATATATATATATAGAGTCCGGTTCTAGAGAAAAGTGTAATTAGAGAGAAAAGTGAGAAAACAAGTTTCAGGGTAGATTATGTAAACATATGAAAGTTGAGGGTCAAAAGTAAAAAATAAAAAGTAAACACGCCTTATGCGTGTGCTGTACACATTTTAACAACAAAAACAACACACACACTCATAAACACACCGATCAAAAATCCCGTCGCCACCAGATCCACCATCTCCACCAGCTCCACCGTCGCCACCAGCTTCCGATCAAACAAATGACTCCGATCAAAATAAAAATGATTAAAAAAACATATAGGAATCGTAAGTGCCCTAATTTTCAGAGTTTTGTCTGATCAAAATCACTATTTACAATTTTATTTGTTTTTTTTTTTTTTTTTTTTCAATTTCAGCTACTCGTGTGAGTCCACGAACAATCGAGAAGGAAATAATAAGCAAACAACATCAGTCAGAATGTAAGTGCCATATTTTTAGGAATTTATATTTTTATTGGATAATTGATGCATCTGTGGTATTAATTTTAGTTATGATTAAGGTATAGTTTCAGTGCATTTGTTTTATTAATTTTAGTTAGTAATATGCAACAAGTAATTGTAGATATGATTAAGGTATAATTTTAGTGCATCTGTGTTAATAAATAATACTTAGTAGAATTAGTTCAGCTGAATATTTGAGTAGTACATCAACCTAGGTTATAACAAACATCATATTGTATGATTAGTTCATCAATATGATGGTTTGCAGTTAATATAAAATGTCGAATCTTATACATGCAAAAAAATAGGGCATCAAATTGATAGTTAAAGCATCTAAATATATGATTAATGCATCAAAATGTTATTATTAGGGCATCAAACTGATGGTTAAACCGTACAAAAAACAAGTTATTATTATTAGTGCATCAAAAAATGGTTTGATTGAAAAGTTTAAAGCATCTAAATGTTTAGTTAATACAAATTTAAATTTATGGCATATACATTTAAGTCATTCTAAATTTGAGTTTAAGGCATCCAAATGTAAAAGATCAGGGAATCTAAATTTAATTTCAGTGAAAAATTATATGATTAGTGTATCAAACTGATATGTTTGCATTATTAATGCATCAAAAAATGGTTAGTTAAAATAATTGAAGCATCTAAATATATAATTAGTGCATCTAAACTTAAGTTTAAAGCATATAATATCATTATTATGACGCCTTTTTTTCAGTATTATTAGTATTATGACATCTATGTTCAATTCAAATTTTCAGCAAACGAAGAAGAAGAAGGCAATGGGGGGCATAATTCTCAAAATGAAACATCTCAAAATAGTAAGTAAGAGGAAGATATTCGAGAATTCATGGGGATTTTACAGATCATGTTATTTCAATATCAGTTATTTTTTTTATTATTATTATTTTTATTTTATTTTTATTTGATATGTATACGTATAATATTTATGTGTATGCTGAATACTTCATGTATAAATATTTATTTATTACATACTACACAATATTCATTGCAGCATATGATTCATGTCATTAACTCATCAAATATACTTACATGTTTATTGTACGTATATTTTTACATTGCTCAGTATACATATATTTCATTACGACATAAATTAAATTGTTCAATACGACATATATACACTCTTAATTTAATCATGTGTTTCATGTTAAGAATAATTTTAATGATGGATAATCAGTTTGTATATTTTAGGAACATCAATTGTTAATATTACAGCATCTGTTGCTATACTCAAAAGTGCATCTGTATGTAATATTGAATTTTGGTGCATCTGTATGAGCATTATTCTAGTTGTAATTGTTAATTTATTTGATCCACTAGAAGTTGAAATAAGATGTAATAGGTTTTAATTTATGGCATTTGAGCATGAGTTAGGTTGGATGTAGTCTATGACATGTGCGAAACTGATTTTATATGCGGGATTATTTATCTGAATGCAAAATGCAATGATTTAAAATAATATATGAAAGTAGTTTATGATTAAAAAACGAATGATGTTATTTTAAGATTAGTTAATGAAGGGGTTGTACATGATACAGAAACCGGAATTCGTGGACGTAATAAGAGGAAACAAATTAAAAATGTGCATGAAAAGAAACGTCTTGGGGGTAGTCTGGAAGGTGATGTGTTTTTAGCTTCACATGTTGGGGAATGTGATATAGACATGAACGGTAAGCGTTATTTGTTTGATGTGTGTAAAATTATTTGTACAGTTTGTATATTTTAGGAGCATCAGTTTGTATATTTTAGGAGCATCGATGGATAATATTACAGCATATGTATACAATATTTGGTGCATCTGTATGTAATATTGAATTTTTGGTGCATCTGTATGTAATATTGAATTTTTGGTGCATCACTTTATACATTTAAGGTGCATCAATATGATCATAATTGCAGCATATGTAGTATTTATATTTGCATCATACTTTTAATGCGTCCTCTAACTCTGAATGTGTCTTCATTATGTAGGCAACGACAATCTCAGTGCCGACACAAATAAAAGCCAGAACAGGAAGAAGAAAATTGCTACAAAAAAAAGGAAATCAAGTGAAGTACAACAAATTAAACGTGTCCATGACAAAAAGAAACAGAAGGTTGCGAAAGAAAATACAGTTATTGTACCAAAAAAGACGTTCCCAACTATTAAATCTAGGTCGTCGCCAAGGGATTTATTAGAAATTTTAACAAGGTTGTCAGATGTCCAGAAAGAAAACATTGCTGACATGGGGTTTGGATCATTGTTGGACGGGAACTTCAATATAAAAACAACACCAACAAAACTGGGAAAGTGGGTTGTAGACCAGTTTGATCCTGAAACGTCAACAATCAAGATGGGAGACGGTAGATCAATCCTGATCACTGCAGATATGATACAAGAACTGCTTGGAATCCCGATGGGAGATATCACTGTCACAGAAGTGCGGGCTGCAACAACAGAGTTCCCATTAATTGTTGAATGGAGACACACACATGATTATCCAGATGATAGATTCTACTTGAAAAATGTGGTTGAGAAACAGATTGTAGAGCATCACACTGGACGGGAGTTCAAGCTAAACTTCCTGGTTGCATTCATCTCAATTATTGGCGAATGCACAAAAAATGGTACAGTGAACCAGAAGTTTTTGCAGTGTATAGAAAAGGAAGAAGATATCAAGAATATGGATTGGTGTACATACTTGTTGCAAACAATGAAAAAATCAAAAAGACAGTATAACAGTTCATCTGGGTTCGGGGGTCCACTACTGTTAATGGTGGTAAGTATTATACAAACATTTAAGTGCATCATAATCCAACAAAATAATGCATCTGCATTGTATCTTTATGCTAATTTCATTGTATTATTATATTTGCAGCTTTTGTATCTAAACTCAACCATCTCAGAAGAGGTTGAAGTTGTTGAAGAAAACCCAGCTATCAAAGCATGGGACACGCAAAAGCTGAAGATCAGAGAAAAACAGGAAGTGAAAATGGGAGGTTTTGGAAAGTTACCAATTAAAGAAGGGCGCGAGTATATTGCACCGAAAAGAAAGAGAGGTCTTACAAAGTCGGCAATCAGAAATTCCAAAAAATCACCAGGTAATATGTACAATTTAGCTTTTTATTACAAATTGTCATGTATTACAATAATTTCGTGATATTTAATAATAATCACTAAATCAATTTGCAGCGAAACAATTGGAGTATGCACAAGAAGACATCATACACCATTTATATACACCGAGAATCGACATTGGTGACGGAATATGTGGGATAGGTGAACCTTCAAATAAGGCTGAAGCATTCAAAATATTCAAAAGTAAAACATCAGAGGTATGTATGTGCATACATATGTATATATAGTACATCAGGGTTAGTACATCTTAAAAAAATATGATTGGTGCATCAAATAAATAAAATTAAGTGCATCTGATTTGTATATTTAGAACATCAGGTTTGCACAAAAATCTGTTAAAGCATATCAAGTTGCTAAGTTCGCCATTTATGAGTTATAATGTAGTTAATGATAGTATCTCCATAAGGATTGTTTACTGCACCCAAGTGGCTAAGTTCACCATTTTTGAGATTTTGTGTATGATTAATGAGCATTTGATCTGTTACCACAAACTCAGGGAGTTTTTGGATGTTTGGGTTAGTTAGGGACGGATGGCTATGTATATTGGTGTTAAAATCAGCATTGATTGATCCTCGTATCCCTTGTGATTGTGTATTTTAAAAAAGATTAGGTAACTTTGTTTAAGAGTTTTGTTTTGATAGTAGATATATAATGATAGTTTCCTGATCCTAGTGGTTGAGAATGTAGAATAATGAATTGGTTGATTTTTGATTGTTTGGGGGATATGGTCATGATTATTGGTATGTATTCTGTGATGCTGCTGATATGGTTCTTTACTGGTATGGATCATTTGACAGTTTACTGTTGATTGTGGCATATGGATATATTGATTAGTTATGTTTACATTTAGAGCATTTGTATGACAGTTTAAAGCATCTTAATAATATGATTGGTGCATCAAATAAATAAAATTAAGTGCATCTGATTTGTATATTTACAACATCAGGTTTGCACAAAATCTGTTGAAGCTTATCAATTGTTATTAATATTATTAATAATATATTATTATTATTTTTTAACGCATATTAATTATATAATTCAGGAAATGAAAATGCAAATAACAAAGACATTGTCCATATCAGAAGGTGTACAAGGTCTGGTAGACGAATTGCTCGAATTGGCTTCGAATTCTTACCCTGAGGATGAGGGTTTAAAAGCACTTGTTCAAACAAGAAACGAGAAACTCATGAAAGCATTCAAACCAGGGAAGATCACATCGGATGGCGGAACCGAAAAAGTCGTGGTTGAATCGGAAGAATATGTGAACGACGCACATATATCACAAGAAGACAACAACATGAGCACGGATGACTTTTTTGGACAAGAGAGTCCACAAATAGACATTGACATCGATAATATTGATGAAGACACGATTATGGATGTAAATGATGGGGTTCAAGTGGGCACTCATAGGGTACATGAAGGAGGAAACGGAGATAAAGATGGAAATGAGAACCAATCAACTGAAAACATGGATGTAAATGATGGGTCACATGACGGAACTCAAGTAAATGTTGGGGTAAATGATGATACAAATGTGATAAATGATGGGGTAAGTGATGCTGTGAATGACGGGGTAAATGATAATGATGTGGTGCAAGATGGGGTAAAAAATGGGGTAAGTGATGCTGTAAATGAGGTAAATAATTCGGGAAATGCATCTGAAGAAACTGATGGTATGAATGTGGAATTAGATATAACAGATAATAGTGAGGTTGTGGATAAAGATAAAAATACAGGGCTGGAAAAGGAGAAAAAAACAAATGTTGTATCAACGGGAGATGCAAATATCAATGAGGAAGAAAACGTCAACAGAGGAAAAGATACAACGTTGGGTGAAGGGATGCAAGAAAAACAATACATTCAACCTACAAGGACTTTTTCACAGATTATGAGAAACATGAGAAGCAAAGGTCAACTAAAACGTTTCCAAAATGATACAGACGCAGTGAGACAGCAGTTCAGCAATGAAAAAACGGTGGAAATCTCGAAAACTGGTAAAGATGCAACAAATAAAAATTTGGATTTCACACCACCAAGCTTCAATTTGTTTTCACAGAGCGACGACATGTTTGGACTGGACAAAGTATTGAAGCTACCAATTACTCAAGTAACAGATGCTGGGAAAGATGATGAAACCAATCATCAAAATGATGTTGAAAAAGGTAAAAAAGAATTGGAAAAAGTTCAGAAGAACACGGAAGACCCTAGAACTGAAACTGTAAAAAACAAAAGCCCGAAGGTTACAACAAAAGTATTTCAAGGGCAACCTTCACCAACCACAAGGAGTAAGACGAAACAGTTGGTAAGCACTGAAGATGGAAGTATCACACCAGCTGACGCAATTAGAGCAGTTCCTATAAGATACATGAAACCAGGAAACACAAATGACAATCAGGAAGAACCGGAAAAGGAAGTAAGACAAAAAAGGGAGAGGGTATTATCAGGTGTATTGCTATCTCCATACGTCAAGAGGAAGGTCAGCATCACAAACAATTTGCAGGCTGATGAGAAACCTATCGTCGATTTCATATTCAGCGGAACGTTGCCGGCTAAGTAAGTAAATGTGAATTTGACAAATATATATAGTATTATTTATTTTTAGTGCATCACATTTGAATTATTAGTGCATCCATTTTATTAAACTGACGTGTTTACATATGAACAGCGATATTGTTTTCAAAACAATGAGCATGGATGTCCCAAGGGTGGTATTTGAGAGCATGCGTGAAAGTTTACCAGTGACAAGTGCAGCCATAGACGTATGGAGTATAATTCAAAACAATGACGAGAAGCTGAAAAACAGGGTATCTTCACGATTTTTGTTTTGCAAAACAGGAATGATGGTAAGTGAATTCAATAATATTGATAAATATTTTCATATACAAAAAAACAATTAATAAAATTCTTAATCAAATTTATGACATATTGTATAATGCTTTTTATTTTACAGATGTCACGCAAACCTGAAGACTTTAAAAGAAAAATGGATGAGGTGCTCGAGTATTCTACAAAAAATAACCTTGACAAAGTTGAGCTGGTAAGATTTAAAACAAAAAACACATTACATTGTTTATTAAAACTGTTGTTTAACGTAAATATGTATACGAATCAAGTATTCTTCCCAATAACCATGCCAACAGAAGAAATGAATCGATACTACCTTATTGTCTACAATTTGAAGACAATGGAAGTAGATATTATCGATAACAAGCATGATGACAGTCAAGACATACATAAAAGATACGGTGACATTCCAAAGGCACTGGTAAGAAACTTTTATTCGCACCCAAATGAATGTGAATGAATATGAATGTTTGATGTTAAGATAATAGAAGATAGTTTGATTTATGATTGATTGACACTGTTTTCGATACCATTTCGTTGCCGGTATGATTTAACTGAGAATACATATAACATAACATGTATGATGATATTTTTGACATAGTCAATGCGAATACGATATATGTTGAAAATATGACGTGATTCGTAATTTATATATAAACTTAGTTATTCAGACTTTAAATATCAAAAGGGAATTAGTTTGTTTATTGATGTATCATACGTAACAAATTTATCGATAAGTTTATTAGTGTGGATGTTGTATTAATAGTGCATCTGGGTTCAGATTTTATATTAATTATTATTATGGTTTGAGTTGGTGGTGCAAATGTAACTAATAATAGTTGTATGGATAATATATATGAACTGAACGATGTAATGCATGAAATATTTTAGTTTTATTATGCAGATTACGTTGCCAATATTATATATATATAAGGTGCATCTAAATGTATTTAAATTAGTGCATCAAAGATTATAAATAAGGTGCATCTAAATGTATTTAACATGTACTGATTAACACATTCATCTACAGACAAAAACATTTGCATTATATCTGCACTCAGTGGAACACCCATCTGCAGCTAAAATATCAACATCAAAACATAAAATCATGAAGCTGGAATGGGAGACAGGATTGAACCGCGTTGATTCTGGGATTTTTGTAATGAGACACATGGAGACATTCTTTGGAAGGAAAAAAGATTTCAATTCTGGTCTGAAAAAAGAGAGTGTCCAGCAACTAAACCAACTAATCGGGCTTCGAAAGAAGTACGTGGTGAAAATGTTGATGACAACTATCAACGAAAAAAGAGAAATGCTAGAACAAGAGTCGAAAAGGTACAACAATTTCAACGAAGCTCAAAAGTCGAATTTACATAAGACTCAATTTCAACGTCTCCAACCAAGGGTTCGAAAGTATTATGATGAGCACGAAGAGAAGCTCAAGAAAAAATGGAGCTTTCTGAACAAATTTACACCAGCAAACAATATGATGTGATAAATTTCAATTATGAACTAGATCTACGTACTTTCCCGTATTATTATCGTCTCGTATTAATATAGGACATAAAACAATGTTATGTTATAATCAAAACTTATGTATTTGAATCTATGAATGGCATGTTCAATATATGGGTTATAATGAATGATGTTGAAATGTCTTTAAACATAGATGTGTTATAAATGATGTATCAATATGATATAAAAAAGGCAAATCAAATTGATAATTAATGATACACATGTGGATGATGATGAAATTACATTAAATAATGTTTTCATAACTTTCACATATGATTACATGAATGAAAAGTTACATTACCTTATAAGATGAAACGTGTTGCAATATACATGGCTTAGAATGGTGCATCAATATGATAAAAAAAGGTGAATCCAAATGATAATTAATGATACATATGTTAATGATGTAAAAAAATTGCATTGAATGATATTTAAAAATAACTGAATATAGTAAAATAAGTAAAATAAGTTTTCATATAGTAAAAATTACATTAAATGATGTAAATGGGTTTAAACATAAATGGGTTAGAATGGTGCATCAATATGATAAAAAAAGGTGCATCCAAATGAATATTACTCATACATATGTGAATGATGTAAAAAAGTACATTAATTGATGTAAAAAAATAACTGAATATATTAAAAGTTAATATTGAAAATTATGGAATCAATATATTAAAAAAGTTTAAAATACAATGTATCAAATATAATTAGTTAATATGAAAACTTAATAACTAACCATACAATATAATAAAATCAGTGCATCAATAGTTTAAAAAATACTGCATCAAGCAACAAAATTTTCAAATACGCAATTAAATTCCATAAAATTCCAGTATCAAATACGTACGACAATTCCGTAAAAAATCAACAATCCATATACATGCATCAGACAAGCATGACATTATTCTGCATATTATGCTTATTTAGAAAAATCCTAAAAAAAAAAAAAAAAAAAAAAAAAAAAAAAAAAAAAAAAAAAAAAAAAAGACAAATTGCAATTGAAGGTGTATATAGGTGCATATCATAATCAGCAAAACGTTATTCACTCCTCGTAATTAACATCCATGTCACGAGTAGAACGGCGTGCTCTTTTGTTACCAGCCCTGATCGAGTCTTTATAAGGGCATGTCATGGAATTATGTCCTTCAGCCTTCCCACAAGTGAAACAAACCCGTCTCTTCTTTCCTGCTTCAGATTCTTTGCGAATTATCTCATCAATGTTCTTCCATCGAGTATGAACCCCAGTCCCTTTGTTTTTTGATTGTTTCGGAACCTTTATAACAACACCTTCAGGTTCACTAACACCTAGCATAGAACAAAATGTATCTGATTTACTCTTCTTTAACCCAACTGGAACATCAGATTCGGCCTTAGATAGAAGTTCAGATAACTCCAAACGATAGACATCAAGCTTTTCTCTACAAGGCATCAACCTGTCAACCGTATCTTCAACAATACGACGAATTGATCGAATAACAACATCTGAGCTCGAATCAGCAGCATTAACAAACGCATCCAAACAAACATCATCAGGAGTCTTACACCACCTATCAAGCACATACTCTCTCGGGAAATCCTCAACACCATTTAACCTCAAAACATAAAAGATATGGCGGCAAAGTAACCCAAACAAATCAAACCTCTTGCATGAACAGGTAATAGACATATCAGATGAACAAAACAACACCTGTATAATTAAAAAAAATAAAAATATTATTGCCTTAATTAATGCAAGTCATAAATATTCAATAATAATCAATTTATTGCACATAAACAGAATATAAATACAGCAATTAGTGCATCTAAAACAAAACAAAAAAGGGCATATAAGAAATAAACTAATACAATTGCATCTAAGAAATACGCTATAAGCTACTACAATGCTACCAGAAGCTTCCATTACCTAAAACTAAACTTAACCAGCTAAAGGATTCTAAAAGGCATCACATATCAAATCTAAACAATAAAGTATGAAGAATAACAAAGATCAAACAATATCAACAAGAGGATAAGTAGTTTTAAGATAGAATAAGAATGGTGAAGTCCTAAAAGGATACTAAATCAAACTATATAAACTAATATAAGGATAAACTGAATATAAATACATACAATTATTTACATACCTCAAAAACTTCAAACGCTGACTTGTCATTCCACTTTTTAACACCCGTGTCCCGAATGAAAAATTTCTCAAAAAGACCAATAGCTTGAGTGCTAACAGACAAACAATTCGTAACAGAAGCAGAAATTTCTTCTTGTATATCAAAGAACACGTTCAAAGTATAAATCTCAGCAGCATCCTTTTCTAATTTCAACCCAGTACGCATATCCGGTTTTTTATACCTAGATTCATGATCATTCTTTCGCTGAGAATACCTCTGAGAATCCATAGCAGAATCAAAATGACTAATAAACTCAACAAGGGTTAAGTTTGCATTAGTCCATCTCCCAAAAAAATGATTCTCTGATTCAGACCTAGATGTTGTACGCATCAAACCAGATAAGTCTTCATCGCGCAAAAAAGCAGGAATCCATCTAGATCTCATATCGTAAATATCAGAAAGCCACTTATTTTCAGACAAGCCAAACTCATCAATGATCGACTTCCATTCTTCCTCAAAAATACTTGGCGAAATCTGATCATTCCAAACGACAGCACATAATCGTTTTGTAAAATCAGTGTTATTGCAAACTGAAGAACCAACCTGAAAAAAAAAATGCATCAGAATGATAAAAATTAGTGCATCAAATACTAAATGTTACATTATTAGAAAACTTAAAAAAATCGAATATACCTTAACCGATAATTTCTGCATGATATGCCACATGCAAAGACGATGGCGCGCGTTAGGAAAAACATCAGCAATGGCTTGTTTCATCGACGGGTCCTGGTCAGTCACAACAACCTGCGGATCAGTCAAAAACGCCTTTTTAAAAGCCCGCAAAAGCCACTTATAGGACGCTATTGTTTCATCAGCAAGCAACCCAGCACCAAAAGTAACAGATCGGTTATGATTATCAATCCCAGTAAAAGGCACAAACACCATTCTGTACCTGTAATTGATTTTTAGTGCATCAGTTTATTATAAAAAGGTGCACCAATATATACGAAAAGTTGAACAGTAAATAAATCAACAAAAAATTAAAACTAAAGCATGAAAACATACTTGTTCGACCTAAAGGTTGCATCAAAGGATATCACGTCTCCAAAATGACGATAATTCATCTTAGCACAACTATCAGCCCAAAACAAAGCAGATAAGGAATCTCCTTCACCTTTATAGTAATCAACAAAAAACCCCTCGCAATGCTTCTCAAGGTTCTCTAACTTCTCCACCACCATCTGTGCATCACGGTCTCCAATAAAGGTACTCACATCCCGTTTAAAATTCTTGCAGTCCACCACAGTTGCACCAATGTTCTCGAACCCTCCGTAAATCTCTTTCATTAGCTTAAACGCTCTAACAGGCCCAACATTGGAATTCGATACTTGCATCAGAAAATGTTGCTTAGAACACCCCATGTCCCTTGAACTCATTAAGAACTGCATGTCTTCTTTTGAAACTAGCGGGTGGTTATGTTCTTCAACAAACACGTACACCTCATACATAACCCCATCGACTTTCCTAACCCTCAACTGAGCTAAACAACCAGTCTTACATGAGGTATTCTTCCTAAACTTTTTCTTAGCAAACGAATCACCAACCAGTGACAAGTCAATTCCCTTGCCCTTATTGTCAATCGCCCCATTAGCACCTTTACCATTCACCCTACCACGCACAGCAACATCAGAATCAGACCTATGTCTATCATACATAGAATCTCTTTTCTTCCCACCTCTATTACAGCTAAAGTACTTAATACTAGGACAGTCGCTACCATCGGGATTGCTCTCAGTACCAAGCTTAATATCAAACCCTCCCATTTTTGAATAATGTCTGTAAAAGTTGTACGCTTGCACCAAGGACACAAACACAGTTCCTTTTGTCGGTTTAAGAGACACATCCACATCAGGAACCCAAACCCTTGACCCATCAATAACCGACGAAACACCAACAGATCGATCACCAACATTTGAGACATTAACAACAGATGAAGAACTAGATGCACCAACAATCCTCGAACTAGAATCATCACTCACTGAGCCAGAGCTAGATACACGTACACCATCAGAACCTAAACTAGAACTACCCCCACACACATAACTACAACTGCTGCTTTCGCCAACATTTTTTGAAGAATAAATCGTACCTAAACATGAAGATATGAAAACACAACAATTATAACATGTTTGCGTAACTACTACTTATAACCAAATAAAAAAAGTGCGTCTGTATGTATTCAGTGAATCTGTACACAAAAAAGGTGCATCAACAAACTTAATACACTAAAATTCATATCAATCACATCAACTTATCACTTCACTTGAAGTTATACATTGTGCATATAAACTTAATCAGCTTATACGTATACAACTATATAATCCGTATCACTTCAAGTTATACATTCAATGCATATAAACATACTTAATCTAATAATTAATATCAATCACATACAAGTGCATCCGGATACAAAAATAAAGGTGCATCAACAAACTAGTCAGTAGCATAAAACTTATCAATCAACATATAAGTGCATCTGAATACAAAAATAAAAGTGAATATCAACAAACTTACTCCACAATTCAAATACAAATGAAACTGAATACAAAAACCTAATCAACTAATTCATATAAATCACATACAAATGCATATGAATACAAAAATAAAGGTATATCCACAAACTTAATACACTGATTCGTATTAAAGTGCATATGATACAAAAAATAAAAGTGAATCAACAACACTTATCATCAAATATTGCAATATCAACAACGTTAATATAAACATAAACAAATCTGAATCATCTGTATCACAATAGCAGCAACACTTATATAAACTTTTGCAGCAACAGTAACATTAATATGAACATGATTTATAAATTAGTGCATCTGTATTATACATCAAATCTATTTATATTAATATGTATATAAAAAAATAAATAATAATAATAATAATAAATAACAAATCATAATACAAAACAAACTGCAATTCATAAAAATTAGTGCAGCTGTACAAAAAAAAATAAAAAAAAAATAAAAAAAATTTGATTAAGCTAACAATACAACTGCTAAAACATAATCATTAAAGTATATAACAAAAGTAACAAAAATAAAATAAAAAATAGACTAAAAAAACAAACAAATCATCAGATAACACACGCATTAGGTCAAATATCAATAAAATCAACATATAACATAATCACTTATGAATATTAACATCAAAAATAAAGGGGAAAACGTGTTACATCACATAATCACATAATTAAAGCAAAAAAAATAACGATTATAGATATGATTAACATACAGTTGATGTCGGAATGAGTCATTGTGATTGACGGAATAAGTGCATCAACGAGCTCTATTGATTTGTGACAGAAACAAATGCGTAAAGCGAGTTTTCGTTTTATAGAGGGAAAAGGAGAGAATTTTGGAAAGGATAATATCCAAAAATGATTTTGATTTAAACATTATATACGGAATTGTAAAAAGTTGCGGAATAAACCTTCAAGAATACAAAATGTTACATTTAGGCCCCTGTAGTTTGGTGAAAAAAAAAGGAGGGGAAGGGGGGATGATCTAACGGTTGAGATTACTTCCCCCACTTTCTCTTGAGATCAAGTTTTTAAATGATCCCATCTCTCTCTCTCTCTATATATATATATATATATATATATATATATATATATATATATATATATATATATATATATATACTAGTGACAAAACCCGTCCGATGGACGGGTATGACTTGTGGTTTTTATTTTTAGGATTTAGTAAAACAAATATATACTAAAAAGTAATTAAAAGTTAAATGAAATTGTTAAGATCTATAATTGATGTTACCATAATCCATAAAACGGCTAAAAGCAGGTAAATATTTTGATTTTTTGTTTTTATTTTTATGATTTAGTTGAACAAATATATACTAAAAGTAATTAAAAGTTAAATTGGGTATCTCAACAGATGATTCGTCTTCTGAAGAATCATCATCTTCGACTGCATAGCCGTGGCTGGACCGCTACTTGCTGTCAGTAGATAAGCTCTATTAGGAGGCGTTGAACTTCCAACCAATGATCTTGTTGAGTTGCAAACTTATTTCATCAATTTTGCTTGTTGTTACAAGTTTCTATATCATTTAGGACCGATAGAAAAATGTATGCATAATGGTGTAAAATGATAGTGCGGGTAAAATAAATACACACGTGAAATAGTAGTCCCCGCGGTGAGATGAGGATTCTCTGTTAGCACTTCTTCCCGGGGTGTGATGGTATTCTAACCCAATGCTAATCTCATCTTTGCATATCACACTTTGGTGTCCATGAAACTCTTCTAGGCTAATTAGACTGTATGTGAATAAAATCTTTAGTAGTTTGTTGACTTGCGCTTGTGTGGCATGCTGTTCCGTGTCAAAAGATGAACTGTTTGTGGCATCCAATGAATCAAAACTTGTGTTTCTAGTGATTGAGTTCATATAATGTGATGATTATGTGCGGTTTGTGTATTAGGTTTAGGTTGAGTTTCAAGATTTTACGATTTTGGCACTTTTTGTAGGCAAGAATGCCAATATGCATCTCGTTATTAGTCCGGCGAAGCAGATGGTGTGATATTAAATACTACTTGGTTACATAATATACCAAATTAAATATTATTATTTTTTGAAAAATGAGTTAATCATGCAAACTAATTAAAGTTGTTTACTTGTTGCCTAAAACGCCATGAAGCGTAGGATAGTTTCTTCTTCTTGAATAGAAAATGCTCATTTCTTTAATCCAGGTGGAAGATAATTAATCCATCTTAATCTGCAAATTTTTTCGTTTCTTCATAGACCTATGTTACATTACATAAAATGTCATGATTGATACTCATAAGGGTTAAGCTTAATAGTACGCTTAATAATAACTCGAGCCTTGAATAGTACGCTTATGAAATTAAGACTATAATTGCAAGATAAATAGGTAAAACACAAATAAAACATTGTCATTAACTGTCATAACTGATTTTTACTGTCCATATGGAACATAAGCAAGACAATGACGAAAGATCGTTAACTTATGTCATGTAGATATTTTTACGAAAGTCATGGTCAATATTTTTTAAGTGAATTCTATCCTATTCGATATTAGCATGGTTAAAGTTAACTAAAAAACCATAATAGTTAATATCGATACAATAACATGGTTAAAGATTCATAAGAATATGGAAATCTTTCTAAAACTGAAATATTAGACATGTATGACGTAGTAAAAATAATAAATTACTCACTTGTAATGAGTATATAAAAACTGAAGAGCCAACTGCACTGGCAAGACGCAAGATCCTGATATAGTATTCATATATAAATACAATCAACATTAGGAAGTATAAAAGCAAAAAATGACACATTTTCTCTATATTAAATTGAAAGAATGTCATGTACCTTAAATAGTGTGATAACTAATGCATAGAAGGTTATGAATCCAGATTCAACAACGACATGTTTTGAAATTTTGTCTGTAACATCGTTCATCTTAGTTATATAGCTAATTAGCCATATATGTAGTCTTATTTGTTTAATTTATGGTCTACAAAAGTTTAGAACACACATAGTCCAGGCTTAAGAAGGAAAAGAAATAAACGGTTATCAAATATGAGAGAAAAAAAGTTTCAAAGTGGTACGCTATAATAAAGTATTAAAGCATAGCCTGTTCGATGGGCGAACATACCTTATAAATATTGTTAAAAATGTGAAGTTAACGAAAAATAAGCTATAGGTATAACCAACACTCAAATGAGTCTTTCCAAGATGTGCATATCTAGCTATGCAAACAGGAACGATTCCTCCTGCCACTTGTTGCGTCTACATCTCTTTGTTCTTCTGGTTCAAGATTTACTGTGATGTTTCTACTCTGCGCATTCAGACACATTTGTTATTAGGGAGTAATAAATTAAAAACAAAAAAAGTTAATTACAGGTCATCCCGTCCATTTTGACACCATTTATCCATGTTGAACTAATTAACTTACCCGCCCACTTTTCAACATCTAAGTATTCTTTAAGGTAAAAAAAAGAGTAAATATATAATGACGACCTTGTTTAAGTAATATAAGCTTTTGATATACAGGCTCTTCGTACGAAACCTTTCCCAAAGCTTTCTACCAAAGAGTGATCAATCAAGCTCCTCACCAAAACCTTCTTTTTAGCTAGATCGACGGCCACAAATCCAAGAAATGATGGTTTATACTCATTCTTGTTCAGAGACTAACTTCATGCAAAAAATGAAAAAACAATTGGGGATGAAATTGATAATTTTATCGAACCCTTTTATGAGAAACTTGACAGGAGTCGAAAAAAGTTGTTAGGTATGAATCTAATAGAGGAGGTAAAAAAGAGAATGAAATTTTACGTTGGAGCATCGGAACACATGAGAACTTTTTGCTTGGTGTCGACAGTTTTGAAAATACTAAAGAAAACAGGAGTCTATTTTTCGAGCTTTTCTGACGCCAACGTCAAAAGTCCAAAAGGCCCTAAACCTAATGCCATTGATATCTTCCAACGTCAAAAGTCCAAAAGGCCCTAAACCTAATGCCATTGACATCTTCTTCAACCTAACCCGTTTCAATTCATAAAATTTATCCATTGTGACCCATTACCATTCTGTCCGGCCGATCGATACTCATTTTCCCACCTCTTAATAAAAATTCATTACCATAAAATATATATTAGTATTACTACCTTAAAACTTGAAGCTACCTTTGAGAGCTTTTTTATATTTATCCCTTTGCTAATATGTAGTTCATTTCAACCATCTGAATAAGCATCCTTGCGGTTTCGACTATAGTCACGCTCATTCAAGTAATATAATGTATGTTTTGCTTAGCATTTTTGCAGTAGCGTTGCGGCGGGGCTTATTTGTAGCGGACGCCTGTAACTTTTTTTACTGTAGCATTTTTTTTCGTAATCTGATAAACATTAAAGAATAATGTATCAATATCTTTTCAAATAGTTGTTTTTAATATTTCGTAGCTTTTCATTGTACTCTAATCATTCTGAGATACATCAGTTTCCAAACTTTTATTCGGTTTGCCATGTACCTAAATCGTAATCGTTGGTGTTCTATCCTTACTCGACCATCTCCGTTATTTGTTGTCCCAAGTTTTCTCATGTTCATCGCTTCATTTATTGTTTTAGGCCCATTTTCATTTTCTGTCAAATTAAATAAAGGTGGTTGAAGTTATTTCTGCAGCACCAACATCGATTTTAACTCTTTAAGACCGTGATAGTAGTGGACCTCACTGTAAACCTTTAACTCCTTTCCTTCCTGATTCATAAAAAAAGGTTTAACATTTGTATGTATATGGGCCGCAATATGTGCATAACTATAATGCATCCCAAAATTCCCAAAATCAGTACATATATGTGTAACATAAAACTATATATCCTATCAGAAGCTTATTTATCCTATTTCACAATGTTATCATTCCTTTTACGTGTTTTAAGGTATACCTTTTGTAAGCTTTAGTTCATGTGCCTTAAACATAATAAATTGTGATTAGTCTCTCTTTGTATATCAATAAATTTGCGCATTTATGAGCATTTAAATCTAAGGCCAATCATTTTAACATGCAGCTGGTTAAGTACACCTGGACAGAAAAGGAAGCAATAAAAGTAACATTTGGACCATTAGGAATGAATTTGTAATCCTTGCATATGAACTCACGAATGTATTGTCACACTGTTATTAAATGTCCCAACAAACGACTATTGAGCATGTGCTACATAGATTACAGGAGGCAATTTCGAACATTTTTTGGGTTATTTTCTATCCCAAATGGCCGACCTGGTCAAATAGGTTAATGGTCATCTGAAATGTTTTCAAATGCAAAAGAAAAGTTTATTATCATTGCAGTATAGCTTTGCACTCATATATATTACATAGAAAATAAAGCTTTTGTTGTTCGTCCTGACCCAACCTGTTTTTATATGTATATAAAAATCAACCATTATAACCCGTTAACATATCTCCATCTTAACACAAACCGACTATAAGTCTCATGATATTAAGGGTCTATACAAATTTACAGCCTCTAATTATAGAATTTTTTAAACTATATTACCGGCTAACTAATATATCCATACTTCATAAAGCATGAAAAACATACAAAATCACCTAAAGCAAACACTAATTCCAGAAAACGCTACCAACATATGTCAGTTTAAATGGAAATAAAACTGATTACATCTATAGATTTCCATCATCCGAGTTAATAATGTCAGGCCCTATGAGTATAAAAATGCATGGTATCTATCATAATAGTTACTTTTGAGTTGCAAATTACTTCAAACCAAATTAATAATAATAATCAAACGATTCTCCTTACATCATCCATAGATCTCGTGCGCACAATTGGTTAACGATATCAAATTGTTACCTCTCATTATAACGTTATAATCGCTCGCTAACCTCATCGATGGAGCTATTTCTGGCACCCAATAAAATTCCTTGTTATTTTTCTCCTGGTCAAAATTTTTAAAAGTAATAAGTGAAATATAAAATGTATAAAGCAGGAGGGAAAAGAGATAATGGTCTTACAATGGACGTTGCACTATAAGGAAGATCAAGATGGATACTCCTATCAGTGTAGTCTGGCGACAAAGATAATGAAAGATACTCCTATCACCTTCATAAGCGCTGTCAGACCTTGCCAGTAAAGATGTAACCTGTGAGAAACAGTTCAGAGTAAAAAAAAACATATCATATATGTCAGCAATGTAATGCAAGCCAAAACTTATTAGAAGCATAAAACTATATCAGTTATGACGGGCTTGGAGCAACTAAGATATACCAGAAATGTAATGTAAGGCAACATATCAGTTTATAGTTTGTTTGTGGAATGCCTCCAGCCCTGATTTCACAACCGCTGATGTGTCATCTTCACGTGAATTAAAGGCTCTCTCAGGACCGCCAAAATGTTTGACAACATGTAAAGAGAAGTTATGAGCATATGGTGGCAACATGTTTAATAAAATTTCACTAAGCTCAAAACAACTATTTTGTGAACCCACAAACAATAGCACCATGCAAAAGATCTGGGTCACTTGCTTATGCAGCCGTCCTAACGCATCAGTTTCCTACATCAACGCATAATCTCCACCAATTTATTGCATATATAACCAAAAAAGTACATAGTTAGTGACACATAACCTTTCTCGAGCAAGCTTACAAAAGGATATCTGATATATTAAAAAGTAGAACGACAATCCTTCTTTTTCTTAAGAGATAACCCTTTAAGGATCTATGATTACATCTGGTTTCATGAAGGATCCGTGGTTGCATCAAGTTTGATGCTCCAAAAAAGTAATGCGTCCCCTATTTTTAGTTGTTACTTTCTAGCATTTTTAAACAATAAAAGTTGCTAATTTATTTCTTGAAAACTGTGTTGTCTAAAATACACTTTTTCAGTTATAAGCAGAGTAGAGTCAAACCACAAATAAACTTGAAAAACAATAAATCACACAGTTCTTTTGCAAATGTATGTCTTAGAGTCGTGGCCCATATGTCATTTACAACAGAGACTTTTCATTAGAAGATTGTGTTTGTGGTAAGCTCAAATTTGTCCCATGTATTTGTTCCTGTAGAGTTGTGCCAGGAACTTAATTTTAAAAACACTACCTTAAGTTAAATAAGACGATAAAAATAAGCCCTGCCCAACTTAGCTACAGGTGGCATTAAATCATATGGCCAGGTGTGATGATATACCTGTTCTTCCTACATTGCAGTAACTGAATGAGGAAACACAATAGCGGGTCATTGAGGTACGCAACTTACATGTGGACATATCATTACCAGACGGTTCTAAAATTTTCACCTGCAAAACAGAATATTAGTCTCGTTTTTTTAGGAATATCACCAAGCTTAATTTTCTGATTTCATTGGCTACCAATTTAGGTGGACACACTACCTCTACCATCCAATCTGGCTCAAATAAATATTTCTCAATCATGCACACTTTACAGCCTTCCCAAGACATCTCCAATAACGAAATCTCCAACTAATGCCAGATACACATGTGTTTTCTCTATAAAGACCTTATCAAGTACAAATAAATAAAAATGTAAAACTTAGAGCCAAGCCACAGTGAAACACAAATGAAGGTTGAGATTTGTAAATATAACTCATTCCAGCAGTTCCAACGTGGCTTATATTCGAGCTTATGAGCTTATTAAAACTTGAAACAGGGATATAACCATATAAGATAGAAAATAAGCCGTAACAAATAAGCTAACAGGTCTAGAAATAAACTAAAACAAACACCCTCTGTGATTCAACTTCCTAAAAAGCATGGCTATTGTCAAAGTAATGTTTCACATCCGTTGTCATATATTCAGCTTATTTTCAATTATGACTGAATGTATTAATATCATGTTTAGCAGCTGATACACTTTTCGAAGTTTCACGCGTACATGCAACAACAAAGTGCCCAAAAAAATTCAATATAATTTAATAACAACATTTAAAGCTATAGAGCTTCTAAGTAAACATACCGTTACTTTTTTTAAGACAAACCGGGGGCACTAAATGTCTTTAAATTAACGATTGTTTGGTGGTTTCCCAATCGTTGCCTCACAGAAACATGAGCGTTTACCGAACCCATGTTGATAGACGGATGACTAATAACATAATGATTGAATGTATTATTAACGTGTTTAGCACGCGACTCGCTTTTCGAAGGCTCAAACATACCTGCAACAACAACATGCCCATAAAATTGAAATATAATCTAATAACCACGTTTAAAGCCATAGAGTATGTACATATACATACCACCACTTTTTTGCAACAAATAAGGGGAGCAAAATGTTTTGAGATCATCGATTGTTTGCTGGTGTCCCAATCGTTGCCCCATAAAACTACGAAAATTTACTGAACTCATGTTTACATGAATGTACAGCTTTTTATATGCAAATCAGTGAGCATGCCACATGTAGATCAAGTGTCTCGAGTCCAAATGTAAGTAACTGAGGTAAAATCAGTTAGATAATCATTAAGGGATATACTTGGACTTTAGGCAGCGCTATGCAAATGCTGAAAAGAATACATTAAGACACAATGCCAAACACCACCTTAAGTTACTTTGGTATAATGTAACATATATTTCAGCACACATGAACAACAATTATAAAATAATGAAGATAGTTCTGATTACAGTCAAAAGAATGTGAACAACGTTGAAAAGTCATAACTAACCCAGTCTTATCTGTTTGACATACTCCATAACAGAGTGTATTTTGAATAACGTAGAAAAACATGTATGGTGCAAAAGGTAAAAGATATTCATAAAATAACTTAATAAGTGAAGCCATTGGAGTGCATCAAGTGTAGCATGGACATCTTTAAGATAGAGGAATTAGATCTCAAGAAATGGAAAAAAAATGTATATGCGAAATTGTATACTATACCTTCCATCTGTTAAGCTGATGGAGAACGTTTGGTTCACAAACAGCTTTTTCATCCTCAATGCTACCCCCATTCTCCAATATCTGCAAGGCTCTTCTTACTGCCTGTAAAGGTAAAAAAATGCACAAAAAATCCACCCTGTGAGTTTAATCATATTTAACTTTTGTGTACTTAAGCTTTTGTTATGTAGATTGGTCGGTTTACCACCTTTACATAAGCTTCCACCTTGCCCATGGTAATGCTCTTATCCAATCCAGTCTGTAGGGTGCCTGTTTGATGAGTACATCTCCTTTTCTTCTCCCTTATGAATTCTTCGAAATCAAATGAAGATGTGGAATCTTACATTAATTTTAAATCCTATACACCAAGATAATATGATTTTGTAAGGGAATACACTCAAATGGGGAAGCGTATAAGACATCACAGCATAAGATACCTTGTTTTCATGTCAGCATCTCTCTGCATATCTTTGACTGGCGGCTTAATCCAAACCATGTTAGAAGGCTGCACTGGTTTTCTGACATTGGATATGTTTTCTTCGAATGAAGATATCTTTTTGTGCATGTTGGAAGATTTGTCTTTCTCTGGTCTCGTATCACAATAAGTGACGGTGCTATGTGGTCTCTCAATCACCTTTGGCATCTTTACCGTGTCTTTAACTTCAAGATTACCATAAGTTTTGCTCCGTCTTTCGGAAATAATCTCTGTTTTACTTCCATCTTGATCCCTTTTCCGTCTGATAAAAGGAAATAAAAGATGATCTCTTCCGGGTGTTGCAATGCTTGGAATATTCGGGTGCTCCCTGGCAATGTATCAATTAACAGGTCAAAGCATATGTACATAATAAATTATGCCTTATCAGAATATACCAGCAATGAATACTTACAAGAAATATATCAAGATGCTTTTTGGCAAGAGATCATCCCATGCTCTTTGGACGATAGTTCCATCACCACCGTCCTTAAAAGCGATTGCTCTGCAATATATCATAAACCACCAAAGAATAGGGATTGCCCATTCATATAAGATTATTTATTAAAGATATAAAATTTATAGAAGAAATGATGATTACTTAGGTAAGCATTTCTGGTGGTATGACTTAGGGCAGCGCCTACAGACCGCAAATTGCATATCACGGACGTCTTTATCTTCTCCTTGTTCACAGCGATGGCATTTATGAGCAGGACAAGTGAATGAATCTCCTGCAGCTATTTGACTTTTAAGTTTCATGGCCAGGGTTTCATCAGATGGATAGCGCAACTTTGCAACACATTCTGAATACACACATGTATTTTGAATATGATATTAGGTGATTAAAGCTAGAAGTAATTAGGTGATTTTACATTTCTAGCAAGAATCAGTTTACTTGTGAAATTGATAAGATAATATCAACCACTTAACACCTTGAAAGGCTCATTAGTTCTGAAGTCAGTCCCAGGCACATAATGCAACCAAACTGGTATACCACTGTTTTATATACAGTAACTTGTTAGGAATTAAAAACAAATGAAGTCACATACTGCTGATGTACCACCATGTATTGTCCTTTTTAGCTAAAACAACACGCATTTGAAGTATTATCCGATAAAGAATCACAGTCATTGACTCACCCGAAATTCCATTCTGCAGCAACAAATGGCCCAATTCGGAGAATCAGAAGCATACCGGCATCCTGAACTATCTTCACAAATTTGGGTAAATCATACCTTCCACCAAAATAGTACTACAATAACCCATCGAGAAAATACAGAAAAAATCAATTAGTCATCATCTTGTAAATCACGATTTGATTTAGGGAAGCAGGTAATATTTATGTCAATATATTAATTTGGAATTGCAATGGTATATCGCAACTTGTGACATGGTCTAATGGTTGAGGTTCTTGTAAGTGGACGACCAGCCCAAGGTTCGAATCTTGCGAGGGCTACTCTTCAAAAATCTATATCTTCCAAGAGATATCCCTCATCGATTTCATAAAATACATAAGAACTTTACAAACTCATCTGCTGTTTGAAGAGAATATACATCTATAAAGGGAGATATTACAGATGTAACTTACAGCTACATATAGCTGGACCACCAATTCACAGGAGCATGAAACTATAACTTCCTCATATGAAACTAAGATTCACGGTAAGGCAAAGCATATTATGGCCATGTTTAGGGGGTAGAGTGGCAGACTTCTGCCTTTGACAAAAAACTGTCCTAGATTCATTTAAATCTCAAATAACAGCTAATAGACCATCCACAAATGGCCTATTATATCAAGTAGCTACTCAAAGGATATATGTACCCTCTAAAACTAACTAAATGAGGTACATTTTTCTTAGTGGTCATCTAGATATTTTAATACGTCAGATTAGAAATTGAGAAAAAAAAAACCAAATTTGCTTTTACTGATCAACTAATTTCCAAAACATGTCATTCTTTCTAAATATGACACCTAAAAGAGACCCGAGATCTGAGAAGCACTATGAAAGGACAAAAAAATGGAATTCAAAAACTCCTCGTAGCTCAAGTAAGGGTGTTGCCAAGTAGAATCTCTATAAAATACGAGCGCCACCGTTCCTAAATAAGACTAACGAAAAGCGATAACAAATGACCCTCCTCGCTATCTAGTAACATGTTTCTCTTGACCATGTGCATGATAAGGATCTAACTATAAATTACTAATATCTTCCAGTACTGAAAACAAACTAAAATTACACTCATCAATCGTATATTCATTCAAAACCGAAACAGATAGCTACCTATTGCCTCAAAGTCTACCTAAGTGCTCATAATTGATACTTCTATTAGGCGCAACTGTCTATATAACTTTACCCAAACACATCTAATAAACTCCATGTACTGAATGATTGTACAACAAAAGTAAATAGCGTAAAAGCTACCTGGGAAAAACCTGATTTTCCGGAGGTCTATAAACTAACTTACCCATAGGGAGGATCCACAATATCTATAATGATGGTGGAGGATTCAACATAGAAGATGAGCAGCCAAAATCAGAATATGGACATGTTTCATGTGGAGGGTTCAACTCAGAAGACATGCTTCAATATCTATAAAGTGACAATTCCAAATCCTTTTTCAAAAGTTGGCTCATATAGCAATCATGATAGCTCTCATGGGCATAGACACTAAGAATCACGCAAAACACAATATAAATTGAAAATCTTCAAAAATCAAATAAGAAAAAAATTTACAACCTGTTCATCACAATCACTTTCCTGGGAGTTTTCATCAGAAGAACTATGTGCTTGGTTTCTTTGTTGTGTGGCTTAAAAATTGATAACCAACTATCAAAACATGTGTGTATTGTTTGTGTGTTGTGTATTAGGGTTCCAGAATTGAATTGTTTTAGGGTTGCAGTAGACGTAGACTGATATGAGATGAGAATTGGGCCGAGTTCTTTTAGTTTCCTAAAATCCAACTAATTACTGAATATAATGATATCCTTTATAGATTTGAAGTTACATAATTCCTCCAAAACAATGTGGTGGCTCAGTGGTTAAGATACCACATAGTCTTTGAATAAGGTCAAGTTCGTATCCATGCAGCATTATTTTTTACTGTATTTAATCCGAATTTATGTATTAAATATGTGCTTACGTGGACATAATATGATGACATGGAAATATGACGTGGCATTATAGGATGCCAAGTGACATTTTATGTGGCATGCCTCCTCTTATATATAATGTATATATATATATATATATATATATATATATATATATATATATATATATATATATATATATATATATATATATATATATTTATGATGTGATATTGTGGTGTGTGAATGTGTTATAAGAGCGGAAGGTGTGGGGAGATCGTGGCTCGCCGTGAGCCTAGCTGGCACTTCGCCGTGGGCCGCCGCCACACCGGGGTGCTTCGCCATCCCTCGCCGTGGAGCTGCTCGCCATGGTGACGACGAAGATGTGCTCTGAAAAACCCACCACAAACCAACAGATCTATCCGTTGTTTTTTCTTTTATTTTCTTTTTCGATATATATATATATTATGTAAACTCTGTGTGTGTGTGAATATGTGTGTGCAGTAAGATGAAGATGCTTTTTTTTTTTTTTTTTTTTTTAGGTTGGAAATGGGCTGGAAATGTGTGTGTTTGAATATGTTTTAATTGTTATTTTTTTTTTTAATTTTTTTTATAAAAAATGTTATTTATATTTTTTATAAAAAATGTTAATGTATTTTTATTTTGAAAGAAATGAATTTAGTTTATTTGGAAAATTGAATAAAAAAAATAAAGTGGTAGTGGTGGGCCTCAAATGAAGAGGTTGAGGTTTGTTATGAGGGAGGGTGGTTTGTTGTAGTTAGTTGTGGAGAAGTGGGATGCTGATGTGACGCTGATGTGACAGCGATGAAGAGATTAACCTCCATTTCTGTTCCCAAGTTTTTAAATGAAAGAAAAGAAGAGAAGAGTTAAAAATAGACAGAAAGGAAGAAAAGATGAATGAAATTTTATACCCTTTATTATATATAAAAGTTATGAAAGTTTTTACAACTATACCCTTTATTATATATAAAAGTTATGATTTATATTGGATCATTTAGTTAATTACATTTATTGAAAGCTTCCTAAAATAACTTCTTTTCAAATCATTCCACTTTTGGAAAAAAAATTTTGAAGAGAAGTTTAGCCAAATTTCCTCTCCTATTCTCTTATCTTCTTTATTGAAAAAAACTAACACAAATTTATTTTGATTTCTTCTCACTTCTTTTTTTCTCTTGTTTCAAAAATGATAGAGATAAAAGCGAATTACATGATAAAAATAACTTGTACAGTATATAGAGACAAAAGAAGGGCAAAAAAGTCCCAAAAATTCAAAAGCAACCTCACCTCTTTGTAAAAAAGCAAAATTTTAACCACTCCTTACCATTTCTACCCTTCACCTTCCACCTTCCCTTTATAAACCCACTCACCAGTGTCACCATTTTCACACACACTGTTCACACCTCCAAAAACACACACACACTTTCTCTCTCTCTTTCTAAAAGAACAAAAAAAACAAACAACAATGTCTGGTATCGGTGGTCAAACCACCGCACCTCCGCCGGTCAACGCTCCTCCGGTGAAAGAGCTCGATAAACTGTCGTTGGTGACTCCGGCGCCGCCGTCGTTGGTGCCGTCGGCGGCGAAGAAGCTTCGGACTCCGGCGAGGAGTGGGGTCGGGTCGGTTGGGAGGAAGGTTTTCATAAAAGCAAACCATTTCTTGGTTGGTGTTGGGAACAGAGACCCTCATCAATATGATGTATGTCTTCTTCTTTTTATGCTTCACTATGTGTTTTTTACACCTTTTAGTGCGTGTTTTGTCCAAGGGTTGTGAGGGTTTTAAAAAACGGATTTAATATAGATACTCTGTTTTTAATAGGGTGAGTTTAGATTTTACATAAGGTTTAGTGTGAAGTTTTAAAATGATTTTACTCTGTTTTTACCGTGTGTTTTCTAGTTTATGTTGCAAAAAGTAGTATTGTATTTGTTTAGGAAGTCAATAATAAAAGAGGGTTTATTAATGGTTTTATTGGAGACTCGTGTTCAATTTTTTATCTTAAAAGATGGTGAACAACTCTGTGCTTTCCTATGTGTGTTATATTGATGGTTTATACTCTGCTTATTGTGAGGCTTATAATGTTATTTTGTAAAATATACTGTGCTTTTGTGAGAGTTTTAGGCATTTAAATTATAAAAAATCAAAATAATAGTTTTATTGGAGGTTCATATATTTCTTTTTTGAAAGGCCAAAAATGGAGGTTCATATTGTTTATCATGTGTTCAAAATTTTTCAAAAGGGGTTTCAAGTTTTCTTCATAATCAGTTTTCACAAAGATTTTAAGATACTTTGTATTTATCTACTCTATTTGTTTTATACGCATATGAACAATAGTTTTTTGGAATCTGAAGTGAATAATGCTATCTTGTTAATGTTAAGTTTCATGGTATATGGTTTTCAAATATTAGAGTCTGATAAAATTTAACTGTTCCATGAATGAGTTTAATTTGTAAATTTTCTCTAGTGTTTATGCTAATGTACATGTTAATAGGTGAAAAGTTAATCAAATGATAAGTAGATGCCATTTTGTAATGTTTTTGCTTAATACATAACTGATTATGTGTAGTGACTCACTAGTATATTTTGATAGTCTATTTGTCTCTTGGAATTGACTGATTGGTTTGCTTGCTTAGTTACATTTTACTTCATACTATGGCGTTACATAATGGATATATTATGTCTTGTTGCGGATTGTTATTGTTCAGTGTGTTTTTTAAGATGCATGTAATCATCATTTTCTGTAATACGGAGTACTTGATACAATAATGATTACTGTTCTTTTTCTGAGGTTTAGTTTATTCATGTGCTTAATTTTGATTGAAAAAACTTGTGTCAGCCGACTTAGTACATATGTGTTGTGTTTTGTTTATTTTGATAACTTGAGTTTGCTTAGTAAATACTCCGTATCGAATAGGTCTTTTGTGGTTTTCAAAAGGGGTTTTAAGCTGCATTTATATCTGTATGCTATAAATGATTCTCAGATATCTAAGTCGGCAAAGATTGAAAACTGTTTGTATTAATGAGTGAATTTGTAAAATGTCTATAGTGGTTATGCAAATGTACATGTCAGGTGAAATACTATGTGATAGGCAGAGTGACTTTGATTAGGCAATATTATGTAATTATCGTTTCCTTTCTTGATGAATATTATGATGTTACATAACTATTTTTGTGTGGTGACTTGTATGTTTTTATTTTTGTGTAGTGACTTGTATGTTTTTATAGTCTGTATGGTGTTTGTGCATTGTTTATTGTGTTTCTGCGTATGTTCATGTTGAAGAAAGTGCTAAAGATATAAACATTTGATAGTGTATTTGGGATCTCACAATCTAGGATAAGTAGATGTGATTTTGCAAAATGGTCATTTCATTTCTGGATGAATTTCACATAACTGATTTTGTGTACTAACTTGTATATTCTTATAGTCAATACCTTTTAATCTTGCAACCAACTAATTGTTTTTGTTGTTCTTTCACTTTCTGTGGACTTATGTATAGAATTAATTTGGGCATAAAAAACTCGGTGCTGTTCAGTATCTTACTCTGTGTTTCATGTTATATTGTTCTTTGTGTGTTTAGTTTAGATAAAAAAGAATGGTGATATCTTGTGGAAATCTATATACGCTGAGGTTTTCCTTTAATTTACAATGTCAGTTTTACAATGAGTGAGTTCCGTGTGTGTTTTAGTGTGTGTTTCATGTACTAAATTTTGATTGAAAAAACTTGTGCCAATACATGTTTCTTGAGTTCTGTTTATGTTGTGTTTCATCTTACATGATTGTCAAATATCTAAGTCCGCAAAGATTGAAAACTGTTTGTATTAATGAGTGAGTTTGTAAATTGTCTAAGAGATTATGAAAATGTACATGTTACGTGAGATTTTGAAATATACTTTTTGGATGGTCGTGAATAATGCTTGATAACTTATTACTTATGTACATGTTTTGTGAAACATTTCATGAACTAACACTCTATAACGTTTTCAATTTTTCATTTCAATATGAATACTTTCTGTTTACTTGTTCGTTGGTGTTTGCAGACAATGAAAAAAAACAAGTACAACAAGGATCCTCTAGTAAGCAAGGATTTTGAAATGAATGTAACAGAGCTGCTCACCTCCATTGAGGCCCGAGTTTTACCACCGCCACCTGTAAGTTCACACTCTTTAGGTGCTTAATTGTAGTAACGTTAATTATTCCTGATATCCATATTAAATTACTCTTTGGTTTCATTTTCAGCTGCGTTATCATGAGTCAGGGCGTGCGTACATCTGAGGTTAATCCATCTGTTGGTCAGTGGAACATGACTGATCTGGTGAATTTCTCTTCATTAACCATTTTACAATTTTGAACATATTCTGATGTTCTATCTGACTTTTCTAAAATGACTCATATTTTATTCTATACAGAAAGTCATCAATGGTGGAACTGTTAACTACTGGGCCATAATTAACTTTTCAAGGCACAACGATCAGGCCGTTGGCCGCTTTGTTCATGGACTTGTTTCCATGTGTCAGACTAAAGGCATCGTATGTATCTTACACTTTCACTATGTTCCTTTATTTCACCATATTAATGTATAAGTAAATCATTCTAACATTTTTTCCCTTTCTGTCAAAGGTTTTCAATCCCCAACCGCTGATTCCAATGCGTTCAGCCATGCCCCACAACATTGAGAAAGCTCTTGTTGATCTCCAGTCTGAGGCTTCAGCACAGCTAGCACGAGTTGCACCTGGACATCCTTTGCAGATGCTGTTTGTGATGCTTCCTGAAACTAAAGGAACTTACCGTAAGTTTGCTTTTTTAGATACCTAAAAGTAAGTGTTTGATAGTCTACAAACATATTTGTGGCAAACATTTGCAACTTTTGTTTCTCAGCAAGGATCAACCGGGTATGTGAAACTGAGTTGGGAATTGTATCTCAGTGCTAAGCCACAACATGTCATGAAGATGAGTGGCCAATATATTCTGTATTATTTGACCACTTTGACGCGTAACATGACCCACCCATTTTGACCCCTTTTTGTATTCAGGATGTTCTTAAAGTTTAATTTCTTTATTATTGTACAGGTCGTTGCTTCTATGGACTGGCCTCAAGTCACAAATTACAAGGCCCTCGTATCTGCACAGCCACATAGGCAAGAAATCATGAGGTTTGATCAGGTAAAGAGTTAACCCCTCATAAAGAACAGTTGAAGAATCCAAAAAGCCTCCTAGTTAAACATGACTGATAGCCTGATACATATAAACCAGAGACAGTAACATGGGCGGGTTGAGTAATGGGTCAAAACACGTATGGGTTGAAACGGGGGACTTTTCGTCCATTTTATTAAATTTTTTTCTGATAAATAACTAATGCATTACATATGGTAACAAAAGTAATGATCTGAAAACTTATTTAGAACCATATAAGAGGGTAAAGTTGCTAATAAGCTAAAAAGCTAGAGGTGAGGAGCTTAGCAAAAACACCTTAGAATAGCTTATCTCACTCGCATACAATCAGAAAGATAAACAGCTTAATTCACCCGCAATAAAGTTTATTTCATTCGCTTAAATAGCCAGACTGGATAGGCAATCTCAAACAGCCCCCAAAAGTCAAAACTACCTTATATCTCTTATCAAAACACACCAACAAGACAATTAGTTAAGGATAAAGGGACTCGTGTCATTTCTATATATTTTTCTCATCTTTTACTTGGTTCTGCAGGGAGCTTTTGATATCCTTCAAGAAGGCAACTGGACATAAGCCACACCGCCTAATATTCTACAGGTGTGCAACTCATTACATTTCCTATCTTTCTCCTACCCTTTAATTGGTTTCCTATTCTGTCATCATGACAATTCTAACACGCTACTGGTATTACAGAGATGGAGTTAGCGAGGGCCAATTCAGTGAGGTGTTGTTGAATGAGATGGACAAGATCCGCAAGGTACTTTCCTTTCTTGTTTTAGAACTTTTAAGCTCTGTCTCTTCCCCCTTTCAAAAGATAATGTTGATGTTTCAGGCGTGTATTTCGTTGGAGGAGAACTACATGCCTCCTGTGACGTTCATTGTGGTTCAGAAAAGGCACCATACTCGTTTCTTTCCTGTGAGGCATGGTGATAGGGGTAGCGCTGACAGGAGTGGCAAAATCCTTCCAGGTTGTTATATACAGTATATTTTTTCGCTAGTTGTTATACATACTGATAATTGTTTTTTTACAAATATTTCCTGCTGGATTAAGTTATCAGGTACTGTGGTGGATACTAAGATTTGTCATCCTTCTGAGTTCGATTTCTATCTCTGCAGCCATGCTGGCATTCAGGTGAACCCTTTTTACTATATAGTTTTTTCATATATCTCCTTTGCAAAGTAATTTATTATCGAGTAAAATAAGCCTTCATTTTGTGGCTAATCTAATTTGGTTGTCTCTTTGCAGGGAACGAGTCGCCCCACTCACTACCATGTTCTATATGATGAGAACAAGTTCACTGCTGATGGCTTGCAGATGCTCACAAACAGCTTTTGCTACACGTAATACAACTACTAACCCGCCTGTTATCATTTCATAAGTTTCTAAAAAACTTGCTTTGTCATAAACCTAACTTAATTGCATTTCAACTTTCAGGTATGCTAGGTGCACCCGCTCCGTTTCCATTGGTATGCCCTATACTTCTGTATTCATCTTTCCATCTTTTCATCAGACATCATCGACCGACTGTAAAACTCTTTTGTATTTCATACATCATTCCTAACTGAAACTTGTGTTTGCAGTTCCACCCGCATACTATGCTCATCTAGCGGCATTCAGAGCTCGTTCATACATGGAGGAGGATCAGTCAGACACCAGTTCGCGTGGTCAACGTGCAACAAGAGATCGTGTGGCTGAAGTGCGTCCTCTTCCCGTTATTCATGACAATGTGAAGAGTGTTATGTTCTACTGTTAGGTTGGCGTGACGGCGTTTTTGAGCCTTAAAACTTTTGGGGCATTTTGATGGTACTTGGTTATGCAGACTTTAAGTTATGGTTTAAATATATGGGGTTTTTGTTGGTCTATCATCCCCTAATACATTGCGAAGCAAAGCCTTGGTGCTTTTTGTTTGTGCCTGAGATTTTGATGGTTAAGTTATGGTGGTCAACTTATATGCCATTTTTGTCATGAGCATGATGCTAGTTTTTGAGCCTTCTTATATTATTGCTGTAACTTTCTCTTGTGTGTGCCAATCAATGCCATGCCATGCTTTGTATTTGAATCTTTACAATATTTCAAACTTCTAATATTAGTGTAAAAGTCAAAACGGATATTGCTTAGAAATTAGGAAACTAAATGGGCCTGTATGTAAAATTATAAAGAGGAAACTTTTACTTGGGCTGCTGGGATAAATATTTATAAATATTAAAATTAGGAAACTGAGTAGCAACCGGATTCGGAGTTTAATCCATATAAATATATGACAATTGATTTTTGCCCAAGGAAAAGGATAACCCACCAATAATTATTAAAAGCAGCGATTTTTATCAGGTACGAATTCTGATGCCTTTTAAGATTTAAAGTTTCGATCTTGAACCTTAAGAGTTTGATGTATTATTATTTTTGAAAGTTCTAATTAGCATTATATGTTAAGTTAAGTTATGAATTTTACGTTTTAGTCTTAAATTGATGATTTTTAAGCCTTAAAGTTTTGATCTTGAAGCTTAAATTACTGATCATTATCCTTAAAATCTGATCTTAAATTGATGTTTTTTAAGGTTTAAAGTTTAGAGCTTGAAGCTTGTATCAACTGATGATTTCGTCTCATTCTTGGTTATAATTGCATTATTTGTTAATTTAAGGTTTTGTAGTTGAAAGCTGCATAACTGTATGACAAGTTAGATTAATAAGTTAAGAAACTCTTTTTAAACTCTATGTCATAATTAAAAGGTTATATTTTCTCCTCTTTTTAAAAAAAAATAAATGTGTATTTTGTAATGATTTATTAACTTTATAATCAACCATGGTTGCTTCCTATATGCATTGGTTCGATAAAATCGACCAGTGGTTTATATGTATTAAAACCAGAATTTCTGTTTATCTTGGTTGTTGACATCTACCAAGGTGTATTTTGATCCAGGAAAAAACATCTTAGGATGGAACAAAATCAGATATGTTGTGGTTCTGTATACGATAAAATACCTCCCCTATCTCCAAAGCATGTGTGGCTTGTTGCTCATAAGCTTGTAGCCGAAGAAGACAACGATGAGGTCCAGATCTTCTACAATATAAATAGTCCGCTTTGCCATTATCGATGCCGTATCCCTGAGTTGCTTGGGAAGCATATCCAAGGGTGTTTCTATGGCTGGGTGGTTCTCTCAAACCATCCACGCAGCGACATGTGGTCCCTTTGGAACCCTCTTACATCAAAGTTTATCATTCTCCCACCTTTGATTCATAAACAATCAGATTCCGATGATGATGACGACTATATAGGATCTTTTTGTTTGTCTTCCCCTCCTGATGATCCCAATTCAATTCTTCTAGTGACAATTTCCGAAAAACCAAACTTTGTGTTTTGTAGACTACACCCAAAAAAAAGGAAATTAAGTTGGACTGAAATGTCATACGCCAAACAAGTCACTAGAGTAACCGGTGACGATGACATTCTGCATTGTCTAACATGTTCCAATGGTAAAGTATATGCCTTTGCCAGAGACAGCTCTCATGTTGTAGAGTTAAACATTGTGGTTAAGGATACACAAGTTGCGATAAATCTGTTGCCATTATTGAAGCTTCCCACTCCTTCCTTAAATGATTGTGAGCAACTTCCTTTTATTGTTGGATCTTGTACAGATTTATTTTGCATTCTAATAGGTTTTGATATGGTTACGTCAGCCATTGGTTATGTGTATCTGTTCAAACTTAACATGAGTAGTAAGACGTGGGAAGAAATGGAAGACCTCAAAGGTGCAACTTTTTCATTGGAACTTGATGGTTATCTTTACCCTCCAGTTAGGTCAGAGCCGGGGGGTTATATACATATTCTTGGCGAAAAGGGGAAAATAATAAACTCATATCACGTCAAAGATAAAACGATCGCCTTATCATCAATGCCTTGTTTGGCGAGAACAAGCCATGTGTCTGCGTGGACAATGCCTGAATGCAATAGGTATGGTATTGTATTGCTATCATTTATTTATTAAACATTGTTTTTACAGTAAATTACACAAATCGTTCCTTTAATTAGTTAAAATAACTGAAATTGTTCCTCTACTTAGTTTTGCTTTTCGTCCTTAACCGCTACAATTAGGGGCCACTTTTTGCGATTAGTATCATCAAGGAACAATTTTGGTTTTATCACCAAACCACAAGGATGATTTTGTAATCTACTCTTGTTTTTTACTTGTAGCAGGAAAATGTCTTTTATCAAATTATTTTTTTGTATAGGTTGTTAAAAGGTGATGTTAAACAAGAAGAGGACAAGAATGATACGATAGTGGTAAGTAAAGTTAAGAGCGACGAGGCTGATATTAATGGCACGGTAGATGATTCACGCTTGCTCAATCTTCCGTTTGATGTTATGAAGATGATTATGGAATTCAGTGTTGGTGTCGAATACATGAACTTTCGTGCTTCATGCAAACTATGTCATTTAGCAGCACCTATAATACAATGGAGCAACAAAACAACATTAAAGAGGCTGCAGTTGCAGGCATATTCATTAGTTTCACCTTGGCTAATGGTTATTGGAAAGCAAACAATCACTTTTATTGATCCGCTGTTTGGTGACAAGTACTTTATAAAAACACCTCGAGAATTAGAATTGATTGGTGAATTGAAAATACATTGTTCAAGGTATGGCTGGCTGTTGATGCGTAAATTTTACGAGGAACCCCTTATTCTCTTTAACCCCTTCACAAGTGATACACTCAAGCTTCCACAGGATCCTTATTTAGACAGCTTTGGTTTATCAGCGCCGCCCACTTCTCCTGATTGCATGGTGGTTGGATTTACATCAAGGTTTGAATGGCACGTTCACATCCACTTTCTAGGTCGTGAATCATCCTGGCGTAGATTTACTCTAAATTTTGGTGACGACGATCCATATTTTTATCGTTATCCAGTGTTCTATGGTCGAGATGTTTACGCATTGCGTGACGAGAAAGGACTTGATGTATTCAAAAAATTGGTCGATGAAAATTACACTCAGGACTTTGTTGTAAAGGAAGCCCCAGCGAGTTGTTGCACATCAACTCCACATTATTTCCTAGTTAAATGTGATCATGATTATAAATGTGATCGACATCTTTTACTACTTATTGTGGGTGAGAATGGAGAATCTATTGAGATATTCATACCAAATAAGGATGATGGTAAATGGGAGAAAATAGATGATATAGGAATGCACATGATTTATATAGGTGATAAAACATCTCTTTGCATGGAAGCCAAAGCACCAGGGATGGAGAATAAGATATATTTTCCAAGATTGCGTTCCGAGAAGATAGTGTTTTATTCTCTCGAAACATGCAAGTTTCACACAGGCAACGGTAATGATATCCATGAAAGTTTTGGGGATTTCTTTGGAACAATGAGCCATGTCCCACATAATACTTGGATTGAACCAAGTTGGTCTTAGTTTAACTATATTACAGTATTATTATTGTTGTTCTTGTTATTTTTATGGTACATTATATATATTCATAGACATCATTCTTTCAGCACCTATCAGCAATGAGTTGTTTTCATGCATATTTCCTTAGAAGATTTGTAGTTATGAGAATTAAAAGGCAGTATTAAAACATGTTCAAAAGGGCCATAGTGATTTTTTGATTTTCGCTCTAGTTTGTAAGAAAAAATAATCTCTTTTTGATAACCACTAGTCCTCCGTTTGCCGGTGGTAGAGGTAGCTTTGCCGGCGAGGAGTGGGGGCTATGTTTGGCGCAGAGCTTTTTAGAGATTTTTGAGGCAATGAGCGGTAAGCAATGAGTTTTTAGGTTTTTTGTGTTCGTTTGGTAAAGAGGGGTGAACTTTGCTATTTTTTAAAAATGCTTATTTTTCTAATAGTTCTTTAAGAAGCCGCTCACAGCTCACTGCTACTACTCATAACTACTTTTAACAAACACACCCGGCATGTGATAAAAGCTAATCAGTAGGATGTAAATGTCTTGTTTCTCGTGTGTTTATAATTATGGTACATGTTGAGTGAAATATTATAGTGCCATGTTTGTGATTTATGTCACTTGTATGTTTAATAAAAAGTCAATTTGTGTGACTAGTCAACGCCTTTTTATGTATACATTGGCCATATTGTTCAGTCAAATTGTTATGACTAAAACCATATTTGTAAAGCTTTGCTGACTAAAGCTTGCTAAATATAAAAGTAGGGAAATTAATTCTCTAGGTATACGGAACTAACTACATGGATAACGTACCGATATGATTATCAGTTGTCACAAGTCATATATCGCTTCTTTCTAGCAACCAACTTCTCAAGTAGGTGGCATGGTAAGCAAGCTACTTTCAGCATCGGTAAAATCCCTATCAATAATAGGCCGGAATGGCGGGGAAGGAAGCCCTCCCTATTTCAATGGAAAGGGGGAAGAGCCCTTTTTTCACAGCCGCTCCTCTACAATTACTTTTCGCCCAACATGATCACGAACGATGACAGAGAATTGCGTAGATAGGAGGACGAAACGAACAAACCCACTTGTCCTGATCGGAACGATTGAAGAAAGAAAGAGAATGGTGTCCTCTTTCGCCCAAGGAAGATCGCCGGAGAACAATGTCGTGGACAGGGTGAGAACCTTCCGTTGCTTACACCCTTTAAGTGTTGGTTCTTCCGGGGATAGGTTTGGTTTCAAGATCTATGAACAAGAGAGATCCCTGAATCTCCATTTGAAAAAAGAGATGAATAGATAAGGCGAAGCCAGCTGAAGGAAGGGCCGCTAACGAGCAAGAAAACTGATACGCATCGTGACTTAACTGTCTTTTCAAAAATTAACTACTGATATAAAATAGTTGACACATCACATATTTTTTTAGGATGCAACTTGGGTTGTAAACAAACTGAACATTCAGTGAGCATTTAATAAATCATTCGGTAAAAAAGTTCATTTATGTTCGTTTATTATTAAATGAACGAACGCAAACAATATTTTTCGTTCATTTATATTCGTTAATGTTCGATTATGCGTTCGTTTATGTTCATTTATATATTAATATTCGTGCATCATATATTTTGGTTATGTACTTTTGAATTGGTTTATTTACACAACACCACTTATAAAACACAATATTATGTATAATTTCATAATATTCATGTTTATTTTTCTTTGTGTATTTATATTGGTCCGTTTAAGTTCGTTTAGCGCCTTAATGAACGAACATAAACGAATATGAACAATTCATTTACTTAATAAATGAACATGAACAAGAAAATTTGTCCGTTTAAGCATTGGTGTTCGTTTATTTGTTTGATTAAAACAAAACGAACAAGCATGAATAAAGCTTCGTTCTTGTTTATCCGTTTCGTTTACAGCCCTAGATGCAACTACTAAAAATGCCACATATGCATATGCAAATATATGGATATGAAAATACTAGTCCTTTTAGTTAATGTAATGCCTTTTTTTTTTTTTTTTTTTTTTTTTTTTTTTTTTTTTTTTGTAAAAGTCTAAAAGAGATGATACCCGACAAATATATTAAGAACTAATCAAAGAATATAAGACAAAGTTTTACATGAAAAACAATGTAAGCTTAAGAATGATATGCCCAAAACATACTTTGAAAACATGGCTAAAAATAAACTAAGCTATTGCTCTCTAAGCTATATCAAAAAACAATTCTAAAACAAAAAATATGACCATAAAAACCATTATACGTCAAAATAGAAATGCTATAACCATTTTTTTGCAAATCACCACAAAAGCCCGATAACTCAAAAGTCTTCATATCATGCATTTCCATCTTAAGCCCAAACTGAGTATTCATATTTCATACTGTGCAGTGTGGACAAAAATCATACGAATGTAACCAAGATAAATCCAAATATTATACTCCTTACTGATCTTATTACCATAAATCCATAATACCCACAATATCCATTACCATCCGAAGTTGGCTAACATTACCCTAGCAAGTAACATTTTCAGGAAAGACGATTAAGGGAGATATTTATTCGATTAATAGCTTCCATCGACGAATGCATTAGTTGTAACTAGTTAATTTCTTTCTTGATCATGTTTGGTATCTTAATCTTGAACTAACGTTCTTATGTTTTGACTACATTAAATTTTCCTAATCTTTGATGCACAGATTTAGTGACTGCTAACAAGAAATCACCTATGGAATGGAGACAAATTGTAATGTATGAAAGCTTCCTGGTTACAAAAAGTTTTCCAAGTAAACAACTACTCTAGATTTACGAGTACAAATCAGTTTTTCGAGTGTCAAGGGTTACATTTTCGGTTCTTTGTAAACTAGCGTAATTATAGAGAACAGTGCTCGAGACAATTTGCTCAGCATTATGCATATAACTCTTGCATGTTGCGAGTCGAATATACTTTTTTTGCCTATTGGTAGCGCAATATATGTGACAAGCCATAGCAAATGTAGGTCGTGGTTTGAATCATGAAGTCACCTTTTATATTTTGTTCCTTTGTAAAATGCTAGAAAAAGTAACATGGTATAATTTCAAGGTCTTGCAAACAATCAAGTTGATATGGTAACTCCGACCCATTTGACTTATGAATGCGTCGATATGGGTTTGGTTCATCCCTAACGTGTGAAATGGATCTGAGAATAAGTTATTAGCTAGAGGGGAGATGGGTCAAATGGACTGAAAGTTGCGAAACTGTATCTTAATGCCTACAGAGTACAGACTCATAATTTGCTATACTATCATAGTTGGTCGCATTTTATCTCTATATATAGAAGATGAACAAAATAACCAAGACCAAAACTATAAAGAATGGGTGTTTATACATAACATATTGTAATCCATTCACCAATTTGCAACCTCTACAATGGAGTTACTGTAGTCTAAGAGACTTACATTATCTGACCCAACCATCCCATTTTGACCCGTTTGGTAAGATAAAAAGACAATAAGCATATGTATTGAACGAAATGGATAATGCCCCTTGGGCTACAATACGTGATTACAATAAGAAAAAGGTATGATTATCATCTTAAAACGATCCCGGCGCTATAAAACAACTTCCTACATGCGTGATGCTATCTAATCGTACAACTCATTGATAGACCAAACAAACGATCAACAAATCTACAAAACAACGAATTCATTCACCCACAAAACGTCCCAAAGTGTAGCAAAAGAGAGCTCAGCGCAAATAATCAAACATGATTGATATCAATCAGCACAAATCCACATCTAATGCTACTAGTGCCGAAAAACCGCAACCGAAGTATCAATTAGTGAACTCGAGACTACGCAACGACTCGAATAATCCGCAAGCGAAGTAAGATATAGTACCAGTAGATCTAAACCGCCAAATCGATCCGCTATATATGTTTAAGATCAATTTTATCCTAAAAAAATCATGAACTCCCGTGTATCTATCTTCTAATCTCCCTAAGCAACGATGATGATGAGATATCGACAACGAAAACACAACATCCAAACAAACAACCAGATGCTACACTTGATCGACCGTCACAGCAAAGCGTAAAAACTAAAGGATGAACAACAGACTTAAACTACGTAATATTTTTGTGTTTTTTGGTTATTTTTTATATTTTTTTTGTTTTTTGTGTTTTTAAAATGGTGTGAATTAGGTAAGCGTTTATTTACTAGTAATATCAATTGACGTCTCCATAATCCACACCATAACAGAACCAGTAAACTAACGGCGAGCACCACCGGCTACCGGAGCCGGTCTACCGAACATCCTCTGAAACCTTGGATTAAACTGCAAAAAAGTTGAAAAAACAAATAAATAACGAATCTAGTACACAAAAACGGTAAATAAATAGTAGATAAATTGAGTTAGTTAACTACCTCACAGTTATATTCATGTTTCCAGATCTTTGAGGGATGACATCTGGTAGGACAATACGAGCATTTTTTCCACGGTACGTATTTGTTTTTCTTTTTGAACTCTGGTCTCACCATGATGATGATGATTTTTTTAGTTTTTGGTATTGAAGAAGAAGGTGTGGAAGTGAGACTGAGTGAGTGTGGATTTTGAAGTATTTATAGATCACCTTGTCCAATTTCATCCGTTGATCAATTTCGAATCGTGTCCAAATCAATGGTTCTCAACACACTAGGGCCCATTTTGTTACATGCATTTTGCACCCGTTCCCTGTGACAACTTTCTATTTTACTAGTTTTTAAATTTAATAAATTTTGTGCACACACCGCCACAATCTCACTCAATATGTTTTCGATTTATCAAAATAAATGTTTTAACTTTTTATATTTTTATAAAAGTATCACAAACTATACTCTTCACTAAGAGTAGTGATAAATACCATGTTATTCATTTCTCACACCATCACTTTTTCAATAACACACCAACAATAAAAATATTTTTCATAAAAAGTAAAAATAATAAAATAAAGTTATTGGTGCATGTAAGTCGCACAAAACAAACAATCAAAAATACTCACTCACTCACAAGAAAATAAAAAAAAATAACAAATGGCACATGTGACTGGAATCAAGTGACAAACGGGTGAGGAATAACAAGATGGGCGATCCACTATGACACGTTGTTCGTCCGTTGTTTTTTGCTTTGGCGGATGAAAAATCCCCATATCGAGCTCTCTAATCAAATATCATCTCTACTTATGAAAATCATTTTTTATTCATTATAACACAAACATTTATTTTGAATTATCGCAAAATGAAAAGATGAACATTTAATTTGGAGCGAAAGGAGTGACACTTTCCATTCTGATGTTTTAATAGTTTCTCTTTTCCTTCGCTTGTCAAGGATTTTTTTTTTTAATCAAACTTTAACTATAAAAATCCGTTTACTTACAAATGTTTAAAGGATATGTTTAGTTGTTGAGAAATGCTATACTTTTTCATAATAAATAAAGTTAATAAACAATTTTTGAATGTAATATTTTTCATTTTTTTAAAGAAATTTAATTCATCGGAGTTAAATCCAAAAAGGGCGTCACGCTTCGCGCCTTCTCGAACCTTTTCACGCCTCATTTTACGCCACGTCTAGATCCGACACCGTGGGCTATTAAACATTGTATGTTTGCAACTAGTGAAAATGCATATGCAATCTAGCTTATGAATATGTTTACCTTTTTATAAACTACAAATTATAATGGCTTTTTTATTACTAAAGTAGACTTTAATTTACTTATAGAAAGAGAGTATCGACAAAGGCCCTATGCCTTTTAGTCCTGCTAACTCGTCTTTGAAGCAAGTGAATAAGCAAAAAAACTAAACGAAAGTAGATTAAACCATTATATGAGGTCTGAGGTCTGATTCAACGCATAAATTTTGTTTTTGTGTTTACCTTAGTACGTTACTAGAAAATGTAAATTTGGTGACGCCAAACGTAAAACCACCTCATTGTACCAATTGACTCGATTTAAATGATGTGAGTGTTTGGAAGAATCATATATGCAATACAATGAATAAGTTCCCCTCGTTAATGAGCCAAAAATGGGTTTAGAAATATATATACAAAAATTGAGTTCAAAGAATCAAATTGTTAAGTGATACTTTATTTAAAAGAAAAACAAAAACATAATACAAGGAATAAAATTGTCCTTGCTAGCTACTTACGTATTGTATGTTTCATAAAGATTTTTTCTAATCATATACTTATTAGTGTAATGACTGTAAATCTTTTATTTCCCTATAGGACCTAAAAAAGTGAAATGATATAAACAAAAAGCATAAAGTAAAATGTGCCTGTAAACAAATGTAACAAGTAAATCATATATGCTAGTTAAAATTATGGTTATCAAAATCGTGATCATGATTATATAATCTTGCGATCTTACAATCTTACCTTAAATAATATACGAAATTGGAGTAGAATCTTAAATAACATAGATTGAGTGGTGAGATCACCGGATTTTATCACTATAAAACATATTTTTTGTTATTTGGTCAACTTGTTTTCTGCTTTTAAGTTGATTTTGTCTTAAATTAACATGCAAACAAGCTATCAACGGGCCAGTGTTTTGTATTCGAAAAACACCATAGGAACATTATTATTATTATTTATTTATTTAATCTTTATTATCAATTCCTTTATCTTGATTTTAAAACATGGACAACTTTAATGAATATCAATTCCTTAAACACGTATTGGACGAAGACGCGTTGTTTCGGGTGGGTGGTGTAATATGATAAATGCGTGCTTGTGGTCTTAGACACGTTGGATTTGCTCCTACTACACTTAGTCTTATGTCTTTTGGTCTTGCTTGCTCGTCTTTGAAGCAAAATAATAAGCAAAGAAAGGTTGTAGCCAGAAATTTATAGGATCAACCGCATATGGACTTTGCTTTGCAAGTATAATTCTCGTTCACTAACAAAAATTCCGGATTCTTCTATCATGGTGATATTGCTACTCACTAGTTTTTTGTAAAGTGTCAAAAATTCTATTAAAACATAAACCTCGCGTGAAACACAAAAGATGACACTACCAATCAAATAAAAACCTTGAACATCCAATATATTGCCATTGAACTTTAAGCTATAGCTCCAAAAGAGCGACTACGTATCCGAAAAATAGACTATAAAAACTTTGTTGTAAAATTATGTCTTGGTGAAAAACGACTTCTACAAACTAACTTAATATAAGACAATAAAAGAAATGCGGGTCGAAAATGATGAAGGCGCAAAATAAATGTTTTAACTTTTATATTTTTATAAAAGTATCAAGGAGTGGTAGTGAATAGTGATATATACCATGTTCTTCATTTCTCACTTCATCATTTTTCGAATAACACACCAACAATTAAAATATTTTTTATAAAAAAAAAAAAAAAAAAAATTAATAATAAAAAATAAAGTTATTGGTGCATGTAAGTCGCACAAAACAAACAATCAAAAATACCCACTCACTCACAAGAAAATAAAAAATAACAAATGACATATGTGACTAGAATCAAGTGACAAACGTCGGAGGAATAACAAGATGGACGGTCCACTATGACACGTTGTTCGTCCGTTGTTTTTTGCTTTGGCGGACGAAAAATCCTCGTATTGAGTTCTCTAATCAAATATCATCTCTACTTATGAAAATCATTTTTTATTGATTATAACACAAACATTTATTTTGAAATATCACAAAATGAAAAGATGAACATGACACTTTCCATTCTGATGTTTTAATAGTTTCTCTTTTCCTTCATTGGTCAAGGATTTTTATTTATTTATTTATTTATTATTATTATTTTTTTTTATCAAACTTTAACTAAAAATCCGTTTACTTACAAACGTTTAAAGGATATGTTTAGTTGTTAAGAAATGCTATACTTTTTCATAATAAATAAAGTTAAAAAACTATTTTTGAATGTAATATTCTTCATTTTTTTAAAGAAATTTAATTCATCGGAGTTAAATTCAAAAAGGGTGTCACGCTTCGCGCCTTATCGAGCCTTTTCACGCCACGTCTAGATCCGACGCCTTGGGCTATTCGTAAAACAGATGTCACGCATCGCGTCTTAGCGCGCCTTATCAAGCCTTTTCACGGCACGCCTAGATCCAACGTCTTGGGTTATTCATAACGCAAATGTCACGCATCGCGCCTTATCGAGCCTCTTCACGCCTCATTTCACGCCACGCCTAGATCCGACGCGATGTCATGCCTCGCGCCTTAGCACAAAACCATGTCGCGCCTTTTAGAACCGTAGATATACTTGTCCGTTTTACTGATTTGAAATTATAATGGTTTTTTTTATTACTTAAGTGGATTATTTTTTTTCTTTTACTTGTAAAAAGGGTATATACAAAGAAAATCAAGACTGAATGTAGTGGTGATCAACTTTATCACTGATAATTCAACGTCACATCAGCTTTTTTCTCACCATTTACGTCACTACCAACATTATGTAATAAGACAACCAACATCACAACCAAAACATACCCTACAATATACTCAAGAGAGGAAAAAAAAAAAAAAAAAAAAAAAAGTCGGTCATCTGACCGATCAAGTTGTGCCAGGTATTGGATGAAGACGCGTTGTTTCGGGTGGTGTAATATGATAAACGCATGCTTGTGGTCTTAGACACGTTGGATTTGCTCCTACTACACTTAGTCTTATGTCTTTTGGTCTTGCTTGCTCGTCTTTGAAGCAAATTAATAAGCAAAGAAAGGTTGTAACCAGGAATTTATAGGATCAAACGCTTATGGACTTTGCTTTGCAAGTATAATTCTCGTTCATTAACAAAAATTCCGGACTTTTCTATCATGGTAATATTGCTACTCACTAGTATTTTGTAAAGTGGCAAAATTACTATTAAAAGATAAACCTAGCGTGAAGCACAAAAGATGACACTACCAATTAAATCAAAACCATGAACACCCAATATATTACCATTGAACTTCTAGCTATAGCTCCAAAAGAGCGACTAAATATCCGAAAAAATGCATATGTTTGCAAGTATAATTCTCGTTCATTAACAAAAATTCCGGACTTTTCTATCATGGTAATATTGCTACTCACTAGTTTTTTGTAGAGTGGCAAAAATTCTATTAAAAGATAAACCTCGCGTGAAGCACAAAAGATGACACTACCAATCAAATCAAAACCTTGAACACCCAATATATTGCCATTGAACTTTAAGCTATAGCTCCAAAAGAGCGACTACATATCCGAAAAATGGACCATATGAGATATCTATAAAAACTTTGTTGTAAAATTATGTCTTGGTGAAAAACGACTTCTATAAACTAACTTAATATAAGGACAACCTAGTTGGGTTTAGTAGCCAAAAGGGTTATTTTTTTTGTTCGCTACGTCAAACTGCTTTTTGTGACAAGTATGATGCTTTAATAGGTTATTTGCCCTAAAAGAAATGCTGGTCGAAAATGATGAAGGCCCAAATATTTTGAGACAATCATATGCGTCTCTTGAACCTAGCTCTTTCAAATATTTTAAACATGCGGGTCAAATCGTTGCAATGTACAATGAAGTTTATAGAGCAATATATATGTTTTTTAACGCACCCGTAGTTTTCAAATATCAAACAATAAGTAGGTTAGAACATTATCTAAGGTCTCATTCAACAAGTATTTTTTTTTTTCTGTCTTGGAAAAATATAAATATAATGGGATTAAGAATTGTTGGTACTAACAAGATTTTGTGTTCGCAGATCCACCCGATAGGCAGATACGATATGTATATTAGGAGCACATTCTTATGTGGAGGTGATCTATTTGACACTGATTCGCATGAGCATCGTGCCACAATGGTCGTTAAAGTTCACAGTGATTTATGATAATAAAAGTATTCTAGACAAGATGTGCGTTATGACACTATTAGGTGTAAGAACTATAGAAGTAGTTGTTAGCACATATAAATATTGAATAGGTTTCAATATTTTTGAAACTTTTGAAGCTACGAGGTTAATGTTCTTGTGCCACCCCGTTACCATATACGACATGCCTTTTATATTTATGGGTCAATCATGAGTCATATTAAGTAAGAACTAACGAATTTACTACTAACAAATATAGTTGACACATTTCACATTGTGTGTTTAATGCAACTATTGAAAATGCATATGCAATCTTATGGATATGCTTGCCTTTTTATAGACTATAAATTATAATGGCTTTTGTTATTACTGAAGTAGACTTTAGTTTACTTATAAAAAGAGACTATCGACAAAGGACCTATGCATTTTATTCAGCTTACTCGTCTTTGAAGCAAGTGAAAAAGCAAAAAAAAACTAAACAATAAGTAGATTAGAACATTATATCAGGTATGAGATCTGATTCAACACGTAGTTTTTTTGTGTGTTTACCTTAGTAAGTTGCTAGAAAATATAAATTTGGTGACGCCAAACTTAAAACCACCTCATCGACCAAATTATCGATCGACTCGATGTCAAATGATGTGAGTGTTTGGGAGAATCATATGCAATACCATGAATGAGTACCCCTCGTTAATGAGCCAAAAATGTGTTTTTAAATATATATAGAAAAGAAATATTAGTAAAGAGGCGTGTATGTGCTCTTGAGTTCAAAGAATCAAATTGTTAAGTGATATTTTATTTTAAAGAAAAAAAGCAAAGACATAACACAAGGAATAAAATTGTCATTACTAGCTACTTACGAAATGTTTCATATTTAACCTGATGATTCTTTTAATCATAAATTAGAGTAATGACTGTAAATCTTTTGTTTCCCATAGGACCTAAAAGTGAAATGACATAAACAAAAAGCATAGAGTAAAATATGATTGTAAAAATAAATATATGATTGTAAAAACAAACGTAACAAGAATAAATCATGTATATATAGTTAGTTAAAATTATACTTATCAAAATCGTTATCATGATTGTAGGTTCCTACAATCTTACGATTCTATTTTAAAATAACATACAAAAATACAAAATTAAAGTAGCTACTTAAATGACATAGAATGAGTGGTGAGGTCACCGGATCGCTATCCGCTCCTACGACTATAAAATCTATTTTTGGTTATTTGGTCAGTTCGGATCGGGTTTGGCCCGTTGCTCAATCCTACTAAAACTAGCTAACAAATTAAGACTACATGTATTTATTTTGACATATTAATAGACAAAAAATATATGTGTATTTCTGTGACCAGATTTATTTCAAAGATGAAGATTTTTAACGATAATTTACACTAGTCGATGAACATTCATCAGGTTTCCGTAAACTCTCGAGAACTCTCTAGGTCCATCTCTGTCAACGGTCCAAGTATTTGAAAGACACATTAGAATTTAAAACCATGAACAACTTTAAATGTCAATCCATTAATATTTATTTCATCAACAATTATAGGCAGTAACATTTATGTTTTTGTTTGAATTTAAAATGACGTTACTTTTGAATCCTGAATTTATCTTACATCCTTAATGACGAAAATGAGCTTAGATACATTTTAACAGCATGTGAATTACTTTTTCTAACACATGTAATCTTTACATATATTTGAGTGAGAAAAAAAAAATCCCGGGCAAATTTTATTGTGAATTCAAACTATACTCGTACCTTAAAAAACTGAAATTTTTAAATGATAAAAATTATGCGTAGCCCCCAAGTTAAGTCACACACGGTTAGCAAGCACGAGTGAATACAAGTTTCACTTTTCACATATTTATCTTTAATTCCAAACATACCCTCACTTTCATGTCTTATTTTCGCTTTTAGATTTTTGAGTGAAAACCTCCAAACAATTTGTTTTTGAAAGGGAAAATGATAAAAAAAAAAAAGGCATCTAAGTTGCCACGTTCTCCTTTTCTGGGCATCAAACTTTTTTTTTCCCTATAATAGCACTAAACTTGACTAATTTTCCTTTTGTAGCCTCTAGTCAGAAATTAATTACATAAATTTACATAAATCATCCCTGTGGCTTTAAACAATTACACCCTTCATCCTTATTCCTTAAAACAAAAATAGACTTCTACTCTCTCTCACATCATTAGTTTTTACACCATTTTCCCATCCCTCTCTAGCACCACCACACCTACACCACAGCCACTCTCTACACTCTCTCAGTCGCGTCCACGACGGCGTTTCTCCTCCGATGGTGTTCAAGTCAAGTATAAATCATGCTAATCAGGTCACGATTAAAGTTTGATGATAGAGAGGGTTAGATCGTGAGGAGCTGGGGTCGCGATAAAGGAATTTGATTTGTGGTGTGTTGATGATGTTGGTCTCCTCCGTTTCATCTCTTCTTCTCATTTTCCGGGTATGACAAATCGTAAACCCCGTTTTATTGCTCTTTTTATTTAACAACTGGTTATAAATAATTTATTAAGTTTTCGTGGAATTGAAATGGGATTAAATCTCTTTTTGAAAATGATTTCGTGTGGTAAACTCTTTTGAAACATGTTGTGTGATGTTCTGGTTACGGGTCGGGCTTGGGAACCCGATTTGGGGTCGGGTCGAGACCCGCATAGTACACATTTTGCTTTGGTTTTCATCATTCACCTAGTCATAGTCTTGATAGTGATTGTAATTTGCTTATTTGTGTGACCTCAATTGCTACGGATCAGACTTAACCACCCAAGAGGGTATGTACAGCTTAATTGTGTCTCGGTGAGGTGGTAAAACCACGTACGGATGAGTTTTTTATTATTATGTTGAGTTGCATTGGCTGTGATTTTGGTTTGCGTCTTGTTTTGGAAATTGCGTTGTGATTTATGGTTTATGGGATAGAATGTTGTTGTTGTAGTAATGTGCGAACCTACCCACATGTCGTGGGAGGTTAGGCTAGTAACGGGTCAACACGGGGATGACCATTCATGTTTTGATTGATTTGTTTTCGAAATGTTTGTATGTTGGATTTCTTGAGACACCCAAGAAGGGTGAACTTGTTGTGGCCCTTAGTCATGGCTAAACGAACCCACGAAGGAGGCGTGTGTTAGCTTGCTCAGTTAGTGTAACGAGGCATACGGGTGCACTCGTTTGTGGGTGATTGCTTGGTCTGTATGAGGCAGCTACCTCAGGACAAAGGGCCATTAAGTTAGAAGCTGGGAACAAGTCCCTTATGGACCTCTCTATGATGGCTTCCAAATTGGCTTACGAAAACGCCACTGTTATTAAGAATGTTGTCAATCTACATTGGAAGGCATGCTTCCTAATATCGCCTTTTCCTCATGTTCTCTTTACGTTTTGATGGACACGTTACTCAGTCTTTTTTATGAACATAAACAAAGTAATCTGAAGTTATTGGATGCAAATGATTACTGTCAGCTCATGCTTGAGGTGAGCTTTTCACATGTACTTGTAATATACGAGCACAATTGTTTCATTAAGTATGTTATTATCTTGGATGTGTTTGCAGCTGGAGTACTTTGAGACAATATTAAATCAGTACTTTACGTCTGAAGCAAGTGAAGCTCTTAAGTCATTACAAGGGATTCTATTGGAAAAAGCCACAGAGAGTGCAACTGAAGCTAGTGATGCTGCAGGTGATGACAGACAACAAAGATGTATAACACCAGATGACCTCATAGTAAGAAACTCCCTTAATATTCTATATCTTGCAGTAGTAGAGAGTTATTTGCACATTATACCAACAAACCTTTTAATTGGTCTAGTTTTAATTATTGTACATACTTCTTTCTGTACATCTTAGTCATTAAAAGATGATTCCTTCAAACTGGTTTTCAAAATGATTAATTCAATATGTAACTTAATATGAGCATGTTAAGATTACACTTACAAATTGAACCACACAAGACAAAAGACTATCTTTTATTGACTTGTATGTACAAGAGAAAGTACATTGACTAAGGGTATTCCATGATACTATAATAAATTCGATATTGTAATCATGATTAGATATGTATTTTGGCTAGGATTTATGTCTGTTATTTTTTGCGTAGGCCCTTGCCCAACAATGTAGCACCGAGCTACTACAATCTGAACTTGAAAGGACTAGAATCAACAAGGACGACAGCACACAAGTAGGAGGATTTGATAGGAACTAAAGTTTATTTTTTAGCTACAAGGACGACAGCACACAAGTTTTGGATGGCGGCGGCAGGCGGCGGATGGTGGTGGCAGGCGGTGGATGGTGGCTGCCTGGATTAGTTTAAGTTTATAGCTACAAGGACGAAATGTGTAAATTATTAGTGCCACAGGGACCTTTTATGTAAAAGGAATAAGGATGAAGGGTGTAATTGTTTAAAGCCACAGGGATGATTTATGTAAATTTATGTAATTAATTTCTGACTAGAGGCTACAAAAGGAAAATTAGTCAAGTTTAGTGCTACTATAGGAAAAAAAAAAGTTTGATGCCCAGAAAAGGAAAACGTGGCAACTTAGATGCCTTTTTTTTTTTTTTTTTTTTTATCATTTTCCCTTTTTGAAAACACATGACATGTTTTGGTATGTTTAGTACCGACTGTTTTTGAAGCAACTAGCAATTAGTGGTTAATGTATTGTACAAAATGTTTGTTTAGAAACAAGCAACCAGCATCCTTACTTTTTTTAACGCTTCAAATTAAAATGCAGCTTTTAGTAGCATCTAAAACTAACTAGCGTTTTTATTTACTAATTATGACTATTGCCGAACGTTTTATTAAAACAAACAACTATTGCTTACTGCTACTATTTTCTGTTACTGTTTATTGCTGCTACTGAATTTATCTACCGCTATATTCGCCACACATACCCAATTTTGTTCTAGATGTTTATAAATTATAGGGTGTGAGCATAACGATCTCATATACTGAGTAAAATTTATAGATCTTAGAGTAGCTAAAACAATATTGACCGTTTTAGCGACTTAGGAACATGTGATATCTCGTTAGTTTTAACAAATTAAGTGTCGTATCAATTACCAAAGAGCACGTAACCTCATATACCATATCATTCGTACAAATAAACAAGTACGGAGTATATATATTGTAAGAGCAAAAGGTGAGGGAGATACCAATAACACGTTATTGGTATGGCACCTCATTATCACATCACAAACCTCCCAATAACACACCAATAACTAAAACACGCTCCTTCATAACACACCACTAACATGTTATTGAGTCTTACAAAATACCCCATTAAAAATACTCACTCACTCATAATAATAATAATAATAATAATAATAATAATAATAATAATAATAATAATAATAATAATAAACACAAGAATGCAAATGGCTTGAGCCATTGCATTGGCTCAAAACGTTTGGCTTACGAATAGCACGATACTCCGGTATAGTTAGCACACAAATAGCACACCAATGACACACCAGTGGCACCTCATACTTTATACTCTAAGTCTGCAAACTTGGTCAAAAACCATATTATAAACGTACATCCAAGATAGTATTTCATTATAATCATATTATTTTGGGCATGGTTCATACACAACTGACACACCATTTATTTTTCGTACATTTGCTCTCTCTCTTTCTCTCACACACACGTACTAAACTTCTACATTCAACCAAAATCTCACACAGGTACACACCACTTGTTTTTTAATACATTTACACATACCTAAAATAAACTTTTAAATCTCCTCTCCATTCAACCACCACTGCACACCACCAATGGCCAACCCCGCCGAATAGTCACCTTCGTTAACCTCATTGGATAACCACCATCGCCAACCGTCTGTATGAGTTCCACCCTCATTTTTAAATGGGTAAACACCATCGCCAACCGCCGGATAATCACCTCTACTTTTAAGTTATGATTTTTTGGAATTTTTTATTCAAAATTTTGTTTTTAATATGGATTTATAGTTTTAAGATCGGGTCTTTTAATAAGTTTGTTTTGTGAATGTGATTCAAGATCTATTTTTTGGTAGTTTGAAGACTATTTACAGTTAAATCTTTGAAGATATGATTTTGGTCTCTACTTTTTAAGTGGGTTTGTGGTTTCAAGATTCGTATATTGGTTATTGATAAAAACAAGAGAAAACATAATAACTAGTTATAATGATTAAGCTATATGGTGTATTAATCTTAATGATCATAATAGATAAAAGAAAAAAGATAAAGATGGCGACACTAGTTTAAGAGGTTGAAGAAGAGATATATGGTGAGTTAAAAGTTAGAACCTACCAGTGAGAAAGTAGAAGCGGGAGTAGAAAAAGTTATTGGTGCTTTTGGTGTTCTCTTTCGGGACTGAAAAAAGAAAAAACACAAATACCTAAACGAATATTTAATTCTATGTAAATAGATGATGTGTAAATCCAAGTTTAGTGGCGTCTAAACCCACATAGCCTATACATAAGGATGGATTGAGATACTCTCATGTTTAATTTAAACATGAGAGGTAATGTTGAGATGTGTGTGAGTAGAGAAAAATAATAAATTAATTATTGTGGAACCTCTATTCTGTTAAAAAAAATATTGTTTCCTTTATATTAAAACTAACATTACTTCTCATGTTTAATTTCTCATTTCTTAGAGCACCAGGTACAAGGGCTTGCCGTGAGTCATCACCTTCGGCGCCACGCTATGGCACGAGACACCACACCGACACTGGGCTGGTGGGTCTTGGCGCCGTGGCTCAAGCCGATTTTTTTTTTTTTTTTTTTTTTTTTTTTTTTTTTTGGTGATGAGTTTGTGTTTGTGTGATACTGTGATATGCTTCTTTTTTTGTGTGTGTTTTGCATGTGGCTGAACTGCTGAAGGAAGAAGATTGTTAAAAGAAATGGCAGAAGATGACCTAATATTTATAAGATTGGTTGATTGTGTTTGAGTTGTTATATTTGTTTGGGCTACCTTAAAGCCTTTGATGGTTTTTTTTATCAGTATGATGGGCCTTATATATTTGTAATATCCAATTTTTTTTTTGTGTTTAAGATTTGTTTTATTAACAAATAAATAAATAATTATGCGTCATGGTATGAGAAAACTGTTGTTATGCTAGGGAGGCGGGTTTTAATGTCATAGCCAAAATTGATGTCATGGGAAAAAAGTGCTGAAGTGACATCGCTTTTTCTTATGGCACCACCCACGACATCAAATAATACCTAGCGCTCTTATATTAGCATGATATTTGTGTGGTATATGAACATAAAAAATGTAAAAAGCTGAATTATACTAGTACTATCTATATTGTATTTGTATTGTGGTAGTACTGTTACAACTGTAAAAAGCAAATATGCCTGCTATATGGTTTGTGTAGTGGTTGTGCAAGTGTGTATTTGTATATGGAGCATGAAGTGGCCTTACAACATAAGTTGTGGTGATAGGAATACAACACAAAGACGTCACTGTTTTTATGTGTTTTTATATTTTGTGAGTTCACATGTTGTAGCCAACCCTTTTCGGACCCGGTATTATTTCAATTTTAGTGGGGCTCGCTTTATAACACTAGTTGTAATTACAATAAATATTTTTTATGTGTAGCTATTTATAATTTTAATAGTTTTGAGTAGTGATAAGCATGCCTAAATCACATGCCTAATTTTGTGACTAACTAGGATCTTAAAACACATGTCAAGATCAATGGTATGTAATGGGAGAGAGAGATAGTGGAATCCATGTGTCACTTATTTAACGGGTTAGGCTAATCTTTAGGCTTACATTTTAGGCATATAAATCATTTTCCATTTTAACATGATGTGTATACCTTTTTATGTTTCTTTAAAATAGAAAATGTTTTGATAGATTTTTCATTGGGTACACTTATTAATCCGACGTATATATATTTTTATATGTCGATGATTTTTTGGTAATGTGATATGTTTCCAAAAAGTGTAAATGTTACATGGATGATAGTTGTTAGAGTGATAACGCGTTGAGCGTCGTATGACTCATTATAGGAAGAAAACGATGCATGTGACGTCGTCCACCACACCACCACTCGTTTCATAACAACCGTGCCACAACCAAAATTAGCTTTATTCTATTTTTCAAAGTTTTAATTTTTTTGAACGGCTGAGATATTATTAAACTAGCAAAAAGCTAGCAAGAAGAACAATTACAAAAGAGATACAAGCAAAGGACTTTGAATCAAATTGTCTATGACTTAGAGGCTTTTCTATTTCTATTAGAAAACCACAAAAAATAATAATAAACTACTTTGTCAGATACAGTAGATCGAAGAGGGATTTAAGCTCCAAAGATAGACTCGTTACGGAAGTTCCACAAAACCCAAATAGCCACTCCAATTATAGCTTCCATAATTAACTTATGTGAAGTGATCAAGCGAATCGTATAACACTTCAATAGTGTTACATCTCAGAAGAAGAATGTCTACCCAATTGAAGATCTTCGACCACACGGCCGTCGCAAGAGAACAATCCCAAAATAAGTGATTTGTAGTTTCCGGGCTAATTGCGTAGTTAGGACAAAATAAAGAGTTGATTTCGATACCTTTTCTACTCAAGTTCCATCTCGTTGGGACACGATCACGAAGAGTTCGCCAAATTAAAATGTTAACCTTCTTCGGGATGAATCTCACCATCTAGTAGGAGTGGTGAATCAGGAAGCATTGAGTCATCTATAAGATTCCAAGTGTCTTTAACATTAAAAACAGAGGAATTCCCAATAGACCATATCCAAGAATCATCTTTGTCTGTGAGGAATAAATTACCAATAAGGCTAGAAAGATCATATAGCTGCTTTAGTGACACCACCATTGATACTTCTTGACCACGACCAAATCCAACCCGAATTCCATTTATCATGCACCGTACAATCAGGATAAATGTCTAGCCGATATGGACGAGGGAACTTCTGTTTGAGATAGGTTTTGCATAACCAAACATCAGCCCAGAACTTTGTGCTTTTACCATTATTTACTTGTTTTTTTGAGAGTGGGAAGAGGGATGATATTCTTGTTGTGCAAAGAGTTAATGGAACCTGCAATCTTAGACCAAACCCCATGAACTCGACAATTTAAATTAAAAGGCATTTTTCAAGGACCCACGAGAACTTATAACATGTTATAAGGAGGGAGAATATTTTTTAAGTAGGTTCCATCGGACGTCCAACAAGCAATCTCACGATCGGACATAAGTGTCCGGAAGTTGTCATTATATACTCTCACGGGTCGGAAGGCGGCGGGGGAAGGTGATGGAGACTATGCGAGATTTATCATGAGGGAATTCACCATACAAATAGAGGTGCCTATTAAAAAGATACTCCGAAGGCTTCGGGATTGAGGTCTCATTAGCTGAAGAAGACCCGACCAATCCACGTGGCCTGCTTGACGAACGTCATCATCGGGGACATCATAAATTGGTCAGTGCCTTGCTTTAGTTTTCAATAAGGCTCGTGCAGGGGCGCTCACCTTTTTTGGCTCCTTCCCGGTCCGGAAGTTCGCTTCTGACTAAAGATTAGTTTATTTTCATATCACACACGAACCATGATATTGTACACACATACAACAACAACAACAATCAAGCGTGAATGAAGTATGAGAATGCTATTATATATAATCAAGCCATTACCTTTGAGTTAAATTCACAGTCTCAACAATTTGGAACAAGTTTTGTGCCTCTTAAAAAGTGTTCTTAAAAGAATAATTTATATAAGTATAAACACACTAACAACGATAATAATAAAGAATCATGTTAGAAGTAGTGCATGATAAAAGTCATCACAAATGGTATGAGAAAACTCAGATGTAAATAGACATATTTTTTAGGATCATACATAAGACTGCTTAGGCGGGGCGTTATCGTGAAATTCGACCACACGCAAAGGTCATCCATGGCACGTGAAGCCCATGACGGAGGGGTTGTTTTGGAGCTGATTTGGTGAATTTCTTCATCTAACGAAAGAAAGGAAAAAGTGTTGTTTTTATTATTATTATTTTTCTGTTTGTTAGCGTGTGATGTATTTTGGGTGATGTTTGTATAAAATAATTTTTTTTTATGTGTTTGGTTAAGTGGTTACAATTACAGTTGTTAAATGGTAATTTAGATCATGTGTTAAAAAGCTGATATGAAGGTGATGGCCGAATGACAATTGCACCCGGCCTTAAAAGGGCACGGTATCATAGTGGCGTTGCGTTGCGCGGCGTTATGATACCGAGGAGGACGTTTTTGCAACGACATTATGCTGGGAGTTGCTCCAGCAACATGGAGTGAAACGCGAGTATCTTTTTTTATTTTTATTATTTTTTATTTTTTTTAGTTTTACATGGTTTTGTAGTGTGTGTATGTGTCGACTTTTTTGTTAGCGTGTGTCGAGGGAGGAAGAAGAAAGCAAGGGTCTGCAAAAGAGAAAGTGGTGTTTGTCTGTAAAAGAGAAAGTGAGGTTACGGTTTAAGAAAAATGAGGTTGGTCAGGGTAATATCATTTTTGAAAGTGTGCTTCATTCTTTTTTATATTTGGCCTTAATTTAATTAATTAAATGTCAGTTTATTAAATAAATGAAAAAGAAAAAGAGTGTGAGTCACAAAATGTGGTGTTAATGAGATGTTATGATATGGGGTAATTTTTTGTTTTTATGGTACTTTGCATCTTTTTTAATCTTACTGTACATAAAGATAAACTGATATACATGGTAAAAAAAAGGCGTTGACATTTATATTATATAAATTGATGCACACACCACAATTATATATATATATATTATATTGTAATATATATATATTTATGATGTGATATTGTGGTGTATGAATGTGTTATAAGTATCAACAAGCGGGTTTGCCCGCGCGTTGATGCGGGGATGCTTTATGGATGCATAGAACATTTGTGATAATGAACATGTAGGTACATTTGTTGTTGAATGTGTTTGTTGTTCTTAGTATTAAACTAATTACATAAAATTTTCTTCTATAAGAAATGATATCAAATAATCAATTAGAGGTGCCGGTTTGCAGAACTGTTGTAGACTCGTTAGCCATTGGTGGTCAGTCAACACCGAGGTTGATGTTCAACGCTCTCCTCCATTTAGAACCCTCTATATTTCTCGGGCTCCCACAATTGGCCAGGAATACCTCGTTTGTTCCTTTTTTTTTGTGCCTGCAGCCAATACATTTTAATCTTGTTCGCATAAGATGGAACGATTATTTTGAGACAAAGGGGGTATTAAACTTTCTTTTAGAGTAAAGTGTGCAAATTTCAATAAGAATTTCATCTAGACATTTGGTTGTAGTGTTTTGTAGTATAAGAAAATAACAGTCATTAATAGAAAATTGTTGTTATAGTCAAACCTGGTGAATTTGCCATTGTTTAAAAGATGATCTTTGTGCAGGTGACATCACTCAATAAAGCAATTATTGATATTTAGATAGAAGTTGCGGCAAAGACAATGAAAACTATAGAAATATATCGTATATTGGCTAAGGGGTAAAAAACTGTTAATACAAATAAGCCGTAAAAACGTTTATTTATATTTTACGATCATCTAATGTTTTGTCGATAACAAACGTAAAATCATTTTAACGAAACAAATAAAATACGTAAATGGTTTGAACTAATAGTTTCTAACATATTCACATTTTCACATAAAACACTAAAACAAGTATAAGTAATTTTATGATTTAATATTACATATGTATAATAACTAGTGTTTACATATTTGGGTAAAATATACACATAACTAGTATGTAGTATATTGGGTAATATAAATGGGTAGAAACTTAAGTATCATAACCCATTGGGCAAATACATTGAATGTAGTTGGGTACAACCCAAAGCCCATGACCCATGGAGCTTGACCCATAACCCATTACATGACATCATGCTTATATCATATATCCATATTAAATTAATTGTAGTAACGTTAATTATTCCTGATATCCATATTAAATTACTCTTTGGTTTCATTTTCAGCTGCGTTATCATGAGTCAGGGCGTGCGTACATCTGAGGTTAATCCATCTGTTGGTCAGTGGAACATGACTGATCTGGTGAATTTCTCTTCATTAACCATTTTACAATTTTGAACATATTCTGATGTTCTATCTGACTTTTCTAAAATGACTCATATTTTATTCTATACAGAAAGTCATCAATGGTGGAACTGTTAACTACTGGGCCATAATTAACTTTTCAAGGCACAACGATCAGGCCGTTGGCCGCTTTGTTCATGGACTTGTTTCCATGTGTCAGACTAAAGGCATCGTATGTATCTTACACTTTCACTATGTTCCTTTATTTCACCATATTAATGTATAAGTAAATCATTCTAACATTTTTTCCCTTTCTGTCAAAGGTTTTCAATCCCCAACCGCTGATTCCAATGCGTTCAGCCATGCCCCACAACATTGAGAAAGCTCTTGTTGATCTCCAGTCTGAGGCTTCAGCACAGCTAGCACGAGTTGCACCTGGACATCCTTTGCAGATGCTGTTTGTGATGCTTCCTGAAACTAAAGGAACTTACCGTAAGTTTGCTTTTTTAGATACCTAAAAGTAAGTGTTTGATAGTCTACAAACATATTTGTGGCAAACATTTGCAACTTTTGTTTCTCAGCAAGGATCAACCGGGTATGTGAAACTGAGTTGGGAATTGTATCTCAGTGCTAAGCCACAACATGTCATGAAGATGAGTGGCCAATATATTCTGTATTATTTGACCACTTTGACGCGTAACATGACCCACCCATTTTGACCCCTTTTTGTATTCAGGATGTTCTTAAAGTTTAATTTCTTTATTATTGTACAGGTCGTTGCTTCTATGGACTGGCCTCAAGTCACAAATTACAAGGCCCTCGTATCTGCACAGCCACATAGGCAAGAAATCATGAGGTTTGATCAGGTAAAGAGTTAACCCCTCATAAAGAACAGTTGAAGAATCCAAAAAGCCTCCTAGTTAAACATGACTGATAGCCTGATACATATAAACCAGAGACAGTAACATGGGCGGGTTGAGTAATGGGTCAAAACACGTATGGGTTGAAACGGGGGACTTTTCGTCCATTTTATTAAATTTTTTTCTGATAAATAACTAATGCATTACATATGGTAACAAAAGTAATGATCTGAAAACTTATTTAGAACCATATAAGAGGGTAAAGTTGCTAATAAGCTAAAAAGCTAGAGGTGAGGAGCTTAGCAAAAACACCTTAGAATAGCTTATCTCACTCGCATACAATCAGAAAGATAAACAGCTTAATTCACCCGCAATAAAGTTTATTTCATTCGCTTAAATAGCCAGACTGGATAGGCAATCTCAAACAGCCCCCAAAAGTCAAAACTACCTTATATCTCTTATCAAAACACACCAACAAGACAATTAGTTAAGGATAAAGGGACTCGTGTCATTTCTATATATTTTTCTCATCTTTTACTTGGTTCTGCAGGGAGCTTTTGATATCCTTCAAGAAGGCAACTGGACATAAGCCACACCGCCTAATATTCTACAGGTGTGCAACTCATTACATTTCCTATCTTTCTCCTACCCTTTAATTGGTTTCCTATTCTGTCATCATGACAATTCTAACACGCTACTGGTATTACAGAGATGGAGTTAGCGAGGGCCAATTCAGTGAGGTGTTGTTGAATGAGATGGACAAGATCCGCAAGGTACTTTCCTTTCTTGTTTTAGAACTTTTAAGCTCTGTCTCTTCCCCCTTTCAAAAGATAATGTTGATGTTTCAGGCGTGTATTTCGTTGGAGGAGAACTACATGCCTCCTGTGACGTTCATTGTGGTTCAGAAAAGGCACCATACTCGTTTCTTTCCTGTGAGGCATGGTGATAGGGGTAGCGCTGACAGGAGTGGCAAAATCCTTCCAGGTTGTTATATACAGTATATTTTTTCGCTAGTTGTTATACATACTGATAATTGTTTTTTTACAAATATTTCCTGCTGGATTAAGTTATCAGGTACTGTGGTGGATACTAAGATTTGTCATCCTTCTGAGTTCGATTTCTATCTCTGCAGCCATGCTGGCATTCAGGTGAACCCTTTTTACTATATAGTTTTTTCATATATCTCCTTTGCAAAGTAATTTATTATCGAGTAAAATAAGCCTTCATTTTGTGGCTAATCTAATTTGGTTGTCTCTTTGCAGGGAACGAGTCGCCCCACTCACTACCATGTTCTATATGATGAGAACAAGTTCACTGCTGATGGCTTGCAGATGCTCACAAACAGCTTTTGCTACACGTAATACAACTACTAACCCGCCTGTTATCATTTCATAAGTTTCTAAAAAACTTGCTTTGTCATAAACCTAACTTAATTGCATTTCAACTTTCAGGTATGCTAGGTGCACCCGCTCCGTTTCCATTGGTATGCCCTATACTTCTGTATTCATCTTTCCATCTTTTCATCAGACATCATCGACCGACTGTAAAACTCTTTTGTATTTCATACATCATTCCTAACTGAAACTTGTGTTTGCAGTTCCACCCGCATACTATGCTCATCTAGCGGCATTCAGAGCTCGTTCATACATGGAGGAGGATCAGTCAGACACCAGTTCGCGTGGTCAACGTGCAACAAGAGATCGTGTGGCTGAAGTGCGTCCTCTTCCCGTTATTCATGACAATGTGAAGAGTGTTATGTTCTACTGTTAGGTTGGCGTGACGGCGTTTTTGAGCCTTAAAACTTTTGGGGCATTTTGATGGTACTTGGTTATGCAGACTTTAAGTTATGGTTTAAATATATGGGGTTTTTGTTGGTCTATCATCCCCTAATACATTGCGAAGCAAAGCCTTGGTGCTTTTTGTTTGTGCCTGAGATTTTGATGGTTAAGTTATGGTGGTCAACTTATATGCCATTTTTGTCATGAGCATGATGCTAGTTTTTGAGCCTTCTTATATTATTGCTGTAACTTTCTCTTGTGTGTGCCAATCAATGCCATGCCATGCTTTGTATTTGAATCTTTACAATATTTCAAACTTCTAATATTAGTGTAAAAGTCAAAACGGATATTGCTTAGAAATTAGGAAACTAAATGGGCCTGTATGTAAAATTATAAAGAGGAAACTTTTACTTGGGCTGCTGGGATAAATATTTATAAATATTAAAATTAGGAAACTGAGTAGCAACCGGATTCGGAGTTTAATCCATATAAATATATGACAATTGATTTTTGCCCAAGGAAAAGGATAACCCACCAATAATTATTAAAAGCAGCGATTTTTATCAGGTACGAATTCTGATGCCTTTTAAGATTTAAAGTTTCGATCTTGAACCTTAAGAGTTTGATGTATTATTATTTTTGAAAGTTCTAATTAGCATTATATGTTAAGTTAAGTTATGAATTTTACGTTTTAGTCTTAAATTGATGATTTTTAAGCCTTAAAGTTTTGATCTTGAAGCTTAAATTACTGATCATTATCCTTAAAATCTGATCTTAAATTGATGTTTTTTAAGGTTTAAAGTTTAGAGCTTGAAGCTTGTATCAACTGATGATTTCGTCTCATTCTTGGTTATAATTGCATTATTTGTTAATTTAAGGTTTTGTAGTTGAAAGCTGCATAACTGTATGACAAGTTAGATTAATAAGTTAAGAAACTCTTTTTAAACTCTATGTCATAATTAAAAGGTTATATTTTCTCCTCTTTTTAAAAAAAAATAAATGTGTATTTTGTAATGATTTATTAACTTTATAATCAACCATGGTTGCTTCCTATATGCATTGGTTCGATAAAATCGACCAGTGGTTTATATGTATTAAAACCAGAATTTCTGTTTATCTTGGTTGTTGACATCTACCAAGGTGTATTTTGATCCAGGAAAAAACATCTTAGGATGGAACAAAATCAGATATGTTGTGGTTCTGTATACGATAAAATACCTCCCCTATCTCCAAAGCATGTGTGGCTTGTTGCTCATAAGCTTGTAGCCGAAGAAGACAACGATGAGGTCCAGATCTTCTACAATATAAATAGTCCGCTTTGCCATTATCGATGCCGTATCCCTGAGTTGCTTGGGAAGCATATCCAAGGGTGTTTCTATGGCTGGGTGGTTCTCTCAAACCATCCACGCAGCGACATGTGGTCCCTTTGGAACCCTCTTACATCAAAGTTTATCATTCTCCCACCTTTGATTCATAAACAATCAGATTCCGATGATGATGACGACTATATAGGATCTTTTTGTTTGTCTTCCCCTCCTGATGATCCCAATTCAATTCTTCTAGTGACAATTTCCGAAAAACCAAACTTTGTGTTTTGTAGACTACACCCAAAAAAAAGGAAATTAAGTTGGACTGAAATGTCATACGCCAAACAAGTCACTAGAGTAACCGGTGACGATGACATTCTGCATTGTCTAACATGTTCCAATGGTAAAGTATATGCCTTTGCCAGAGACAGCTCTCATGTTGTAGAGTTAAACATTGTGGTTAAGGATACACAAGTTGCGATAAATCTGTTGCCATTATTGAAGCTTCCCACTCCTTCCTTAAATGATTGTGAGCAACTTCCTTTTATTGTTGGATCTTGTACAGATTTATTTTGCATTCTAATAGGTTTTGATATGGTTACGTCAGCCATTGGTTATGTGTATCTGTTCAAACTTAACATGAGTAGTAAGACGTGGGAAGAAATGGAAGACCTCAAAGGCGCAACTTTTTCATTGGAACTTGATGGTTATCTTTACCCTCCAGTTAGGTCAGAGCCGGGGGGTTATATACATATTCTTGGCGAAAAGGGGAAAATAATAAACTCATATCACGTCAAAGATAAAACGATCGCCTTATCATCAATGCCTTGTTTGGCGAGAACAAGCCATGTGTCTGCGTGGACAATGCCTGAATGCAATAGGTATGGTATTGTATTGCTATCATTTATTTATTAAACATTGTTTTTACAGTAAATTACACAAATCGTTCCTTTAATTAGTTAAAATAACTGAAATTGTTCCTCTACTTAGTTTTGCTTTTCGTCCTTAACCGCTACAATTAGGGGCCACTTTTTGCGATTAGTATCATCAAGGAACAATTTTGGTTTTATCACCAAACCACAAGGATGATTTTGTAATCTACTCTTGTTTTTTACTTGTAGCAGGAAAATGTCTTTTATCAAATTATTTTTTTGTATAGGTTGTTAAAAGGTGATGTTAAACAAGAAGAGGACAAGAATGATACGATAGTGGTAAGTAAAGTTAAGAGCGACGAGGCTGATATTAATGGCACGGTAGATGATTCACGCTTGCTCAATCTTCCGTTTGATGTTATGAAGATGATTATGGAATTCAGTGTTGGTGTCGAATACATGAACTTTCGTGCTTCATGCAAACTATGTCATTTAGCAGCACCTATAATACAATGGAGCAACAAAACAACATTAAAGAGGCTGCAGTTGCAGGCATATTCATTAGTTTCACCTTGGCTAATGGTTATTGGAAAGCAAACAATCACTTTTATTGATCCGCTGTTTGGTGACAAGTACTTTATAAAAACACCTCGAGAATTAGAATTGATTGGTGAATTGAAAATACATTGTTCAAGGTATGGCTGGCTGTTGATGCGTAAATTTTACGAGGAACCCCTTATTCTCTTTAACCCCTTCACAAGTGATACACTCAAGCTTCCACAGGATCCTTATTTAGACAGCTTTGGTTTATCAGCGCCGCCCACTTCTCCTGATTGCATGGTGGTTGGATTTACATCAAGGTTTGAATGGCACGTTCACATCCACTTTCTAGGTCGTGAATCATCCTGGCGTAGATTTACTCTAAATTTTGGTGACGACGATCCATATTTTTATCGTTATCCAGTGTTCTATGGTCGAGATGTTTACGCATTGCGTGACGAGAAAGGACTTGATGTATTCAAAAAATTGGTCGATGAAAATTACACTCAGGACTTTGTTGTAAAGGAAGCCCCAGCGAGTTGTTGCACATCAACTCCACATTATTTCCTAGTTAAATGTGATCATGATTATAAATGTGATCGACATCTTTTACTACTTATTGTGGGTGAGAATGGAGAATCTATTGAGATATTCATACCAAATAAGGATGATGGTAAATGGGAGAAAATAGATGATATAGGAATGCACATGATTTATATAGGTGATAAAACATCTCTTTGCATGGAAGCCAAAGCACCAGGGATGGAGAATAAGATATATTTTCCAAGATTGCGTTCCGAGAAGATAGTGTTTTATTCTCTCGAAACATGCAAGTTTCACACAGGCAATGGTAATGATATCCATGAAAGTTTTGGGGATTTCTTTGGAACAATGAGCCATGTCCCACATAATACTTGGATTGAACCAAGTTGGTCTTAGTTTAACTATATTACAGTATTATTATTGTTGTTCTTGTTATTTTTATGGTACATTATATATATTCATAGACATCATTCTTTCAGCACCTATCAGCAATGAGTTGTTTTCATGCATATTTCCTTAGAAGATTTGTAGTTATGAGAATTAAAAGGCAGTATTAAAACATGTTCAAAAGGGCCATAGTGATTTTTTGATTTTCGCTCTAGTTTGTAAGAAAAAATAATCTCTTTTTGATAACCACTAGTCCTCCGTTTGCCGGTGGTAGAGGTAGCTTTGCCGGCGAGGAGTGGGGGCTATGTTTGGCGCAGAGCTTTTTAGAGATTTTTGAGGCAATGAGCGGTAAGCAATGAGTTTTTAGGTTTTTTGTGTTCGTTTGGTAAAGAGGGGTGAACTTTGCTATTTTTTAAAAATGCTTATTTTTCTAATAGTTCTTTAAGAAGCCGCTCACAGCTCACTGCTACTACTCATAACTACTTTTAACAAACACACCCGGCATGTGATAAAAGCTAATCAGTAGGATGTAAATGTCTTGTTTCTCGTGTGTTTATAATTATGGTACATGTTGAGTGAAATATTATAGTGCCATGTTTGTGATTTATGTCACTTGTATGTTTAATAAAAAGTCAATTTGTGTGACTAGTCAACGCCTTTTTATGTATACATTGGCCATATTGTTCAGTCAAATTGTTATGACTAAAACCATATTTGTAAAGCTTTGCTGACTAAAGCTTGCTAAATCTAAAAGTAGGGAAATTAATTCTCTAGGTATACGGAACTAACTACATGGATAACGTACCGATATGATTATCAGTTGTCACAAGTCATATATCGCTTCTTTCTAGCAACCAACTTCTCAAGTAGGTGGCATGGTAAGCAAGCTACTTTCAGCATCGGTAAAATCCCTATCAATAATAGGCCGGAATAGCGGGGAAGGAAGCCCTCCCTATTTCAATGGAAAGGGGGAAGAGCCCTTTTTTCACAGCCGCTCCTCTACAATTACTTTTCGCCCAACATGATCACGAACGATGACAGAGAATTGCGTAGATAGGAGGACGAAACGAACAAACCCACTTGTCCTGATCGGAACGATTGAAGAAAGAAAGAGAATGGTGTCCCCTTTCGCCCAAGGAAGATCGCCGGAGAACAATGTCGTGGACAGGGTGAGAACCTTCCGTTGCTTACACCCTTTAAGTGTTGGTTCTTCCGGGGATAGGTTTGGTTTCAAGATCTATGAACAAGAGAGATCCCTGAATCTCCATTTGAAAAAAGAGATGAATAGATAAGGCGAAGCCAGCTGAAGGAAGGGCGCTAACGAGCAAGAAAACTGATACGCATCGTGACTTAACTGTCTTTTCAAAAATTAACTACTGATATAAAATAGTTGACACATCACATATTTTTTTAGGATGCAACTTGGGTTGTAAACAAACTGAACATTCAGTGAGCATTTAATAAATCATTCGGTAAAAAAGTTCATTTATGTTCGTTTATTATTAAATGAACGAACGCAAACAATATTTTCCGTTCATTTATATTCGTTAATGTTCGATTATGCGTTCGTTTATGTTCATTTATATATTAATATTCGTGCATCGTATATTTTGGTTATGTACTTTTGAATTGGTTTATTTACACAACACCACTTATAAAACACAATATTATGTATAATTTCATAATATTCATGTTTATTTTTCTTTGTGTATTTATATTGGTCCGTTTAAGTTCGTTTAGCGCCTTAATGAACGAACATAAACGAATATGAACAATTCATTTACTTAATAAATGAACATGAACAAGAAAATTTGTCCGTTTAAGCATTGGTGTTCGTTTATTTGTTTGATTAAAACAAAACGAACAAGCATGAATAAAGCTTCGTTCTTGTTTATCCGTTTCGTTTACAGCCCTAGATGCAACTACTAAAAATGCCACATATGCATATGCAAATATATGGATATGAAAATACTAGTCCTTTTAGTTAATGTAATGCCTTTTTTTTTTTTTTTTTTTTTTTTTTTTTTTTTTTTTTTTTTTTGTGTAAAAGTCTAAAAGAGATGATACCCGACAAATATATTAAGAACTAATCAAAGAATATAAGACAAAGTTTTACATGAAAAACAATGTAAGCTTAAGAATGATATGCCCAAAACATACTTTGAAAACATGGCTAAAAATAAACTAAGCTATTGCTCTCTAAGCTATATCAAAAAACAATTCTAAAACAAAAAATATGACCATAAAAACCATTATACGTCAAAATAGAAATGCTATAACCATTTTTTTGCAAATCACCACAAAAGCCCGATAACTCAAAAGTCTTCATATCATGCATTTCCATCTTAAGCCCAAACTGAGTATTCATATTTCATACTGTGCAGTGTGGACAAAAATCATACGAATGTAACCAAGATAAATCCAAATATTATACTCCTTACTGATCTTATTACCATAAATCCATAATACCCACAACGAGTGTTGGAAAACCCGCGCGATGCAGCGGGATTGCTTAAAGGACTTACTTTGCAACGACATTTAAACCTCAGGGGTTGTTTTTGTCAAGTTGCGAAAGATTATTAATGTTAAAGGACTTACTTTGCAACGACACTTGAACCTCAGGGGCTGTTTTCGCCAAGTTGGCAAAGTTTGCAATTAATGCAAATGTTTTGCAAAAAGGCTCCTGCCTTTTAGTATATTATAGTAATAGTAATATCCATTACCATCCGAAGTTGGCTAACATTACCCTAGCAAGTAACATTTTCAGGAAAGACGATTAAGGGAGATATTTATTCAATTAATAGCTTCCATCGACGAATGCATTAGTTGTAACTAGTTAATTTCTTTCTTGATCATGTTTGGTATCTTAATCTTGAACTAACGTTCTTATGTTTTGACTACATTAAATTTTCCTAATCTTTGATGCACAGATTTAGTGACTGCTAACAAGAAATCACCTATGGAATGGAGACAAATTGTAATGTATGAAAGCTTCCTGGTTACAAAAAGTTTTCCAAGTAAACAACTACTCTAGATTTACGAGTACAAATCAGTTTTTCGAGTGTCAAGGGTTACATTTTCGGTTCTTTGTAAACTAGCGTAATTATAGAGAACAGTGCTCGAGACAATTTGCTCAGCATTATGCATATAACTCTTGCATGTTGCGAGTCGAATATACTTTTTTTGCCTATTGGTAGCGCAATATATGTGACAAGCCATAGCAAATGTAGGTCGTGGTTTGAATCATGAAGTCACCTTTTATATTTTGTTCCTTTGTAAAATGCTAGAAAAAGTAACATGGTATAATTTCAAGGTCTTGCAAACAATCAAGTTGATATGGTAACTCCGACCCATTTGACTTATGAATGCGTCGATATGGGTTTGGTTCATCCCTAACGTGTGAAATGGATCTGAGAATAAGTTATTAGCTAGAGGGGAGATGGGTCAAATGGACTGAAAGTTGCGAAACTGTATCTTAATGCCTACAGAGTACAGACTCATAATTTGCTATACTATCATAGTTGGTCGCATTTTATCTCTATATATAGAAGATGAACAAAATAACCAAGACCAAAACTATAAAGAATGGGTGTTTATACATAACATATTGTAATCCATTCACCAATTTGCAACCTCTACAATGGAGTTACTGTAGTCTAAGAGACTTACATTATCTGACCCAACCATCCCATTTTGACCCGTTTGGTAAGATAAAAAGACAATAAGCATATGTATTGAACGAAATGGATAATGCCCCTTGGGCTACAATACGTGATTACAATAAGAAAAAGGTATGATTATCATCTTAAAACGATCCCGGCGCTATAAAACAACTTCCTACATGCGTGATGCTATCTAATCGTACAACTCATTGATAGACCAAACAAACGATCAACAAATCTACAAAACAACGAATTCATTCACCCACAAAACGTCCCAAAGTGTAGCAAAAGAGAGCTCAGCGCAAATAATCAAACATGATTGATATCAATCAGCACAAATCCACATCTAATGCTACTAGTGCCGAAAAACCGCAACCGAAGTATCAATTAGTGAACTCGAGACTACGCAACGACTCGAATAATCCGCAAGCGAAGTAAGATATAGTACCAGTAGATCTAAACCGCCAAATCGATCCGCTATATATGTTTAAGATCAATTTTATCCTAAAAAAATCATGAACTCCCGTGTATCTATCTTCTAATCTCCCTAAGCAACGATGATGATGAGATATCGACAACGAAAACACAACATCCAAACAAACAACCAGATGCTACACTTGATCGACCGTCACAGCAAAGCGTAAAAACTAAAGGATGAACAACAGACTTAAACTACGTAATATTTTTGTGTTTTTTGGTTATTTTTTATATTTTTTTTGTTTTTTGTGTTTTTAAAATGGTGTGAATTAGGTAAGCGTTTATTTACTAGTAATATCAATTGACGTCTCCATAATCCACACCATAACAGAACCAGTAAACTAACGGCGAGCACCACCGGCTACCGGAGCCGGTCTACCGAACATCCTCTGAAACCTTGGATTAAACTGCAAAAAAGTTGAAAAAACAAATAAATAACGAATCTAGTACACAAAAACGGTAAATAAATAGTAGATAAATTGAGTTAGTTAACTACCTCACAGTTATATTCATGTTTCCAGATCTTTGAGGGATGACATCTGGTAGGACAATACGAGCATTTTTTCCACGGTACGTATTTGTTTTTCTTTTTGAACTCTGGTCTCACCATGATGATGATGATTTTTTTAGTTTTTGGTATTGAAGAAGAAGGTGTGGAAGTGAGACTGAGTGAGTGTGGATTTTGAAGTATTTATAGATCACCTTGTCCAATTTCATCCGTTGATCAATTTCGAATCGTGTCCAAATCAATGGTTCTCAACACACTAGGGCCCATTTTGTTACATGCATTTTGCACCCGTTCCCTGTGACAACTTTCTATTTTACTAGTTTTTAAATTTAATAAATTTTGTGCACACACCGCCACAATCTCACTCAATATGTTTTCGATTTATCAAAATAAATGTTTTAACTTTTTATATTTTTATAAAAGTATCACAAACTATACTCTTCACTAAGAGTAGTGATAAATACCATGTTATTCATTTCTCACACCATCACTTTTTCAATAACACACCAACAATAAAAATATTTTTCATAAAAAGTAAAAATAATAAAATAAAGTTATTGGTGCATGTAAGTCGCACAAAACAAACAATCAAAAATACTCACTCACTCACAAGAAAATAAAAAAAAATAACAAATGGCACATGTGACTGGAATCAAGTGACAAACGGGTGAGGAATAACAAGATGGGCGATCCACTATGACACGTTGTTCGTCCGTTGTTTTTTGCTTTGGCGGATGAAAAATCCCCATATCGAGCTCTCTAATCAAATATCATCTCTACTTATGAAAATCATTTTTTATTCATTATAACACAAACATTTATTTTGAATTATCGCAAAATGAAAAGATGAACATTTAATTTGGAGCGAAAGGAGTGACACTTTCCATTCTGATGTTTTAATAGTTTCTCTTTTCCTTCGCTTGTCAAGGATTTTTTTTTTTAATCAAACTTTAACTATAAAAATCCGTTTACTTACAAATGTTTAAAGGATATGTTTAGTTGTTGAGAAATGCTATACTTTTTCATAATAAATAAAGTTAATAAACAATTTTTGAATGTAATATTTTTCATTTTTTTAAAGAAATTTAATTCATCGGAGTTAAATCCAAAAAGGGCGTCACGCTTCGCGCCTTCTCGAACCTTTTCACGCCTCATTTTACGCCACGTCTAGATTCGACGCCTTAAGCTATTTGTAAAACATATGTCACGCATAGCGTCTTAGCGCGCCTTATGCCTTTTCACGGCACGCCTAGATCCGACGCCTTGGGCTATTCATAACGCAAATGTCACGCACCAACATTATGTAATAAGACAGCCAACATCACAACCAAAACATACCCTACAATATACTCAAGAGAAAAAAAACAAAAAGTCGGTCATCTAACCGATCAAGTTGTGCCATGTATTGGACGAAGACGCGTTGTTTCGGGCGGGTGGTGTAATATGATAAATGCGTGCTTGTGGTCTTAGACACGATGGATTTGCTCCTACTACATTTAGTCTTATGTCTTTTGGTCTTGCTTGCTCGTCTTTGAAGCAAATTAATAAGCAAAGAAAGGTTGTAGCCAGGAATTTATAGGATCAAACGCTTATGGACTTTGCTTTGCAAGTATAATTCTCGTTCACTAACAAAAATTCCGGACTTTTCTATCATAGTGATATTGCTACTCACTAGTTTTTTGTAAAGTGGCAAAATAAGTGTAATGTACAATGAAGTTTATAGAGCAATATGTTTCTTAAGGCACCCATAATTTTCAAATATCAAACAATAAGTATGTAAGAACATTATCTGAGGTCTCATTTAACAAGTTGTTTTTTTTTTTTTTTTTTTTTTTTGGTCTTGGAAAAATATAAATATCATGCGATTAAGAATTGTTAACATACTCACACTTGTTAGAGCATGTAGTCATATTTTAAAGTCTGAAGAATTAAAAAGTTTACACTAGTATGCGTGTGAATCAATTGGGTGTAACAAATATTTCACACTTTTATATGTAAAGCTTTATGAACATTTTTCACACTTATAAGTTTGAGGGTTTCAAAACAATTTTTCACACTTTTAAGTGTTATGATTTTAATTTTAAAATAATTTTTCACACTTTTAAGTGTGGTGATTTTGATTTTAAAATATTCTTCACACTTTTAAGTGTGAGATTGAAATTATTAACACTTTTTAAGTGTGAGGATTTTGAAACGGTTATTCACACTCTTAAGTGTGAATATTTTTAAAAAAAAGTTCATTTTTTATAAAGTGTGAAGAAAAAAACATGTAGAAATGACAAATTTGTTGTAGTGTAACAAGATTTTGTGTTCGCAGATCCATCCGATAGGCCGAAACCATATGTATATTCGGAGCACATTGAGGGTGATCTATTTGACACTGGATTCGCATGAGCCTCGTGCCACAATGGTCGTTCAAGTTCGTTCTCATCCAGTGATTTATGACAATAAAAGTATTTTGATGGCACTTATTTTATTTTACACAAGATGTATGTTATGATACTATTATTACTACTAACGAAATACTGTAGTTGACACGTTAAACATTGTATGTTTGCAGCTAGTGAAAATGCATATGCAATCTAGCTTATGGATATGTTTACCTTTTTACAGACTACAAATTATAATGGCTTTTTTATTACTAAAGTAGACTTTAATTTACTTATAGAAAGAGAGTATCGACAAAGGCCCTATGCCTTTTAGTCCTGCTAACTCGTCTTTGAAGCAAGTGAATAAGCAAAAAAAACTAAACGAAAGTAGATTAAACCATTATATGAGGTCTGAGGTCTGATTCAACGCATAAATTTTGTTTTTGTGTTTACCTTAGTACGTTACTAGAAAATGTAAATTTGGTGACGCCAAACGTAAAACCACCTCATAGTACCAATTGACTCGATTCAAATGATGTGAGTGTTTGGAAGAATCATATATGCAATACAATGAATAAGTTCCCCTCGTTAATGAGCCAAAAATGTGTTTAGAAATATATATATACAAAAATTGAGTTCAAAGAATCAAATTGTTAAGTGATACTTTAGAGTAATGACTGTAAATCTTTTGTTTCCCTATAGGACCTAAAAAAGTGAAATGATATAAACAAAAAGCATAAAGTAAAATGTGCCTGTAAACAAATGTAACAAGTAAATCATATATGCTAGTTAAAATTGTGGTTATCAAAATCGTGATCATGATTATAAAATCGACGATCTTACAATCTTACCTTAAATAATATACGAAATTGGAGTAGAATCTTAAATAACATAGAATGAGTGGTGAGATCACCGGATTTTATCACTATAAAACCTATTTTTTGTTATTTGGTCAACTTGTTTTCTGCTTTTAAGTTGATTTTGTCTTAAATTAACATGCAAACAAGCTATCAACGGGCCAGTGTTTTGTATTCGAAAAACACCATAGGAACTTTTATCAAAGAGCACGTAAGCTCATATACCATATCATTCGTACAAATAAACAAGTACGGAGTACATAATATTGTAAGAGCAAAATGTGAGGGAGATACCAATAACACGTTATTGGTATGGCACCTCATTATCACATCACAAACCTCCCAATAACACACCAACGGCTAAAACACGATCACTCATAACACACCACTAACATGTTATTTGGTCTTACAAAATACCCCATTAAAAATACTCACTCACTCACAATACAAAATAATAATAATAATAATAATAATAATAATAATAATAATAATAATAATAATAATAATAATAATGGGAGCTCAATTGGTTTCGAGGCTCCCCACCAATCTTTTGTAATCCTATGAGTTTTTAATAAAAGTGTGATTTATTAAAAAAAATAATAATAAATAATAATAATAATAATAATAATAATAAGAAAAAATTGCACGTTTGGTCCCTGTGGTTTGCTCTAATTTCAAGTTTTGTCCCTAAGTCGTTTTAATTACACCAGAGATACCTATTTTTGAAACCTTGCACTCATTTAGTCCCTATTTTGGATGGGCCGTTAGTTTTTCCGTTAAGTTTTTGCACCGTCAATCCCTCCGTTAATAATTTTTGCACCGTTAGTCCTAGTTTTTCAAATAATGGTTTTCGCCAGTAGTCCCTTCGTTAATAATAGTTTTCGCCCGTTTTTTACGTTTTGTCCGTTTTTATCCGTTTTCGTTCGTTTTTTTACGTTTTTCGTCTGTTTTTTACGTTTTTATCCGTCTTCGTCTGTTTTTATATGTTTTCGTCTGTTTTTTACGTTTTTGTCCGTTTTAATCCTTTTTGTCTGTTTTTTTTTATCCGTTTTGACTATTTTTTTTTTTACATTTTTGTTCATTTTTATCTGTTTTTATCCGTTTTGCCTACCTTTTCTTACGTTTTTGTCCTTTTTTATTCGTTTTCCTTCGTTTTTTATCCGTTTTTACACGTTTTTTCGTTTTTATATGTTGGGTTAATATGCACAAAAGTTACTAAAGTTTACGGAAAATTTGTCCTAAATCACTAAAGTTTTTTTGTTGTTATTCAGGTTACTCAAGTTAACGGGTTTATTATATGGGTTACTCAACGTTTTAAAAAATGACATTCTTGTTACTATGAGGGTGGGCAACCGGATGATTTACCGGTTTCCTTCCACATCATCACTATAGTTTGAGATGTTACAAGCAAGTTACTATAGTTCACGGGGTTTATTAAATAGGTTACTGAACTTTAAAAAAAATTATTATCCGTTTTTATACATTTATGTATGTTTAATCTGTTTTCATTTTTTTTTTACGTTTTTCTCCATTTTCGTACGTTTTTATACGTATTTATACATTGTGTACGTTTTCTTTGTTGTATTTCTTTTTTTACGTTTTTCTCCATTTTCGTACATTTTTGTATATTTCCGTATGTTTGTTTACGTTTCTATCCGTTTTTATACGTTTGTGTATGCATTTCTCTGTTGACGTGCCTTTTTTACGTTTTTTACATTTTTTTATATATGTTTGTCCATTTTTGTGCGTTTTTGTACGTGTTTATCCGTTTTTATATGTGTGTGTACGTTTTTCTCTATACATTTTTACGTTTTCATACATTAGTGTATGGTTTTGTACATTTTCGTTCATTTTCATACATTATCTTACGTTTTTGTACGTTTTCATGCTATTTTTACGTTATTATACACGTTTTTATGTTTTATATGTTTTTTACGTATGTATGTTTTATATGTTTTATCTGCTTTTATACGTTTGTATATTTTATATGTTTTTATGTTCTATACGTTTTATCTTCTTTAATACGTTTGTATGTTTTATACGTTTTTACGTATAAAAATGTAAGAAAACATATAACAACGTCCAAAAACGTATAATAACATCCAAAATGTATAATAACGTATGAAAACATATCAAAACAAAAAATTACTTCCAAAAAAGTCTAATAACTTCCAATTATGTAAAAAAAAAACATACAAATGCGTGCAAAATTGTAAACAAAAATAAACATACACAAGTGTAAAAGAATGTAAACGTATAATAACTTCCAAAAAGTTGTTGTAAAAAAAACGTATAAAAATATACACAATTTTAGCAACATCTTTGTATATTAACTTAAATGTAAAAGAATGTAAACGTATAGTAACTTAAATGAATATTTTGGCAAACTTTAGTAACTTATTTTTATATTAACTCATTTTTTTAATTTAAGTGAAATCTAAAATATTTGCCACGTAGTATTATTACCGGTAATTCTAGGTTACCAAAACAAGAGTAACAAATATAGCCGGTCACAATAAGTTGAGTAACCTGAATAGCAACAAAAAAACTTTAGTGACTTAGGACAAATTTCACGTAAACTTTAGTAACTTTTGTGTATATTAACCCTTATATGTTTTCGTCCATTTTTTTGCGTTTTTGTCCGTTTTTCATGGTTTTTGTCTGTTTTTTATCCGTTTTGACCGTTTTTTACGTTTTTGTCCGTTTTCATTCGTTTTTTATCTGGTTTTTGCCCAGTTTTTTACGTTTTTATTCGTTTCATTTGTTTTTTTATCCGTTTTCGCACGATTTTTACGTTGTTATATGTTTTCGTCTATTTTTTTATGTTTTCATCCGTTTTCGTCTGGTTTTTTACGTTTTCACCCATTTTTTACGTTTTGTCTGTTTTTATCCGTTTTCGCCCGTTTTTTACGTTTTTATCCGTTTTCATTCGTAAAAAAACGGAAAAAACATATAAAACAGACAAAAAAGTATGAAACATACAAAATGAATGAAAAAAAGGAAAAAAAAACAGACAAAACGTATAAAACAGACAAAATCGTAAAAAATAACGGACGAAAACATGTAAAACGGACGAAAACATATAAAAACTGACGAAAACATAATTAAACAGACGAAAACATATAACAACAGATGAAAACATATAACAACAGATGAAAACAGATAAAACTGGATGAAAAAGGTAAAAAAAATGGGCGAAAACGGACAAAAAGCGAATGAAAACGGATAAAACGGACAAAGACGTAAAAAACGGATAAAAACTGACAAAAACATGAAAAACGGACAAAACGTAAAGAAAAACTAGGCAAAACGGATAAAAACCGAACGAAAACGAATAAAAACGAACAAAAATATAAAAAAATTGTCAAAGCAGATATAAAAACTGACAAAAACGAATTAAAACAGACAAAAACGTAAAAAAACGGATGAAACATATAAAAAAAGACGAAGACGGATAAAAACATAAAAAACAGACGAAAAATGCATCATTTAAATCTGAACTGCAAAACGTTTAAAAATGCTCAGAAATGCATCAAAATACTGAAAATATTCCAAAATTGCATTTTATATGTTTCAGATGCAAAATATTTAAAATCAGATGAAAAATGAGCTAAGTTTGCATAATTGGCAGTTTCAGTCCCCCAAGTTTCAAAAGTTGTCAGAAACAGTCCCTGAGCACTTAATTTCAAAAGTAAAATCACCAAAGGTCCTTTTAAAATCATAAGTTGTCAAAATTAGTCCTTTGGTGAAAAATGTCAAAAGTTTTGAGAAATTACAAAATTAGTCCTTCAAGTTTGAAATTTGGCAAAAATGGTCCTTGAAAATTGGAAAATGTCAAGTTTAGTCCTTGTATTATGGAAGCTTGTCACTTTTGGTCCATTAGAGCAACTTTGCAAATTGGCAGCATTGGTCCTCCAATTTTCAGAAATGACAAAACAAGCCCTTGAATATTAAACCCTTCACACCCTTTTGGCCTGGTCAAAACCCCAAGTGACCCCCCTGTCATTAACATTTTGGACCCCCCCTTTGTTATTAAACCTTGGTCAAATATCCAGTCAAACAAACAAACGCGCCATTTTTTCCTTCTTCTCAACTGCTTCTCTGCAACAATCTAACTCCCATCCCCCCTCCTCACCTCCACTTTTCCATGTCCCCCCACCTTCAACTACCTTCCAAGATGCATTAAATGCACCTCTTATCCCCTCACTCAACCCCAACTGTCAAATACTCTTTTTGGCGCCAAAAATTGATCCAAGGGCCAAGATAGCTTCAAACCATCCAATGGCTGAGAAACAAGTGGGAACTGCTCAGAATAGAGAGAGAAGAAGTTTGGATTATAAAAGAAAGCAAAAGGATGAGAAGAAAGGGAGTCTTGTAGTTTTTAGTTTTCAATTAATGTCGTTTTTATCTTAAAAGTTTTATTTAAGTGGAAAATCTGTAATATTTTGTTTCTTTGTATCAAACTAAGCTTATTGTATTATTATAAATTATTTCCAAGCATCAATTCAAGTTGTGTTAAGATTTCATGTTTCAAGCTCACTGTTGAAATTTTCCATTTCAAACACTCACACCCAAGCTTCAAATAGCTTGTTTCTCAGTTTCTATAAGCTTATGTAAGCTGATTATAGCTTTTTGTAAGCTTAAGGTTAAGTTTTAAGCAACTTTGGATATTGGTCAAAGAAAGTCAAACGGGGCAATCTTGGAAATGGAAATGAATATGGGTTGAAGCAGTGCTAGCTTTGGGTTGACTCTGAGTTAATGGGTTGATCAAAATAGGTTAGAGGTTCATTAGGTGTTGTTTCAAGCCATAGTGGCTAAGGACCCTTGTAAGTGATTTTTAAAGTTTCTTAGCATAATCTGTTTTTGCAGTGATAAATAGTTAAAATCTGTGTATTAAGTTGTAATTAGGTTAGGAGAACTCAGTTTGATTAATAATGTTGGCTAGTTAAGTAATTAGATCAGTTTTATTTGCAAAACATTATCTTTAAGGGTGTTTGGATTAGTTGCTTTAACTGTATTTGAGGCTTATGCAGTGGTTAAAGCTTGTTACTTTAAGTTTGTTAAGTTCATTTGAACTCATATATGTCTTAGTTTTGTGCCTGCAAGTCACCAAAGTCAAAACTCCAACTCAACTGTCTCAACAGCTTAACTGTTAGAGTTTTGGAAAATCAAAGTCTTGATTTGTGTTTAAATATCATAGATATAGCTTACATTAGCTTTATTTGGTCATAATACTTCATAATCAGTTCTTAAATTGGGTTCAAATCTCACCAAAGTCAAACTTTCAATTTTGTATCAAAAGTCAAATTGGACAAAATCAGTTTTGAGCCTATCTGGGAGGAATTTTCATGGACTCATTCTTGAATCAAATCAAGTGAAATTTTGGTTTTAAAAAGTTCAACTGGTCTCCTTGCTTATTACCATTTTTGTAGAATTTTGCAAATTTTTTAAAAGCTCCAAATGAGCTTGTGGATTGGGTCTCATTTCCCCTGTGCACAAGCTCAGTATTGACTGAGTGTGCACAGGTAAGTTGCAGCCCTTGCAACTTGCTCATCAGAGCTCATCTTTGGCTCAATTTTGGTTTACAAGGTCCCAACCAAGTCTAGTACAAGTCCCTACTTTTATTTTTCATTTGTAGCTTATTGGGAAGCTTGAACTTAAGCTCAAAAGTAGTGCCCTCAAACTGTTTTAGCACAAGTAATTCAAATAAGCCAAATCTGTGTAATCAGCTATTAAGTGGTTAAAAGCAGTTGTAAATTGTTGCATTTGGCTAATTTTAGTATTTCATAGCTTCTGTTTCAAGTTGGTGGCTTTTGGTGCTTATTTGCTTAAAATAAGTGCTTATTTATAAGCACTTATCATAGCAGTTCCATATTCTTGTACACAACCCCTGTTTTTTATATTTTTCCTAGATTCTAAATATTATTTTAAGCTTATCTTGAATTTTTCAGATTTTTATTGGTCAGTTTGCTATTTTTCTTCATTTTAATTAGTTTTTAAGCATTTTTAATTAACATTTAATACAATTAATTAAGAAAAGTTTCAAAAAAATAATTTTTCATTTTTCTTAAGTTAAGATAAATATAAAAAGCCAAAAAAAATATTTTTCCAGATTTTTCTTAGTTAAATTTGTATTTTTAAGCAATTTAATTAGTTTTTAATAGTTTGTAATTCATAGAAAATAGAAAAATAATCAGAAAAATACAAAAATAGTTTTGAAAATTCTCTTTTGATATTTTAGATTTTTCTAAGTCATAATTTTATTTTTCTAGATTTGTTTCATATTTTCTTGTATTTTAGGTAATTATTTAATAGTTAAAAATAGTTTTTAATTAATAATAATTAATTAAATAGTTATAAAAATAATTTTATTTTTCTAAATATTTTCTTTTATCATAAGGTTTGTAAAAATATCATTTTCATATTTTTAGGATTTATATTGTTTAAGTTTTACATTTTCATTTGTACGCAACGTAGTTTTTAATTCAGTTTTATAAAAACATAAAATCAAAAACATCATTTTGCAAATAGTGATAGCGTTTATTTAATATTTTTTATCTTTTTAATTTTCTTTAATTTGCATTTAAGCCTCTGTAATTTGTTTGCTTTATCTTTAGTTATAATAATCAAATCCCTTTTTCTGTTCAAATTTCTCGATCACTATCCGTTTGGTGATTCATTGCATAGCTCGCTGGGACATAACGACCCGGGAAAACACTATACTCTCCTGATCTTCATTGCATTGGTGTTTAGACTGTTTGAAGTTTCTTACGGTCGGCCATTCACAAGTGGCCGGCTTGAGTGAGAAAACTTGACGGTTTTGCACGGATCAAATTTTTGGCGCCGCTGCCGGGGAGCTGTGCTGATTATCTTCCGTTTAGCAGATTAGTAGTTTGAATACTCACTCTTTGTTCATACCATCCATCTATCCATATATATATATATTTACTTATAAAAAAAATCCAAAAACGTATAAAACACAAAAATATTTTCCTTTTGATTCTATATATGTATCAAATATAAAAATACAAAAAGATTTGTCGTTTTCTTTAATAATAACAACATAAAAGATTACCACCGCAAACCAAGGCAGTGTACTACCTAACTGGGGGTACGACCATAATAAGTTCCCGAACCAAAGATTTAAAACTTGCCTTTGTGTCCTTGTGATTGGTGTACCTTTTTCAAAGAACCAATTCATCCTGTGATTATTGGTTAAGTTCACTGTTGTTTTGCCTCGATTTTGTTTTAATTGATTTTGTTGTTATATCTACTTATCATATCCAGAAAACCCAAAAAGATTCTTCTCACCCCATTTTTATAAAATATCTTCATAATTCCATTTCTCTCCTTAACTCTGAGGTCTCTTAGAGTTAACTCTAGTGTATGCGCACTCGCTCTTCTAGATCTGTGAGCCCATTTCGTGAGCTTGTCAAGATTCCAAGAAGGCGTGTCCGTAGACTTTCTGCTCCTTCAGTCGGATCTGAGATCCGGACTGCTCACACTACTTCCGTTATCATGGCGGAAGAACGCCCTATGTGTGAGCTTCTCCAGGCACCCATCGACGGGTATGGAGATGCTATTGTTGTACCAGCCATTGTGGCTGAAAACTTTGAACTCAAGACCGGGTTACTAAATCTTGTAACCTCAAATCAATTCTACGGTTTTGAGCGGGATGATCCTCATGCTCATATTCGATGGTTTAACAAGATTGCATCTACCATCAAATACAAGAATGTCCCTACTGGTGCTGTTAAGCTTCTTCTGTTCCCATTTTCTCTTGAGGGACAAGCCCGGATTTGGCTTGAAAAACAACCCCCTCAGTCAATTGAGACATGGGAAGACCTGGTGAAGAAATTTGTGAATGAATTTTATCCACCTTCCAAAACCACGAGTCTTAAAAATGAAATCATCAAATTCACTCAAAAGTTTGATGAATCCTTCAGTGAATCGTGGGATCGTTTTAAGGAATTGCTTCGCAAATGTCCTCACCACGGTTTCTCCGAGTTGATGCAACTCGATACTTTCTACAATGGAGTGAGTCAATCTGATCAAGATTCTCTCAATTCCTCCGCGGGAGGAAATTTCTTAAGCAAAACTGTCAAAGAAGCTTTAGCGATCATTGAAAACAAGTCTAAAGTCCGCACTGCACGAAGCAAGCCGGTTGTTTCCCAAGTCAGTGTTGGTCCTTCTTCTTCATCGCCCGTGAGTCAATCTAGCACCGATGCTAAGATTGACAAACTCACGGAAGCCATTCAAGCTTTGGTTCTCTCCAACCAAAAGAAAGTCTCTTTTCCACAAACTTCACCTCCTGCTGAAGTTAAGAAAGTGGAAGTCTGTGTTACTTGTGGTGGCCCCCATGCTTATTACAATTGTATGGCCACCGATGGTAACCCTTTTGAAGCTAATGCTGTGGGCGGGATTTCTAATCAGGGAGGCAATCAATATCGTGCTCCTATAGACCCGAACCACCGTCCTAACCACTACCCTGGACCTCCCGGTTTCAATCAAAACCAAAACCGTAATCAGAATCAAAATAGACCAAACCAAGGTTTTCAAAACCAAGGTAATTTCAGTCCAAACAACGGTTTTCAAAATCAAAATTTCCAACACCAAGGAAATTTCAATAGAAACCCAGGTCAGGGAAATTTCAACCCAGGGTATTTTCATGGCAATAACCAGGGAAATTTTCAAAATCAAGGCCCTAATCCTAACAATAGAGGCCAGAATTTTCCTGTGCAAACTCAAGCCATTGTTCCAACTGGACCATCATCTGATGAGTTGTTGAAACAATTCATGAAATCCCAAGAGGAAATGAATCGGTTGTTGGTAAGCCAGATTTCTGACATTAAGAAGTCTTTAAATGATCGACCCTCGGGCTCATGTACTTTACCTAGCAACACGATCGCTAATCCGAGGGGCGATGCAAAGGCGATCACAACCAGAAGTGGTGCTTCTTATAATGGACCCGCTATTCCTACTACCTCTTCTTCTTCTCTCCCGAAGGTAGTGGAAAGTGAACCTGAGGCGACAAAGGACAAGGAACTTCCTACTAATAACGGGAGTACCAGCAATGTCCATCCTCAGGTTGTCCCAAAACCCAAAACCAAACCTGGAGTTGTTTTTGAACCTCCAGTTGGTGACCCCAAATCCAAAACTTCTATTCCTTACCCCTCACGTTTACATGAGCAAAAGCTCCGCGAGAAAGCTAGTCATCAAATGGAAAAATTCTTTCAAATTTTCCAAGAGCTACACTTTGACATAAGCTTTGCGGATGCTATCATGTTGATGCCCAAGTTTGCATGTACTCTCAAACACATGTTGAGCAACAAGGAAAAGCTGTTTGAAATGGCTAAGACTCCTTTAAACGAGAATTGCTCAGCAGTTCTATTAAAGAAGCTTCCCGAGAAGCTAGGAGATCCCGGAAAATTTCTTATTCCTTGTGTTTTTCCTAGGATGATTGAATGCTTTGCCCTTGCCGATCTTGGTGCAAGCATCAATCTGATGCCTTATTCAGTGTGGAAGAAACTTTCTCTTCCGGAACTCATTCCTACCTGCATGACTCTTGAGCTTGCAGATCGTTCTATATCGCGTCCTCTTGGCATCGCCGAGGGTGTATTTGTGAAAGTAGGAAAGTTCCATTTTCCAGCTGACTTCGTGGTTGTTGATTTCGATGCCGATCATCGGGTTCCTCTCATTGTTGGACGAGGATTCCTGAGAACGGGTCGTGCTCTTATTGATGTATTTGAGCAAGAAATCACTTTACGTGTGGGTAATGAAGCTGTTACCTTTAACCTCGATCAGACTTCGAGGTACTCCTCAAATTATGACACTGAATCAGTTAATCGAGTCGATTTAATTGATATTGCTTCAGAGGAGTACTCTCAAGAGTTTCTTGGTTATCTTCATAATTCTGTGAGTGGGGATTCCACCACATCTTCTCAACCTATCATTGCCGACTCTTCCCCCTCTCTCACTCCGTTTGAGGGAGGTGACTTCCTTCTGGAAGAGATCGATGAATTTCTTGCTACTGATGAATCAATTCCGCCTGGAATTGATGGTGTGTATGATTCGGAGGGGGATATTCTTTATCTTGAGCAATTGCTAAATGAAGATCCATTACTTTCACTCCCTCCGAAAGAAATCACGATTGAGGAAATCAAATCAGTACAAATGTCTACTGAAGAATTTCTTGAGGTTGAACTTAAGGACCTACCTCCTCATCTCGAGTATGCATTCTTGGAGGGTGATGATAAATTACCCGTCATAATTGCTAAAGACTTAACTGAGGAGGAGAAAACTGCTCTCATAAAGGTCTTGAAGTCACACAAGCAAGCAATTGCTTGGAAACTCTCCGATATTAAGGGTATCAACCCTGAGTTCTGTACTCACAAAATCTTAATGGAGGATGATTTCAAACCAGCAGTCCAACATCAGAGAAGGATGAATCCTAAGATTCATGAGGTTATCAAACAAGAGGTTCTCAAACTTCTTGATGCCGGTTTAATTTACCCGATCTCTGATAGTCCTTGGGTTAGCCCAATTCATTGCGTTCCTAAAAAGGGTGGCATTACTGTTGTCACGAATGAAGAAAACGAGTTAATTCCAACTCGATTGGTTACGGGATGGCGTGTGTGCATTGACTATCGTAAGTTAAACGAAGCCACCCGTAAAGACCATTTTCCTCTACCCTTCATGGACCAGATGCTTGAGAGATTAGCAGGGAACGAATACTATTGTTTCCTTGATGGTTTCTAGGGTTACTTTCAGATCCCCATTGATCCGCTGGATCAAGAAAAGACCACATTCACCTGCCCATACGGGACGTTTGCCTACAGACGAATGCCTTTTGGCTTATGTAATGCTCCTGGCACGTTCCAAAGATGTATGATGGCAATTTTCCACGACATGATCGGGGAAACTATGGAGGTGTTTATGGATGACTTCTCGGTCATTGGGGACTCGTTTCATACATGTCTCTCCCATTTAGAAAGAATGCTAAAACGGTGTGAAGACACCAATCTATGTCTAAATTGGGAGAAGAGCCTCTTTATGGTCAAAGAAGGCATAGTCCTTGGCCATAAGATTTCCAAAAACGGGATTGAGGTAGATAGAGCAAAAGTTGATGTTATTGCTAAATTACCTCATCCTACTACCGTCAAAGGTATTAGGAGTTTTCTAGGTCATGTCGGGTTTTATCGTAGATTCATACAAGATTTCTCTAAAATCGCTCGGCCTATGACCCATCTTCTTGAAAAAGATGCTCCTTTTATCTTTTCTCCTGAGTGCATCGAAGCTTTTGAAACACTTAAGAAAAAGCTTACGGAAGCACCCATTCTAGTTGCCCCCGACTGGGATTTACCCTTTGAGCTCATGTGCGATGCATGTGATTTTGCTATCGGAGCAGTCTTGGGGCAACGCAAAACCAAGCATTTTCAGCCGATTCACTACGCGAGCAAAACTATGACTGAAGCTCAAACCCATTACACCACTACAGAAAAAGAATTATTAGATGTGGTGTATGCGTTTGAAAAGTTTCGGCCATACCTTATCTTGACCAAATGCGTGGTATATACGGATCACTCGGCTCTCAAATATCTCTTTGCAAAACAAGATGCAAAGCCGAGATTGCTCCGTTGGGTTCTCCTCCTACAAAAATTTGATATCATTATTCGTGATAAAAAAGGAGCTGAGAACCTAGCTGCTGATCATCTTTCCCGTCTAGAAAACCCTCACCAAGATGTGTTCGAGAAAAAGGAAATAAATGAAACATTTCCTCTCGAAACACTCAATGTGGTTTCTTTTCGTGGAGACTCTTCTACCCCATGGTTTGTTGACTTTGCAAATTACCATGCGGGTAACTTTGTGGTGAAAGGGATGTCGTCCCAACAGAAAAATAAATTCTTTAAAGATGTGAAACATTATTTCTGGGACGACCCCTACTTGTTTAAAATTTGTGCGGATCAAGTCATCCGGCGATGCGTATATGGTCAGGAAGCTATTGACATTCTCAAAGCTTGCCATTCTGGACCTACTGGGGGACATCATAGCCCCAACTACACCGCCAAGAAGGTGTTTGATTCCGGATTCTATTGGCCTACAATCTACAAGGATGCCCATGAATTTGTCAAAACCTGTGACGCTTGTCAACGTCACGGGAATATCTCACAAAGGAATGAAATGCCGCAAAACGCCATTCAAGTGTGTGAGATTTTTGACATATGGGGCATTGACTTTATGGGGCCATTTCCTTCTTCTCGCGGTAACAAATACATACTCGTGGCCGTTGACTATTTGTCAAAATGGGTTGAAGCTAAGGCTTTACCCACCAACGATGCCCGAGTTGTTGTGAAATTCTTAAAATCTCTGTTTGCTAGGTTTGGAACTCCACGAGCCATAATCAGTGATCGTGGTACGCATTTCTGCAATGACCAATTTGAAAGAGTCATGCAAAAGTATGGTGTAACTCACTGTCTATCTACTGCGTACCACCCACAAACAAGTGGGCAAGTGGAAGTTTCCAACAGGGGGATTAAAAGAATTCTGGAGAGGACGGTTGGTGAAAACCGTGCCTCTTGGTCGGATAAGTTAGATGACGCACTCTGGGCCTTCCGTACAGCGTATAAAACACCCATCGGGTGCACTCCATACAAGCTAGTGTACGGGAAGGCATGTCATCTGCCGGTTGAGCTTGAGCACAAGGCATACTGGGCCTTGAAACATGCCAACTTTGATATTCAGACAGCTGGTGATCATCGGAAAGTTCAAATGAATGAATTAAATGAACTCCATGATCAAGCTTACGAGAACTCTTTGATCTACAAACAAAAGACAAAGAAGATTCATGACTCAAAAATCAAAAACCGCGTTTTCAACGTCGGTGATCGAGTCCTTCTTTTCAATTCAAGATTGAAGATTTTCTCGGGAAAACTAAAATCCCGCTGGTCTGGTCCATTTACTATCGCTAAAGTCTTTCCATATGGAACCATTGAGTTATCTCAACCCGATGGTCCAAACTTTAAAGTGAATGGTCATCGGTTGAAGCATTATTTTGGAGAGGACATTCCCCCTGTGGTTGTCCCGGACTTACAAACTTTCCCCATGAACCAATGAATGCGGGGATCGAGTCAAGCTAGCGACTCGGGAATCAAAAACAGTAGCATGCCATATGGGTTCTCACCCATATTTCTGACTTCTTTCTATCTTTCTACCACCCTAGTGGGGGGGGTTGCCCCACATGTTGTGTATATAAGTTTTCTCAAAAAAAAAAAAAAAAAAAAAAAAAAAAAAAAAAAAAAAAAAAAATTATCTTTCAAATAATGGCCGTAGTATTTCCCTTTTACGTTCGTTGTTTCGGCATAACCGCCGGTACTTTGAATATTGAGGGCAATATTCATTTCTAAGTGTGGGAGGGAATTCTCACGAATTTTATCATGTAATTATACCGCCTAATTCCCCCGTTTTTGGCCAATTTTTTTTTTTTTTTGAGTAAGTGTTTTACACTGACTCATCTTATGGTTATCAGTCCGCCTTGTCTAATAAACAAAAGGATTGGCTAATCCAGGAGCAAACGGCTCTTGGTAAAGATATCTCAAATCCGTTGACGGCTTGCAATTTGCCCAAAATTGTATGGTATTCAGCTCACCATATCTTTAATTAGTGAAGAGTTGGCTAGCCCGCAAGTTTATGGCTTGTGGTAAAGGCAGTGGAAAAACCATAATTGGTAATCAGCTCACCAAAGATAATATTGATAATTTATCTAAGAGTTGGCTAGTCCAGAAGCAAACGGCTTCTGGTAAAGACAAATCAAATCCGTTGGAAGCTGGTGGTTTGCTCAAAATCACATGGTTATCGGTGTACCATGGTTCTTACTTGAACTGAAACATTTGGCTACTCCAGAAGTAATGGCTTTTGGTAAAGAGATTCAAATCTATTAAGTTTTTCTCAAAATATTGCTAGGGACTAGCAATAGTTTAGTGTGGGGGATTGATGAGTGTGTAAATACTCATCATTTTTAGTTAAATCTGAACTGCAAAACGTTTAAAAATGCTCAGAAATGCATCAAAATACTGAAAATATTCCAAAATTGCATTTTATATGTTTCAGATGCAAAATGTTTAAAATCAGATGAAAAATGAGCTAAGTTTGCATAATTGGCAGTTTCAGTCCCCCAAGTTTCAAAAGTTGTCAGAAACAGTCCCTGAGCACTTAATTTCAAAAGTAAAATCACCAAAGGTCCTTTTACAATCATAAGTTGTCAAAATTAGTCCTTTGGTGAAAAATGTCAAAAGTTTTGAGAAATTACAAAATTAGTCCTTCAAGTTTGAAATTTGGCAAAAATGGTCCTTGAAAATTGGAAAATGTCAAGTTTGGTCCTTGTATTATGGAAGCTTGTCACTTTTGGTCCTTTAGAGCAACTTTGCAAATTGGCAGCATTGGTCCTCCAATTTTCAGAAATGACAAAACAAGCCCTTGAATATTAAACCCTTTACACCCTTTTGGCCTGGTCAAAACCCCAAGTGACCCCCCTGTCATTAACATTTTGGACCCCCCCTTTATTATTAAACCTTGGTCAAATATCCAGTCAAACAAACAAACGCGCCATTTTTTCCTTCTTCTCAACTGCTTCTCTGCAACAATCTAACTCCCATCCCCCCTCCTCACCTCCACTTTTCCATGTCCCCCCACCTTCAACTACCTTCCAAGATGCATTAAATGCACCTCTTATCCCCTCACTCAACCCCAACTGTCAAATACTCTTTTTGGCGCCAAAAATTGATCCAAGGGCCAAGATAGCTTCAAACCATCCAATGGCTGAGAAACAAGTGGGAACTGCTCAGAATAGAGAGAGAAGAAGTTTGGATTATAAAAGAAAGCAAAAGGATGAGAAGAAAGGGAGTCTTGTAGTTTTTAGTTTTCAATTAATGTCGTTTTTATCTTAAAAGTTTTAGTTAAGTGGAAAATCTGTAATATTTTGTTTCTTTGTATCAAACTAAGCTTATTGTATTATTATAAATTATTTCCAAGCATCAATTCAAGTTGTGTTAAGATTTCATGTTTCAAGCTCACTGTTGAAATTTTCCATTTCAAACACTCACACCCAAGCTTCAAATAGCTTGTTTCTCAGTTTCTATAAGCTTATGTAAGCTGATTATAGCTTTTTGTAAGCTTAAGGTTAAGTTTTAAGCAACTTTGGATATTGGTCAAAGAAAGTCAAACGGGGCAATCTTGGAAATGGAAATGAATATGGGTTGAAGCAGTGCTAGCTTTGGGTTGATTCTGAGTTAATGGGTTGATCAAAATAGGTTAGAGGTTCATTAGGTGTTGTTTCAAGCCATAGTGGCTAAGGACCCTTGTAAGTGATTTTTAAAGTTTCTTAGCATAATCTGTTTTTGCAGTGATAAATAGTTAAAATCTGTGTATTAAGTTGTAATTAGGTTAGGAGAACTCAGTTTGATTAATAATGTTGGCTAGTTAAGTAATTAGATCAGTTTTATTTGCAAAACATTATCTTTAAGGGTGTTTGGATTAGTTGCTTTAACTGTATTTGAGGCTTATGCAGTGGTTAAAACTTGTTACTTTAAGTTTGTTAAGTTCATTTGAACTCATATCTGTCTTAGTTTTGTGCCTGCAAGTCACCAAAGTCAAAACTCCAACTCAACTGTCTCAACAGCTTAACTGTTAGAGTTTTGGAAAATCAAAGTCTTGATTTGTGTTTAAATATCATAGATATAGCTTACATTAGCTTTATTTGGTCATAATACTTCATAATCAGTTCTTAAATTGGGTTCAAATCTCACCAAAGTCAAACTTTCAATTTTGTATCAAAAGTCAAATTGGACAAAATCAGTTTTGAGCCTATCTGGGAGGAATTTTCATGGACTCATTCTTGAATCAAATCAAGTGAAATTTTGGTTTTAAAAAGTTCAACTGGTCTCCTTGCTTATTACCATTTTTGTAGAATTTTGCAAATTTTTTAAAAGCTCCAAATGAGCTTGTGGATTGGGTCTCATTTCCCCTGTGCACAAGCTCAGTATTGACTGAGTGTGCACAGGTAAGTTGCAGCCCTTGCAACTTGCTCATCAGAGCTCATCTTTGGCTCAATTTTGGTTTACAAGGTCCCAACCAGGTCTAGTACAAGTCCCTACTTTTATTTTTCATTTGTAGCTTATTGGGAAGCTTGAACTTAAGCTCAAAAGTAGTGCCCTCAAACTGTTTTAGCACAAGTAATTCAAATAAGCCAAATCTGTGTAATTAGCTATTAAGTGGTTAAAAGCAGTTGTAAATTGTTGCATTTGGCTACTTTTAGTATTTCATAGCTTCTGTTTCAAGTTGGTGGCTTTTGGTGCTTATTTGCTTAAAATAAGTGCTTATTTATAAGCACTTATCATAGCAGTTCCATATTCTTGTACACAACCCCTGTTTTTTATATTTTTCCTAGATTCTAAATATTATTTTAAGCTTATCTTGAATTTTTCAGATTTTTATTGGTCAGTTTGCTATTTTTCTTCATTTTAATTAGTTTTTAAGCATTTTTAATTAACATTTAATACAATTAATTAAGAAAAGTTTCAAAAAAATAATTTTTCATTTTTCTTAAGTTAAGATAAATATAAAAAGCCAAAAAAAATATTTTTCCAGATTTTTCTTAGTTAAATTTGTATTTTTAAGCAATTTAATTAGTTTTTAATAGTTTGTAATTCATAGAAAATAGAAAAATAATCAGAAAAATACAAAAATAGTTTTGAAAATTCTCTTTTGATATTTTAGATTTTTCTAAGTCATAATTTTATTTTTCTAGATTTGTTTCATATTTTCTTGTATTTTAGGTAATTATTTAATAGTTAAAAATAGTTTTTAATTAATAATAATTAATTAAATAGTTATAAAAATAATTTTATTTTTCTAAATATTTTCTTTTATCATAAGGTTTGTAAAAATATCATTTTCATATTTTTAGGATTTATATTGTTTAAGTTTTACATTTTCATTTGTACGCAACGTAGTTTTTAATTCAGTTTTATAAAAACATAAAATCAAAAACATCATTTTGCAAATAGTGATAGCGTTTATTTAATATTTTTTATCTTTTTAATTTTCTTTAATTTGCATTTAAGCCTCTGTAATTTGTTTGCTTTATCTTTAGTTATAATAATCAAATCCCTTTTTCTGTTCAAATTTCTCGATCACTATCCGTTTGGTGATTCATTGCATAGCTCGCTGGGACATAACGACCCGGGAAAACACTATACTCTCCTGATCTTCATTGCATTGGTGTTTAGACTGTTTGAAGTTTCTTACGGTCGGCCATTCACAAGTGGCCGGCTTGAGTGAGAAAACTTGACGGTTTTGCACGGATCAATGTTTCACACATCATTTGTTTTCCGTACTCTCTCTCTCTCTCTCTCTCTCTCTCTCTCTCTCTCTCTCTCTAAACTTCTACATTCAACCAAAATCTCACACAGATACACACCACTTGTTTTTTTTAATACATTTACACTTACCCAAAATAAACTTCTAAATCTCCTCTCTATTCAACCATCACTGCACACCACCACTGGCCAACCCCGCCGAATAGTCACCTCCGTTAACCTCATTGGATAACCACCATCGCCAACCGTTTGTATGAGTTCCGCCCTCATTTTTAAATGAGTAACCACCATCGCCAACCGCCGGATAGTCACCTCCTTTTTTAAGTTATGATTTTTTAGAGGTTTTTATTCAAAATTTTGTTTTTGATATGGATTTATAGTTTTAAGATCTGGTCTTTTAATAAATTTGTTTTGTGAATGTGATTCAAGATATATTTTTTGGTAGTTTGAAGACTATTTACAGTTAAATCTTTGAAGATATGATTTTGGTCTCTACTTTTTAAGTAGGTTTGTGGTTTCAATATTCGTATATTGGTTATTGCTAAAAACAAGAGAAAACATAATAACTAGATATAATGATTAAGCTATATGGTGTATTAATCTTAATGATCATAATAGATAAAAGTAAAAAGATAAAAATGGTGGCACTAGTTTAAGAGGTTGAAGAAGAGATATATGGTGAGTTAAAAGTTAGAACCTACCAGTGAGAAAATAGAAGCGGGAGTAGAAAAAGTTATTGGTGCTTTTGGTGTTCTGTTTCGGGACTAAAAAAAGAAAAAAACAAAAATACCTAGATGAATATTTAATTCTATGTAAATAGATGGTGTGTAAATCCAAGTTTAGTTGCGTCTAAACCCACATAGCCTATACATAAGGATGGATTGAGATCCTCTCGTGTTTAATTTGAACATGAGAGGTAATGTTGAGATGTATGTGAGTAGAGAAAAATAATAATTTAATTATTGTGGGACCTCTATTTTGTTAAAAAATATTTTTTCCTTCATATTGTAACTAACATTACCTCTCATGTTCAAGATGAACATGAGAGGATCTCAATCACAAGGATTGAGATCCTCTCATGTTTAATTTCTCATTTCTTAGAGCACCGGGTACAAGGGATGTTGGCTTGAGCCATCACCTTCGGCGCCACCCTATGGCACGAGACACCACACCGAGACTGGGCTGGTGGGTCTTAGCGTTGTGGCTCACGCCGAAGCTTTATTTATTTATTTATTTATTTTTATTTTTTTGTGATGTGTTTGTGTTTTTGTGATACTGTGATATGCTTATTTTTTTTATTTTTTTTTTTGTGTTTTGCAGGTGGTTGAACTACTGAAGGAAGAAGACTGTTAAAAGAAATGGAAGAAGATGACCTAATATTTATAAGATTGGTTAATTGTGTTTGGGTTGTTATATTTGTTTAGGCTATCCTTAAAGCCTTTGATGGTTTTTTGTATTAGAGCATTCCCATTCTACACGCTGCAACGGCGTTAAACCCCAAAATCAAGCCAAATAACGCGCGTTATTGCGTTATACCCGTTGGAAGTGCAGCAGCTTCACGCCGTTAGTCCCTGGGCGTTAAGGGACTAACGCGCGTTACTTAATAAAAAAAAAAAAAAAATCATTTTACCCCCTAAACCATTTCAAATAAATTTTCACTTACACCCCCTCAACCTATTCAAATTCAAATTTAAATTGTACTGGTCAATTCTGGGCGGGATAAATTCAAATTCAAATTTGAAATTTAAAAATCAAATACGAGCGGGATTTATTCAATTTCAAAATCAACTCTGCCTATATATACAACTCTACCTGAGTTGTTTAGAACACACAACACACACAAGTTACACACACAACTCACACACAAAAAACGTCTCGCAAAGATTTTTCTCAGCAATTCCCCAGCCCAGAAAAGTTGCCGGAAACCAGCTTTCCAACTCTATTGGAACCTGATGTTTACTCGACACCACCAGAAAATGTCTTTCCGGTGGGTTTTGAAAACATCCCGTACCTCCCAATTGTTCCAAGTTCACCTGTGAACAGTCCACATGTGGATTTTCAAAACCACCCCAGCGGGTTAAGTGAGGCTTCCCTCCGGCAACTGGAACAAGATGAAGAAAACGTAAGGGAGATTATGGAAGAGCAGGCACGTGAAGAGGCTGCTCGCCGTGAGCAAGAAGCACGTGAAGCTCAGTACCTGCAAGACAACTTCTTCGACATAATGGAGAGTCGATACTTTGATGGAGAGTTTTATTCTCCGCCAACCAGTTCTGATGGTTGGGACTCAGACGACTCGTTTTTTTAAGTTTTAGTAGTTTTATTTTCGTCAGTATTTTTTTTTTTTTTTTTTTTTTTAATCTCGTATTGTAATATGTTTTTAGTTTTAATGAAATGTTTGTTTTAGTTTAATAAATGAAGTGTTTGTTTTAGTTTAGGGGTTGAAATTGAAAATATGAAATATTATTGGTGTTATGGTGTTATTGGGATGTTATGGATGGGAGTGTTTTTTGGGGATGTTAATGTTAAATGTTAAAGCTGATGTGGCGCTGACGTGGACGGTGTTATTGGTGTTATGGTGTTATGAATGGGAGTGCTCTTAGTATGATGGGCCTTACATATTTGTAATATCCAATTTTTTTTTGAGTTTAAGATTGGTTAGTTGTGTGTTTAAGATTTGTTTTATATTAATAAATAAATAAATAAAAAAGTGTCATGGCATCAGAAAACTGGTGTTATGCTAGGGAGGCGGGTTTTGGTGCCATAGCCAAAATTGGTGTTATGGGAAAAAATGCTGAAGTGGCATCGCTTTTTCCCATGGCACCACCCACGACACCAAACGATACATAGCGCTCTTATAGTAGCATGATATTTGTGTGGTATATGAACATAAAAACTGTAAAAAGCTGAATTGTACAAGTACTATTTATATTGTATTTGTATTGTGGTAGTACTGTTACAACCGTAAAAAGCAAATATGTCTGCTATATAGTTTGTGTAGTGGTTTTGCAAGTGTGTATTTGTATATGGAGCATGAAGTAGCCTTGCAACATAAGTAGCGGTGAGGGAGGGAGGAGTGGAAGTTTACTACCCTAATACCCTGAGGGTGCCACGTCACCTTTATCCAATAAAAACCTTCCAACTCAAAACTACCCCAATACTACCCTAACACTACCCTAAGTGGACGGAGTGGTACCCTAGTACCCGATTTTTTTTTTTTTTTTTTTTTTTTTTTTTTTTTTTTTTTTTTTTAAATAAAGCAATATATCTTTACATGTCTTCTTCCTCCTCTGCAAAACCACCATCACCTACCTGCAACTCTTCTTCCTCCCAATTTTTGTACCTGCAACGCAAGAGACAAAAGAAAGAAAAAAAATACAAACACAACACACGGGTAGTGTTGCGAGCTCGGAGCTCGAATTCGTTACCCGATTGTGATACCCGCACTACACGGAATGGTGTAGCCGAGCGGGTTCACGAGCTCGCCCATCAACCCGAGCTCCACTCCGTCACCTCTGATAGGAATACAACACGAGACGTCACTGTTTTCATGTGTTTTTATATTTTGTCAGTTCACATGTTGTAGCCAATCCTTTTCGGTATTATTTCAATTTTAATGGGGCTCGCTTTATAACACTAGTTGTAATTACAATAAATATTTTTTATGTGTAGCTATTTATAATTTTAATATGATGGTGCATACCTTTTTACGTTTCTTAAAAGTATAAAATGTTTTGATAGATTTTTCATTGGGTACACTTATTAATCCGACGTAATATATATTTTTTATGTCGATGATTTTTTGGTAATGTGATATGTTACCAAAAAGTGTAAATGTTACATGGATGATAGTTGTTAGAGTGATAACGCGTTGAGCGTCGTATGACTCATTATAGGAAGTAAACGATGCATGTGACGTCGTCCACGACACCGCCACTCGTTTCATAACAACCGTGCCACAACCAAAATTAGCTTTATTTTATTTTTCAAACTTTTAATTTTTTTCGAACGACTGAGATATTATTAAACTAGAAAAAAGCTAGCAAGAAGAACAATTACAAAAGAGATACAAGCAAAGGATTTTGAATCAAATTGTTCCATGACTTAGAAGATTTTCTATTTCTATTAGAAAACCACAAAAAAGAATAATAAACTACTTTGTCAGATAAAGTAGATCGAAGAGGGATTTAAGCTCCAAAGATAGACTCGTTACGGAAGTTCCACAAAACCCAAATAGCCACTCCAATGATAGCTTCCATAATAAGAGTTTAGGCAGGCATACAGATCATTTTTCCCATAATTAACTTATGTGAAGTGATCAAGCCAAACTTCAATAGTGTTACATCTTGGAAGAAGAAGGTCTACCCAATTGAAGATCTTCGACCACACGGCCGTCGCAAGAGAACAATCCCAAAATAAGTGATTTGTAGTTTCCGGGTTAATTGCATAGTTAGGACAAAGTAAAGAGTTGATTTCGATACCTTTTCTACTCAAGTTCCATCTCGTTGGGACACGATCATGAAGAGTTCGCCAAATTAAAATGTTAACCTTCTTCAGGATGAATCTGCATCATCTAGTAGGAGTGGGTGAATCAAGAAGCATTGAGTCATCTATAAGATTCCGAGTGTCTTTAACATTAAAAACATTGGAATTCCCAATAGTCCATATCCAAGAATCATCTTTGTCTGTGAGGAATAAATTACCAAGAAGGCTAGAAAGATCATCTAGCTGAGCTTTAGTGACACCACCATTGATACTTCTTGACCACGACCAAATCCAACCGGAATTCCATTTATCATGCACCGTACAATCATGATAAATGTCTAGCCGATATAGACGAGGGAACTTCTAATTGAGGGGGTTTTGCATAACCAAACATCAGCCCAGAACTTTGTGCTTTTAGCATTATTTACTTGCTTCTTGAGAGTGGGAAGAGGGATGATATTCTTGTTGTGCAAAGAGTTAATGGAACCTGCAATCTTAGACCAAACCCCATGAACTCGGCAATTTAAATTAAAAGGCATTTTTCAAGGACCCACGAGAACTTATAACATGTTATAAGGAGGGAGAATATTTTTTAAGTAGGTTCCATCGGACGTCCAACAAGCAATCTCACGATCGGACATAAGTGTCCAGAAGTTGTCATTATATACTCTCACGGGTTGGAAGGCGGCGGGGGGAAGGTGTTGGGATTTATAGATTTGATGATTACAAAACCACGAGCAAGAATGAAGAAAGAAGAAACAATGAGGACCAAATATGTAATAGTTAGCTTTTCTAGTAAGCTAGGGTTTGTAACCTCCCTCTATTATATAAAGAGGGATGGCGGCTAGGGTTAGAGCACTCATTCTTTCATTTCATTTCATAGAAGAAATCTCCTAATGAGAGTCTAGCAAACGCATAGAGCGTCTTGTAGTAGTAGTAGTAGTATTAGTTTCTTTATGTTTCAATAAAGAAAACCTTATTGGTAATGTTGATTGTGTCGTTATTATTCCACTGTGCAATCATTCAATCAATATTGCTTATACCCTAGTTGAGTCCGGATCTAGGATTTCACAATTGGTTTCAGAGCGGGTGGCTCTCGATCTAGGGTTTATAAGGTTTTCATGTCTTTAGGGTTTATGCAGCAGATTTGAAAAAGAGGCAGCCGTCAAAATGGTTTTTATTGGCGTAGAGCAGATTGGAAAAGAAGAATAGAGGCAGCAAGCAAAAAGAGGCAGCAGTCATGAAGACCAGATCTGTGTTTGGCTGTCGTCAATATATGGACGGCGCAATTGGTATTATCTCATGGTATGTTTCTCATGTCACTGTCATTGGTCATAAGAATCGGTGGTCATGTAAAAGTGAATATATTTATTTGATTGATTCGTTGAAGAGGTGGGGCGTGAAAATTATTTTTTACTGGTCTTAATTGTGTACTGATGGAAATTGATTCATCACATGGGGCTAATTACTGATTTCATTTTTTAATTAAACAAATGAATGTTGTTCTTGTTTTTAATCACGTGGACATACATTCAAGTGGGGCTAGTTATTCTTTGGCTAGGATCACGAGAATGTCATAGGCGGTTGGTGGAATTTTTGATTGATCATGTGTATCTTTGTGCTGTCAAGTTGAAAGTTGTTGTTGGTATTATGATGGACCCACCGGTCATTCCTGCTGGTAAGTTATTTTTGACGCAAGTATAATAATCAAATGTAGGGTGACATATAATTCTTATGGTGGTCTTTGTTTATAATTGGCTGTTGTATGTGGTCTTTGTAAATCATTTGCACATGGGGCAATAATATGTCAAGGATTTCATGGATTGGTGGTTCTGAACGCTGGTCCCATTCGAGATGCTGATTTCATTTGACTGGTCAAATTAAGAAGCATGTGCTTGGGTATTGATTTTGTTTGGATGGCATAATTTGATGGCTTTCTTGTTGGTACGTGAGCTTAGGAGATGGGAATAAATTGGTCAGGTGATTCGATTTTTATTGTTTCTGCTGATGGCTTCTAGTAAAAGATCACATGGGTTTGCTAAAGTTTGTGCTTCTAATGTTTCACTAGTCTTGGTGAGTTGAATTTTTATTCAACAATGAACCCTAGTAATTAACATATTTTCGGCTTGATTTGGTGTTCCTTCTGGCTGCATATTTTGATTCATTTTGGTTTCTGCTGACCGGTTTCTGCTGAAGGTTTCGGTTTCTGCCGAAGGTTTTGGTTTCTGCTGACCGTTTTCTGCTGAAGGTGCGTGTCTTATCATATCTCAAAGTGAGTCAGGCACTTTTGAGATAACTTGTTTGTACGTTAATGATGTGACAAAGACTTGATGATTCTAGTGAAGGGGTGAGATCTACAAAAAGTACTTAATGCTCGCATTTGCTATCACTTTAAGGAGTTACATTGTAGTGCTCAGTGTTAGTGAAGGGGCGAGATCTATAGAAAATGTGCTTAATGCTCACATTTGCTAGTGCATCATCTGAGTTTGGAGTCACGTGGATAGTACAGGATATAAGATGCATGCTTTGGTGTTTCTACTGTCAGACTATTTTGCTGTTGCTGCTGATTTGTCTTCTCTGCTATTATGCTATTTATTTTGTTTTGTTGTAAAAAAAAAAAAAAAAAAAAAGGTGGTTAGTATAATTTTAAGGGGAAGCTTATGGTTTATATACTTACCATCTACATGCATCACTTGAGGGGAAGCGTCTACGAGTTGCACAAGACCCCTATTAGATGATTACAAAAAGGGGAAGAAGATTCATGGTGTGCAGCTTATTATTTGTGATGACATGTTTTAGCATTGTTTCTTATACAGGCTGTTTTGTAATATCAAATAGGGGAAGATTGTTGGGATTTATAGATTTGATGATTACAAAACCACGAGCAAGAATGAAGAAAGAAGAAACAATGAGGACCAAATATGTAATAGTTAGCTTTTCTAGTAAGCTAGGGTTTGTAACCTCCCTCTATTATATAAAGAGGGATGGCGGCTAGGGTTAGAGCACTCATCCTTTCATTTCATTTCATAGAAGAAATCTCCTAATGAGAGTCTAGCAAACGCATAGAGCGTCTTGTAGTAGTAGTAGTAGTATTAGTTTCTTTATGTTTCAATAAAGAAAACCTTATTAGTAATGTTGATTGTGTCGTTATTATTCCACTGTGCAATCATTCAATCAATATTGCTTATACCCTAGTTGAGTCCGGATCTAGGATTTCACAATTGGTTTCAGAGCGGGTGGCTCTCGATCTAGGGTTTATAAGGTTTTCATGTCTTTAGGGTTTATGCAGCAGATTTGAAAAAGAGGCAGCCGTCAAAATGGTTTTTATTGGCGTAGAGCAGATTGGAAAAGAAGAATAGAGGCAGCAAGCAAAAAGAGGCAGCAGTCATGAAGACCAGATCTGTGTTTGGCTGTCGTCAATATATGGACGGCGCAATTGGTATTGTCTCATGGTATGTTTCTCATGTCACTGTCATTGGTCATAAGAATCGGTGGTCATGTAAAAGTGAATATATTTATTTGATTGATTCGTTGAAGATGTGGGGCATGAAAATTATTTTTTACTGGTCTTAATTGTGTACTGATGGAAATTGATTCATCACATGGGGCTAATTACTGATTTCATTTTTTAATTAAACAAATGAATGTTGTTCTTGTTTTTAATCACGTGGACATACATTCAAGTGGGGCTAGTTATTCTTTGGCTAGGATCACGAGAATGTCATAGGCGGTAGGTGGAATTTTTGATTGATCATGTGTATCTTTGTGCTGTCAAGTTGAAAGTTGCTGTTGGTATTATGATGGACCCACCGGTCATTCCTGCTGGTAAGTTATTTTTGACGCAAGTATAATAATCAAATGTGGGGTGACATATAATTCTTATGGTGGTCTTTGTTTATAATTGGCTGTTGTATGTGGTCTTTGTAAATCATTTGCACATGGGGCAATAATATGTCAAGGATTTCATGGATTGGTGGTTCTGAACGCTGGTCCCATTCGAGATGCTGATTTCATTTGACTGGTCAAATTAAGAAGCATGTGCTTGGGTATTGATTTTGTTTGGATGGCATAATTTGATGGCTTTCTTGTTGGTACGTGAGCTTAGGAGATGGGAATAAATTGGTCAGGTGATTCGATTTTTATTGTTTCTGCTGATGGCTTCCAGTAAAAGATCACATGGGTTTGCTAAAGTTTGTGCTTCTAATGTTTCACTAGTCTTGGTGAGTTGAATTTTTATTCAACAATGAACCCTAGTAATTAACATATTTTCGGCTTGATTTGGTGTTCCTTCTGGCTGCATATTTTGATTCATTTTGGTTTCTGCTGACCGGTTTCTGCTGAAGGTTTCGGTTTCTGCCGAAGGTTTTGGTTTCTGCTGACCGTTTTCTGCTGAAGGTGCGTGTCTTATCATATCTCAAAGTGAGTCAGGCACTTTTGAGATAACTTGTTTGTACGTTAATTATGTGACAAAGACTTGATGATTCTAGTGAAGGGGTGAGATCTACAAAAAGTACTTAATGCTCGCATTTGCTATCACTTTAAGGAGTTACATTGTAGTGCTCAGTGTTAGTGAAGGGGCGAGATCTATAGAAAATGTGCTTAATGCTCACATTTGCTAGTGCATCATCTGAGTTTGGAGTCACGTGGATAGTACAGGATATAAGACGCATGCTTTGGTGTTTCTACTGTCAGACTATTTTGCTGTTGCTGCTGATTTGTCTTCTCTGCTGTTATGCTATTTATTTTGTTTTGTTGTAAAAAAAAAAAAAAAAAAAAAGGTGGTTAGTATAATTTTAAGGGGAAGCTTATGGTTTATATACTTACCATCTACATGCATCACTTGAGGGGAAGCGTCTACGAGTTGCACAAGACCCCTATTAGATGATTACAAAAAGGGGAAGAAGATTCATGGTGTGCAGCTTATTATTTGTGATGACATGTTTTAGCATTGTTTCTTATACAGGCTGTTTTGTAATATCAAATAGGGGAAGATTGTTGGGATTTATAGATTTGATGATTACAAAACCACGAGCATAAATGAAGAAAGAAGAAACAATGAGGACCAAATATGTAATAGTTAGCTTTTCTAGTAAGCTAGGGTTTGTAACCTCCCTCTATTATATAAAGAGGGATGGCGGCTAGGGTTAGAGCACTCATCCTTTCATTTCATTTCATAGAAGAAATCTCCTAATGAGAGTCTAGCAAACGCATAGAGCGTCTTGTAGTAGTAGTAGTAGTATTAGTTTCTTTATGTTTCAATAAAGAAAACCTTATTAGTAATGTTGATTGTGTCGTTATTATTCCACTGTGCAATCATTCAATCAATACTGCTTATACCCTAGTTGAGTCCGGATCTAGGATTTCACAGAAGGTGATGGAGACTATGCGAGATCTATCATGAGGGAATTCACCATACAAATAGAGGTGCCTATCAAAAAGATACTCTGAAGGCTTCGGGATTGAGGTCTCATTAGCTGAAGAAGACCCGACCAATCCACGTGGCCTGCTTGACGAACGTCATCATCGGGGACATCATAAATTGGTCAGTGCCTTGCTTTAGTTTTCAATAAGGCTCGTGCAGGGGCGCTCACCTTGTTTTGGCTCCTTCCCGGTCTGGAAGTTCGCTTCTGTCTAAAGATTAGTTTATTTTCATATCACACACGAACCATGATATTATACACACATACAACAACAACAACACGAACCATCATCGGGGACATCATAAATTGGTCAGTGCCTTGCTTTAGTTTTCAATAAGGCTCGTGCAGGGGCGCTCACCTTGTTTTGGCTCCTTCCCGGTCTGGAAGTTCGCTTCTGACTAAAGATTAGTTTATTTTCATATCACACACGAACCATGATATTATACACATATACAACAACAACAACAACAACAACAACAACAATCACGCGTGAATGAAGTATGAGAATGCTATTATATATAATCAAGCCATTACCTTTGAGTTAAATTCACGGTCTCAACAATTTGGAACAAGTTTTGTGCCTCTTAAAAAGTGTTCTTAAAAGAATAATTTATATAAGTATAAACACACTAACAACGATAATGATAAAGAATCATGTTAGAAGTAGTGCATGATAAAATTCATCACAAATGGTATGAGAAAAGTCAGATGTAAATACTCATATTTTTTAGGATTGATGAGTTGGTATACTGAAGCAGCTTGTAGCTTATTTTGAAGTGCTTATTCATAAGCAGTTTCACTACAACTTCATAATCTTGCACACCAGTATAGGTTTTTATATTTTTTATAGATTTAGAATATTATTTTAGACTTTTCCTGAATTTTTCATATTTTTCCAGCACTGTTTGATATTTTTCCTCATTTAAATCAGTTTTTAGGACTTTTTAAATAGCTTTTATTGCAAATAAATCAGAAAATCTTCAAAAAAATAAGTTTTCAATTTTCATAGATTAAGATAAATATAAAAAGCAAAAAAATAATTTTTCCAGATTTTTCTTAGTTAAATTTGTAATTTTTAGCCATTTAATTAGTTTTAAATAGTTTTTAATTCATAGAAAATAGAAAAATAATCAGAAAAATACAAAATTAGTTTTGAAAATTCTCTTTAGTTATTTTAGATTTTTCTAAGTCATAACTTCACTTTTCTAGCTTTATTTCATATTTTCTTATATTTTAGGGTATTATTAAATAGGTAAAAATAGTTTTTAATTAATAATAATTAAATAAATAGTCATAAAAATAATTTTCTTTTTCTCAAAATTTTCTCTTATCATTAGGTTTGTAAAAATTTCATTTTTATATTTTTAGGATTAATACTATTTCAATTTCACATTTTCTTTTGTACGTTACGTAGTTTTTAATTTAAATTTATAAAAAGAAAAATCAAGAAAATCCATTTTTAAAATAGTGATAGCGTTTATTTAATATAATTTACCTTTTTAATTTTCTTTCATTTTTCCTTTATCATCTAGTATCAATCACAAACCTTTTCCCGTTCAATATCACCCGATCACTATACGTTTGGTTATTCAGTCGCACAGCTCGTTGGGACTTAAAGACCTGGGGAAACACTATATTCCTCTGATCTTCATTGCATTGGTTTTAGACTGTTTTAATTTTATTACGGTTGACCATTCACAAGTGGTTAATTTGTGTAATAAACTTGACAGTTTGCCACCAACCAAATTTTGAACAGCACCTAAGTTAAACTAAGAATACTTAAAACTAACCTATTTCTAATAGTATAAACCTCTAAAATGCTAACTACAATGATTTGACCTGCTTGATTTTAAAAGTTGAAAACAGTTTTTCCTACCTACTTTGAGCTTATCAATCAGCTTATCAAATGAGCTAAACTGAGAACCAGAATGAATCTGTAAAAATTCAATAAAGTTTTGTGAAAACCACTTTTGACACCTTTGACTATTGAGCACAGAATTGAAAGTTTGACTTATTTGAAATTTGATCTTCAAAAACAGGTTGATATTGATGATTTAAGATGAAATATAACCAGGTTAAGTTACCTATATTAATCCTACTCCTGTGATCAAGCTTATGCAACTCAAATCCTACTGTTATGAATCCTATTCAACCATAAGACTGAATTTGACTTTTAAGCTAGTACAGAAACTATCTACCCACTGTTATGACTGAAGTGAACCTAACTGAGACTTAATGCAAGTGATCTCTACCCATCTCTAACCCCTATATCAGAAGTAGCAGCTTATACCAAACACTATTTAAGATGCTAAAATGCAAAATTTTAACTAACAATATATATAGCTGGTGTGAATTTCTTCCTATTCTAACTATATATAGCTAACTAAAGTGAATCTAACTGCAATGATTTGAGCTAACAATTAACACTAACTACATGAAAACAATCACATACAGATTTGAGCAAAAAGAAAATAACATGAAGCAAATGAAAGACTCACAGTAGTCCAGCTACTAAGTTTTGCACAAATGGTCAAATTCCACTCCAAATAAGCTTATTCCACCACCACATCTAGTCCAGGTCAAAGATTTGACCCTACCCTGCTTCCATTGACTTTTGTTGACCGAACTTAGTATTTGAATGAATTGAAAAGTAAGGAAGTGTAGTCCTTGACCAAGCTATAATGAAGCTCAACAAGATCCAATATAACAGTGGCAAAGCTTTGTACAAGCTTATGAAAAGATTGAAAATGAGTTTTTTTTATTTTTTAACTATTTATTTTCTGGATTTTTTGTATCTTTTGAATGAAACGAAAACAAGCTTCCAATAACTTTGTAAAGCAACAACATGAATTAAACACGAGTAATAAACTAAATTCAGAAGCAGTAGAACTTAAACAAGGATTTTGAGATTAAAACTGGATTTCATAAAATTTCTTAAAGTTACAAAATGGATTACAGAACTTACATTACTTAACAATTTAAAACCGAAAAATACAAGAGATTATGAACTAAAACTAACTACTTTGTCTTTAGTCTTCTCTTCTCTTTTATATGCTCAAATTAGGGTTTGTGGTACCCTTCTGATCATTTCCCACTAATAATCTCAGCCATTGGATGATTGGAGCCCTTATTAGCCGTTGATGAGTTTTGGCGCCAAAATGGTATTTGCCAGTGGGGAGGGATTGAGTGCACGGGAAGAAGAAACAATTAATATTACTTGGATTGTTAGGTGAGGTGGAGGGGATAGGGCGTGGGTTGTGAGCTGGAGGTGAGGTGTGGACTGGATTTGCAGAGAGTGGGTGAAGGGGGTGAGATTTTGGAGGGAAAAGGGTGGGAATGGTTAACTCGTTGACCGGGTTGAGAGTTTGACCGGGTATTAGGGGTAAACGGGTTGGACTGGGGTTGGACCGGGTATTAGGTTTGGTATTGGATTGGGCTTGTAGAGATTTAGGCTAAATGTTTATTGGACTTGGATTTGAATTGGAATCATTTAGCATTTAAAGGACCAAAAGTGACAAATCTGATTTTTAAGGGACCAATCATGCAATTCTGAAAATGTAACCCAAGGGCTAGACTTGACAATCTCCAATATTCCAAGGACCAAACTTGTTGTTTTTGAAACTCAAAGGACTAAACTTGTAATTTCTCAAAACTTTTGACATTTTTCACCAAAGGACTAATTATGACAACTTATGATTTCAAAAGGACCTTTGGTGACTTTTCTTTTAAAATAAGTGCTCAGGGACTATTTCTGCCAATTTTTGAAAGTTGAGGGACTGAAACTGCCAATTATGCAAACTTAGCTCATTTTTCATCTGATTTTAAACATTTTGCATCTGAAACATATAAAATGCAATTTTGGGATATTTTCAGTATTTTGATGCATTTCTGAGTGTTTTTAAATGTTTTGCAGTTCAGATTTGACCAAAAATGATGAGTATTCACACACTCATCAAGGATCATAGATAAGACTGCTTAGGCGGGGCGTTATCGTGAAATTCGACCACACGCAAAGGCATCCATGGCACGTGAAGCCCATGACGAAGGGGTTGTTTTGGCAAGCTGAGGGTTGTTTTGGAGCTGGTTTGGTGAATTTCTTCATCTAACGAAAGAAAGGAAAAGGTGTTGTTGTTATTATTATTATTTTCTGTTTGTTAGCGTGTGATATATTTTGGGTGATGTTTGTATAAAATAATTTTTTTTATGTGTTTGGTTAAGTGGTTGCAATTACAGCTGTTAAATGGTAATTTAGATCATGTGTTAAAAAGCTGATATGAAGGTGATGGCCGAATGACAATTGCACCCCGCCTTAAAAGGGCACGGTATCATAACGCCCAAGGCGGCATTATGCCCGCATGGCGTTGCGTTGCGCGACGTTATGATACCGAGGAGGACGTTTTTGCAACGACATTATGCCGGGAGTTGCTCCAGCAACTTGGAGTGAAACGTGAGTATCTTTTTTTTTTTATATTAATTTATTATTATTATTTTTTTTTTTAGTTTTACATGGTTTTGTAGTGTGTGTATGTGTCGACTTTTTTTTAGCGTGTGTCGAGGGAGGAAGAAGAAAGCAAGGGTTTGCAAAAGAGAAAGTGGTGTTTGTCTGTAAAAGAGAAAGTGAGGTTACGGTTAAAAAAAAGTGAGGTTGGGCCGGGTAATATCATTGTTGAAAGTGTGCTTCATTCTTTTTTATATTTGGCCTTAATTAAATTAATTAAATGCCAGTTTATTAAATAAACGAAAAATAAAAAGAATGTGAGTCTCAAAATGTGGTGTTAATGAGATGTTATGATATGGGGTGATTTTTGGGTGTTAATGTTAAAATGTTAAAACAGAAATGACTTTGGCTATGTTTGGCGCAGAGCTTTTTGGGGCGATGAGCGGTGAGCAGTGAGCTTTTTTATTTTTAGTGTTCGATTGGCAAAAAAACGGTGAGCTTTGCTATTTTTTAAGAAAGCTCATTTTTCCAATGCTTCTTTAAGAAGCTGTGAGCGGTGAGCAGTGAGCTGTGGCTACAGCTCACAGCTACTGCTCACAGCTCACTGCTACTGCTAAAAGCTATTTTTGCCAAACATAGCCTTTGAGATGGTGGTAATTTTTTGTTTTTATAGTGTGATATTGTGGTGTGTGAATGTATTATAAGCCTGGTTCCAAAAGAGACTTGCGATCGACTTAGGCGATCGATCATAAGTCGATCGTTCTTTTGTGGCTATTATCGATCGTCCATTTTCTCCTTCAACTTGGTCACACTCCCGATCGAATGTCATGCCATTTATTTTGCAAAAAAGTAGTGTGGAAAGGTATATTGCAAAAATATTGATCATGGTCGCTTTTACTGGAACACCTAATCGTCTGAAGGTCGCTAGAGAAAGAAAGCTGACGTGATAGTGAAAATGAAAAGGATGGAATCCCTTTACTCAACCGGCCTAAGTATCATTACCCAAAAAAGAACGCTGAATGAAATGATAGAGACAAAATAGGGGCAAAAAAGTCCCAAAAATTCAAAAGCAAGCGTCATTCACTCACCTCATTGTAAAAAGCAAAATTTTAACCATTCATTACCATTTCTACCACTCACCACCATTTTCACACACACTGTTCACACCTCCAAAAACACACACACACACTTTCTCTCTCTCTCTTTCTAAAAGAACAAAAAAACCAACAACAATGTCTGGTCTCGGTGGTCAAACCACCGCACCTCCGCCGGTCAACGCTCCTCCGGTGAAAGAGCTCGATAAACTGTCGTTGGTGACTCCGGCGCCGCCGTCGTTGGTGCCGTCGGCGGCGAAGAAGCTTCGGACTCCGGCGAGGAGTGGGGTCGGGTCGGTTGGGAGGAAGGTTTTCATAAAAGCAAACCATTTCTTGGTTGGTGTTGGGAACAGAGACCCTCATCAATATGATGTATGTCTTCTTCTTTTTATGCTTCACTGTGTGTTTTTTACACCTTTTAGTGCGTGTTTTGTCCAAGGGTTGTGAGGGTTTTAAAAAACGGATTTAATATAGATACTCTGTTTTTAATAGGGTGAGTTTAGATTTTACATAAGGTTTAGTGTGAAGTTTTAAAATGATTTTACTCTGTTTTTGCCGTGTGTTTTCTAGTTTATGTTGCAAAAAGTAGTATTGTGTTTGTTTAGGAAGTCAATAATAAAAGAGGGTTTATTAATGGTTTTATTGGAGACTCGTGTTCAATTTTTGATCTTAAAAGATGGTGAACAATGGCACCCATGGGTAATGGGCATGGGTATCTCTAACCCGTCACCCGCCCACGTAGGTTTTTTCTCACCCATCACCCACCCGTCAGCCGCTAATGGGTATAATTTTCTACCCATGCCTATGTCCGCGGGTATTTATTGCCCACGGGTAAACCCATGGGTTACTGTATTTATTGCCCACGGGTAAACCATGATATGAAAACTAACTATGAAATTGCATAATAAGACACTAATCAATTTCCCAAATACAAGTTAACAAAATACTTAAACACATATTTGAAAGTAGCTATTAAACATCATTATACCAAATCACATTCATATTTGTTAATTAGATAAATAAAGCAAAATGGTTTAAAACATCTTTAAATATGAAATTTACATAACTATATAACTAGAATACTTAGATGTATTTGGTGTGTACCTCATAAAGGGAATAATTGAAGTTACGGGTCGAAGTGCGAGCAAGAAAGAAGCGGGTAAGATGTATTTTAGCACAAGGAGGAACTGAGTTTATGGGATTATAATTTATACATGTTAATATGTATACAATTTTGATTATTTGATCTTTTATATTCTCTTTTTAGTCTTGAAACTCAAACAAATTTTTGGGTTAATGTGTTTTTTTTAGACTTTGTAATTAGTATAATTAATTTTAACTTGGATTTATGGGTATACCCACGGGTATTTTGAAGGGTATACCCGTGGGTATTTTAAATGGGTGTCATGGGTATACCCACGATGGGTATGCATCACCCGTCACCCACCCGCCACCCACTGATGGGTACATATTTTCACCCACGGCCCACCCGTGGGTGAAAATTGACGATTTTACCCACCCATTTATTTACGGGTACCCACGGGTTGCGGGTTTTTTCTCGCCCATTGCCACCCCTATGAACAACTCTGTGCTTTCCTATGTGTGTTATATTGATGGTTTATACTCTGCTTATTGTGAGGCTTATAATGTTATTTTGTAAAATATACTGTGCTTTTGTGAGAGTTTTAGGCTTTTAAATTATAAAAAATCAAAATAATACTTTTATTGGAGGTTCATATATTTCTTTTTTGAAAGGCCAAAAATGGAGGTTCATATTGTTTATCATGTGTTCAAAATTTTTCAAAAGGGGTTTCAAGTTTTCTTCATAATCAGTTTTCACAAAGATTTTAAGATACTTTGTATTTATCTACTCTATTTGTTTTATACGCATATGAACAATAGTTTTTTGGAATCTGAAGTGAATAATGCTATCTTGTTAATGTTAAGTTTCATGGTATATGGTTTTCAAATATTAGAGTCTGATAAAATTTAACTGTTCCATGAATGAGTTTAATTTGTAAATTTTCTCTAGTGTTTATGCTAATGTACATGTTAATAGGTGAAAAGTTAATCAAATGATAAGTAGATGCCATTTTGTAATGTTTTTGCTTAATACATAACTGATTATGTGTATAGTGACTCACTAGTATATTTTGATAGTCTATTTGTCTCTTGGAATTGACTGATTGGTTTGCTTGCTTAGTTACATTTTACTTCATACTATGGCGTTACATAATGGATATATTATGTCTTGTTGCGGATTGTTATTGTTCAGTGTGTTTTTTAAGATGCATGTAATCATCATTTTCTGTAATACGGAGTACTTGATACAATAATGATTACTGTTCTTTTTCTGAGGTTTAGGTTATTCATGTGCTTAATTTTGATTGAAAAAACTTGTGTCAGCCGACTTAGTACATATGTGTTGTGTTTTGTTTATTTTGATAACTTGAGTTTGCTTAGTAAATATCGAATAGGTCTTCTGTGGTTTTCAAAAGGGGTTTTAAGTTGCATTTATATCTGTATGCTATAAATGATTCTCAGATATCTAAGTCGGCAAAGATTGAAAACTGTTTGTATTAATGAGTGAATTTGTAAAATGTCTATAGTGGTTATGCAAATGTACATGTCAGGTGAAATACTATGTGATAGGCAGAGTGACTTTGATTAGGCAATATTATGTAATTATCGTTTCCTTTCTTGATGAATATTATGATGTTACATAACTATTTTTGTGTGGTGACTTGTATGTTTTTATTTTTGTGTAGTGACTTGTATGTTTTTATAGTCTGTATGGTGTTTGTGCATTGTTTATTGTGTTTCTGCGTATGTTCATGTTGAAGAAAGTGCTAAAGATATAAAACATTTGATAGTGTATTTGGGATCTCACAATCTAGGATAAGTAGATGTGATTTTGCAAAATGGTCATTTCATTTCTGGATGAATTTAATGATGTTCTTGTTCCAGCACATAATTGATTTTGTGTACTAACTTGTACTGTATATTTTTATAGTCAACACCTTTCAATCTTGCAACTAACTAATTGTTTTTGTTGTTCTTTCACTTTCTGTGGACTTATGTATAGAATTAATTTGGGCATAAAAAACTCTGTGTTGTCCAGTATCTTACTCTGTGTTACATATTATATTGTTCTTTGTGTGTTTAGTTTAGATAAAAAAGAATGATGATATCTTGTAGAAATCTATATACGCTGAGGTTTTTCCTTTAATTTACAGTGTCAGTTTTACAATGAGTGAGTTCCGTGTGTGTTTTACTCTGTGATATCAAAATTGTTAGTAATATTTGATGCCCTTACTGGTTTTTTCGTAAGTTTATGAGGTTCTTCATATGTTAAATTTGACTGAAAAATTTGTGTGAACATATGTATTCTGAGTTTTGTTTGGTATGATAACCTGATTTCACTTGTTAAAGTATATGTAATTGGTTTTCAAAAAAGGGCTTAAGCTGTTTTGAAAAGTATTATGTGATAGTGATTGTCATATGCAGTTAGAGGACTTAAATATTGGGATTTCATAAATCAAATATATGATTAGGCTAGATGTGGACATAAACAATTCTGTATTGTTTACAGTTTCCTGTTTTTTATGCTTATCAAATGATATACGGCTCATAATGGAATTTCCATGTGTAAGGTGACAATTGCTCCAGAGGTAACCTCCAAGACCAAGAGCCGAGATATTATGAAGTTTCTTAGTGATTCATACGGTGCTTCCCACTTGGGTAATCTGCTGCTATCGTATGATGGGAAGAAGAGTGCATTTGCTGCTGGGCCTTTGCCGTTTGATTCAAAAGAGTTTGTTGTTTTTGTTATTCACTATCTTGTGTTTAATAATTATGTTTCCAAAAATGTCTTCGTTTGTGATTCTGGTTATTTTTTAGGCGGGAGTGCGAGTTTAAAGTAACCATCAAGTTTGCTGCAAGAAAAGAGCTTGACCACTTGAGGCAGTTTTTGGCTGGGAGACAACATGATAATCCCCAGGAGACAATTCAAGCTCTCGACGTGGTTCTGCGAGAGTCTGCTTCTAAAGAGTAATTAACATAACTTTGTTTGCGTTTTGGCAGATTTTTCTCTATGTCATTGATACATTCTTAATGTGATGATTGTAACCATATCTTATGAACTGCAGCCATGAGATAGTTGGAAGATCTTTGTTCCACACTGATTTTGGAAGAGGACTTCCACACTGATTTTGGAAGAGGACCTCTTGGTGATGGGATGAGTACTGGAAAGGTTTTTATCAGAGCCTTCGACCCACACAGATGGGACTGTCACTCAATATTGGTGCATTTCTCGACTTTTCTGCTTTATATTTCTGTTCATTGACTTGCATTGTTTAGTTTGTTGATAATCTGCTTATATAAATATCTTATGTTGCAGATATGTCCGCGAGGGCTTTTTATGAGCCTAAGTTGTTATCGGAGTTTGTTGGTGAGTTCCTGGGATCAAGAGACATGTCAAGACCTCTGTCTGACCAAGAAAGGATCAAGGTATTTACTAGACTTAAACTTGCAAGCATATCATGTAAATGTCAGATATCATAGGTAACTGTTTGTCACTGAAAAGAAGATTGGTCTCTGGTATAGGCCTTTGAATTTACCCCTAGCTTATGCTGACTACATTATTGTCCTTTGGTTATTTACATGGACGAGAAAAAAATCATAGGTTCTTATCTGGTATTTTCTAACTCTCAGGTGAAGAGAGCTCTCAAGGGAGTTAGGGTGGAGGTTCGCCGTCAAGATTACAAGAGACGGTATAAGGTTCAAGGTTTAACGGCACAACCGATTAGCCAGCTGAAGTAAGTTTGTTTTGTAGTTAGTGTTACTTTTTTACTCTTATTGTTTGAAAGCAATTAAAATTCAGAAATACTTTTTACGATAGGGCATTGGGTAGACTTTGAACTTTAAAGGCAATTAAAATTCTTAGTACACAGTTTAATTTTAAAAAAGTATATGGAACAGTTTTGTTTAGAAAAAATATATGTTAGAGCAATTAAATGGTTGCTCTTGTGTTGTTTTTTATGTTCTCTCAATAAATTAGAGAACTTCTTGTACGTGTGATCCTCTTCTTTATACCCGGCTTATCCTTTTTCTTGTTAATTTTTTAGTTTTATTGATGAGACGGGAGCCACCAAAACTGTAGTTCAGTACTTCCGAGAGAAATACAATGTTCAGCTACGTTTTCCAGCTCTTCCTGCTGTTCAAGCTGGCACAGATGCGAAGCCTACTTATCTTCCAATGGAGGTATGCTGCTTTATACTTATCTCAGTCGCATACAATCAGAAAGATAAACAGCTTAATTCACCCGCAAAACAGTTTATTTCATTCGCTTAAATAGCCAGTTAGTTAAGGATAAAGGGATTCGTGTCATTTCTATATATTTTTCTCACCTTTTACTTGGTTCTGCAGGGAGGTTTTGATATCCTTCAAGAAGGCAACTGGACATAAGCCACACCGCCTAATATTCTACAGGCGTGCAACTCATTACATTTCCTTTCTTTCTCCTACCCTTTAATTGGTTTCCTATTCTGTCATCATGACAATTCTAACACGCTACTGGTATTACAGAGATGGATTTAGCGAGGTCCAATTCAGTGAGGTGTTGTTGAATGAGATGGAGATCAGTCCGACAGCAGTTCGCGTGGTCAGCGTGCAACAAGAGATCGTGTGGCTGAAGTTCGTCCTCTTCCCGTCATTCATGACAATGTGAAGAGTGTCATGTTCTACTGTTAGGTTGGTGCTGGCCTTCTTGAGCCTTTAAACTTTTGGTATTTCGATGGTACTTGGATTGTTGACTTTAAGTTATGGTTTATATATGGGGTTTTTGCTGGTTTAGTATCCCCCATATAGCATGTAAACAATAGAACACACTGCCAAACAAAACCTTGGTGCTTTTGTTTGTGCGTGAGATTGTGATGGGTCATGCATGTTAACATGATGACAGTCTTTTTATCCGAATGAAAGGTTAAATTTTGGTAGTATAACAGAGGTTGTATCATTATTATTATTAGCTGTTGGTAGCAAATGATCACTAGTTGGATTATCTCATTGAGATGTCTAACTTGAAAGTATGCTTATGTGAACCTTATAGCTTTGTTGTTGTATGAAATGCTATGACCATTGCTCCTTCTATCCTTCGATTTTTATCAGAATTGATATGTTATGCAGATTTGAAACACCTTCAACTTTAGTAAAAGCTGTCTGTTAGCTAACTGTGAATAGGAAGTATAGTTACCATCTGTGACTGCTTAGATGTAGTATTGATATAATTGTAAACATAGTGTATAGGCGTTTTGCTTGTTAGTATCTTTATCCCCCATGTACTATGCAATAGCAAAGCTTTAGAGCTTTTGCTTGTGCAAGATTTCTGATGGGTTTGATATGGCCGTAAACTTCCTTGACATGCTTAGGAGTATGATGACAACTTTTTGGTATGTCATTCCTGAGGTAGAATTATAAGTCCTTAGAATCATAGATATGTTCTTTGAGTTGCTTAGGTGTGTTCTGCATTAAGTTCAGAAACTGATAATTTGATTATCATGGTTGAAGTCACATATAACTTATTAAGGTAAACGTGTAGCAAACATTGTTGGATTTAGCTAGAGATTAGCAATTCTAATAAAAGGATCTCTTGCTAATTAAGGTCTATGAAGATTTTAAATAGATGGCTATATACAAAAATTTCTTAAACATTAATATCGTGTTAGTCGTCAGTTCTAGTTACGAGTTTTGGCTTATTTTCAATAGTGTGGAGATTCTATTCACCTTGATCTCTCGCAAGCTCTTCCTTAATTAGAGATTAATGTTATTGTAATACCAGCAGCTTTCGTATGGTCAGATTGTGTGTTCTTTATCCAAATGGTGTGTTTCATATGTGGATAGATCATTTCAGGCTGTATCAGTTTCATGTGATCACTATCAATTTGCTGAGAATGGATTTATCTTTTTATATCATTATCATTGTAAAGTCATATAATCAATTTAAAAGTAGCTGAAACAATATTAGTATGATTATATGGGTTTAAGCAGCACTTACTAGTTACTACTAGTATGTGAGTAAACAAAAGTTACATAGTGTTGGAAAATTTAGTGCACTTGTAGGATTAGGTCACACCTGGTAATGGGTCAGAAGGTATGAAATGTACACCCATAAGGTCCCAGAACACTCTGACTCTATGTGGTAAGGTTCAACGTATTACTACTGTTAGGCAGAGTTAATACCGCTAGTACTAATGTTACTACTGTTAGGCAGATTCAATACTGCTAGTACTAATGTTACTATTATTAGGCAAAGTTAATACTGTTGATACTAATATTACTACTGTTGACAGAGTTACTACTACTAGTGCTGCTGGAATTAACTTCAAGTGCAGTTATAACTGTTTAATGACCACGTTTAATTGGTCGTGTAACCACTATTAACCATAATGGCGATAATTATGAGGCGATTAATGGGCCGATTAATCATTATAATTCCATTTGATTAGCTATGAGTATTTTACATATAAATAAGAAATCACATATGCATGAATGATATACAGAAAACAAAAACACTTGGATGCAAAAAGGTTATTGATTTGTGCCTAAATTATTAACATACAATTGGTCTTATCCCAAGTAAATATTCGTGATACCCAGGCATTAGATTCGAATAGTTTACTTTGAAAAGTGATAACGCGATTCCAAGTGATATCCGGTAACAATTCATTGGTAATTAGTTAGGTTATTGATCATCTTCACCCCGCTCTGGGCTCGTAACCCCTAACAATCAAAGTAAACTATTTTGTGATAATCAATGGATGCTGCTATAAAGCATATGGTTGCTAACTTCTCCAAACTGGATAAGTTTGAAGGGGTGGATTTCAGAAGATGGCAAAAGAAAATGCATTTCCTGTTGTCAAGCATAAGTGTGGTGTATGTTCTGAGCACACCAATTCCAGATGATGGGGATGATGCTACTGTGGAACAGATCAGGAAGAGGAGCAAATGAGAGAATGATGATTACATTTGCAGAGGTTTAATCCTCAATTGTATGTCTGATTCTCTCTTTGATATTTATCAGAATGTTGAATCTTCCAAAGAACTATGGGATTCCTTGGATGCCACATATATGGCTAAGGATGCATCAAGTAAGAAGTTTCTTGTAAGTAATTTCACAAATTACAAAATGACTGATTCAAGACCAATTATGGAACAATACAATGAACTTCTTGGTATACTTAGAAGGTTTACACAACACAAAATGAACATGGATGAGGCTATTTGAGTCTCTTGTATCATTGACAAACTCCCTCCTTCTTGAAAAGATTTCAAGCATACCTAGAAACATAAGAAGGAGGAGTTAACTCTTGTTGAGTTGGGCAGTCATTTGCGCATTGAGGAATCACTAAGGGCGCAGGATAATGACAAGCCAAAAAGTAACAATGTTACTGGTGCATCTGTTGTTAATATGGTGGAGCATAACAACTCCATCAGGTACAATGACAACAAGGGCAAGCGTAAAAATCTTGATAACACATGGGCAGACCTTAACAAGAAGGCAACACCTACTTGTTGGAAATGTGGCAAATCTGGTCACATTAAAAAGGATTGCAAAGGTGTTAAGACTGGTGGTAAAACCAATGGATCAGGCACTAGTGGATTATGGAATGGTCCAGTTCCTCTGTAAGGTCAGAATATGTTTAATAAATCTCTTCAGGATTATTATGTTACATATGTAACTGAATCTAACTATGTGCATGATGATGATGTTGCATGGTGGGTTGACTCCAGAGCAACTGTTCATGTGTGCAAACATAGAAGCTGGTTCAAGACTTATGAGTCATTGAATGATGGTTCTATTCTTCACATGAGAAATGACTCAACAGCCCTAGTGCATAGACGTGGTTATGTAGATCTTAGGTTTAGTTCTGGAAAGATTGTAACTTTGTGTAATGTTATTCATGTTCCTGATATAAGGATAAAATTGGTTTCAAGTAGTATTTTGAATAATCATGGTTTTAAACAAGTTATTGAATCTGATAAATTTGTTTTGTCTAAAAGTGGTGTATTTATTGGTTTTGGATATTTGTGTAATCAAATGTTTAGGTTGAATATTGTTAATGATTGTGATAGTTCAGCCTTTAAGACCACCTCTAACCTGACTGACTCTACCCTCTGGCATGCTAGACTTGGCCATGTACACTATAAAAGGATGCAAGATATGTCTAAGGATGGGTTAATCCCAGCATTTGATATGGACACTGAAAAGTGTAAAACTTGCATGTTGACCAAAATAACTAAGAAACCTTTTCAGAGTGTTAATCGTGAGACTAAGCTCTTAGAGCTGATACACAGTGACATGTGTAATTTGCATGCCACTCCTTCTTTGGGGAATAAAAAGTACTTTGTGACATTTATAGATGATGCTTCTAGGTTCTGTTATGTCTATCTGTTACATACTAAAGATGAAGCATTATATAAATGAAAGTGTTTAAAACTGAAGTTGAATTGCAACTTGGGTCCCTGATCAAAAGATTAAGGACTGATAGGGGATGTGAGTACATGGATACTCTGTATTTTCAGTCTGTTGCTATTATCCATGAAACGACTCCTCCCTACACTCCTCAACAAAATGGTATCTTTGAAAGGAAAAACAGGGTACTGAAGGAGATGGTTAATTCCATGTTGTCCTATTCAGGACTGAGTCAAGGGTTATGGGGTTGAGGCTATGTTAACAGCTTACTATTTATTAAATAGAATTCTCAATAAAAGGAACAAGATTACCCCTTATGAACTCTGGAATTAAAGGAAACCCAACATGAACTTTCTTAGGGTTTGGGGTTGTAGGGCTGTTGTAAGACTTTTTAATCCAAAAGTAAAATTTTTGGGTGAAAGAGGCATTGAATGCATCTTTGTTGGATATGCTGAGCATTCCAAGGCTTTTAGATTCTATTTTATAGAACCTAATGAAAGTGTTTCAATTAACTTTATAAGTGAATCAAAGGATGCAATCTTTGATAAGAATAGATTCTCATCAGTCCCTTGACCAAGTCAGAGGATTCGTAATGGAACTCATGACATTGGTGTATCAGAGGTCCCTGATGAAGTGCCATCTGTAACACCCCCACAACTGGTACATCGGAAGCATCATGAGGTGCTACTCAATTGGTATTCACAACACAAGGCAATAAAGAACGGAATACATATTCTGTTTAAATTTCATTAAATAATAAAATTTTACATAATTGTTTGGTGTGGATAAATAAGCCCATAAGTTTAAGTGGTCCCAAATACAAGTCATAGTTTGTGTAAAAACACTCCAGTTGAAAAAAGTCTATGACCATTGCCTTGCCACATCCTTGCCTTCAAACTAATTACCTAAGAAAAACATGCTAAAAGTCAGCTAACGCTGGTGAGTTCATAGGTTTATTTAAAAGCAGTAAAATCATAAGTTGGACTAGTGTGTGGATGAGCATTACAACGAATATAATGTCATTCTAAAATAGTCTATTGCGATAGCACTAAGTTCATGCAACCAAAGCTATAACAGTGGGCATGCATCTAGAAGCATGTAAATAAATAATTTGGCCCGACAAGTGTCTATCCCAAAACACTTGAAATTCGACATGTTATACGCTCGCGTTTTCCTATCCAGTCAAACCGAACGGGGATGTCACTCCCAATAGATCTATATATAACATTCGCGCTTCCCAGCTGACGGTTCATGAAGTAAGGCACTTTTGGGATACAAAAAGGGCTTAGGCTAATCTGCGCAATATTTTTCATAAAGTTTCAGTTTTAGTTCGAAAACAGATTTGCATGTTTCTCACCCCAAAGTTTATAAACACAGTTTATTAAGTAAAAGTGGAGCTATAAACTCACCTCAACAATAAGCAATCTGAAGTGAAAATCAATAAGTGGTACTACACGGCTCCGTCACGCAACCTAGATTAGTATGACAAGTTTAGTCTTTATTTCATATTAAGACTCAATAAAGTCTAATGAAACGTTATGAGTTTTCCAATGTTCGTGTTGTTGCTGCTCGTGTGGCATTGTTTTAAGTTTAAAATAGCTTCTTAATTTTAAGGGTATATCGACTCATGACTTGGAAAGCAATCTCGAAAGTAAAGACGACATTGCCTAATAAAATGTACGGAAGATAGCACATAATTTATAGGACGTTGGCGGTGTGAACGATATGATATATATATTGTGGTTGTAGTTTCTTCTTATCATTCTTATTTTAATTTTTTTTCTTATTTGATCCTAACTCTATATATATATATATATATATATATATATATATATATATATATATAGTATATATATATATATATATATATATATATATATATATATATATATATATATATATATATATATATTCACATCACTTAATATTCAAATTAAGTATAATTAACAAACAATTAAGTTTTTAACTAAATTTTCATATGAAACTTTGTATTAGAAAAATACTATGTTTGTTTTAAATAAATGCACTTCATTTGTAAATGTTAAGAAATAATTAGAAAAATGTTTTGGAAAGTTTTGAACATAACTCAATTTATTTGAAATAGTAGTATTGTATATAGGAAATTTGGTATGAATCGAGTGTTTATATTCTAAGTGTCAAGGCTTGTATACTTTTATTTTATCAAGTTTAATAATATGATTTTTACTAATTGAGAAGGTACGTTACAAGTTTATATTTCATATACTTGAGACGTTGTGATTAGGTCGTGATAATAAAAGTACTTGTTTTTAAATAGTTTGATTTTTAAATATAACCTCGCATTAGTTATTAACGTCGATGTTGCCAACTATAACATACAACACTCATAACACTTTATGTGAAAACAATCATCTTACACACATATTAATCAAGTTACTTACCTTAGCTTCCAAAGCTAAGCTACCAACAAATACCATCATCTTCATCATCTTCCCCACTACATCATCTTTCATGGAAGACATCCTAAGTCAAGCCATTACATCATATACTTAATTTATAACCAATAACTATAATTATGATCAATACAACCCCTTAACTCATCTCAACACTCCTACTTATCATATAATCATATATTGATTATACGATAATTCCAACCCACAAATAGATTAGATTTTACCCATAATCATAACCATAACCCTTTTTAATTACTTATATGATCATAACATGGTCATAACCTAAAATCACCCATTTTCCTTTAATTAATTAAAGGGTTGACACCCAAGTATACTATAACATCCCAATTAGAGTTAAGAACCATAATTACCCAAAACCCCCAAACTAGGTACCAGAACCCTAGTTTACCAATTTATAATTAAACTCATTTAAAGGCACTTACATGAACAAGGATCATGAATATTAACTTATTTCATGACTGGAAACACCAATTTCTTCCCAATTTGATCATCAAGACAATTTGCCCCTTTTCCCTCCCTTTTGGTTCACGACACACACACCCCACACACTTAACTTTCTGGAAATATATGAAGGATGTGGTATTATCCAGAGATAAGTAGATGGTAACTTTGGCCATTTAACACAAATGGTCCCTCAAGTTCCACTCTGTCTACTTTAGCCACAACATACTTTTATAACATGTTTACCATTTTGCAACATAGGTCCCCCAACTTTCTATATCTAAAACATAACATGTGTTAACTATTAGTTTGACTATCGGGTTGACTATTCAATAACGCTAAGTCCTTAGACAATATTCATTCATGGTGGGACCTATAGGCACTCCGGGATATAGGTGTAACAATTCTACCCTCTTATATAGATTTCGTCCCCGAAATCTCTCGTCTATTGCCACCCAGATTTAAATTTCATCATACCTCACACGTAATATATACAAACATATTGATGGATCTAGACACACACCTTGTGTCAATGATATTTTGTATAATATTATCAAGCAAGCGGAATTTACTTAGTAATACTTAGAAGATAAATTGTATAATGTTATGAGAGTAAATACAGAATAAACATAACACTTAAGCTCCAATATTATTGATGAATAATACGAGTGATCTTAGTATCACTAGGGTTACACCTTGAAGCTTTCGTAGGTAAATTAACAAGTACACACACGTACCTAAGACAATGACCTAGGACCTCCTTTTATACAACAAGGAGTCCTTTACAAGATAAGTATAAAGCTAACATAATAGAATATACACAAGATCTATTCCATACTTATCTAGACACGTTTAACTAAACATAAACTGATAGTAGTGGTAACAATGTACTGGCAGTGGGAATACGTTTCCACTACTAGTGTTAATCTAAGCAGTGTAAACCACAACTATCCATGGTAACAAATTATTCCCAACAATCCTCCCCTAAACTTATGATTTCTCTGCAAATCAATAAGTTTCTTCAATATGCATTATCTTCAAGGATTTGGGGAATTCAACCAAACACTTCACTTCTTCCTTAACTTCTGTATAGCTCTTGAACATTGATCTTGAAGCCTTTGTAACAATGCTCTGACCTTCTCATTGTCTTCATGAACTCTTATTGGTAAGCATAACATCACTGTAAGAGCTCCAGCTCTGAGTGGATATTCTTTCTCAGCAAGCATGAACAAGTCTTCTCCATTAGCTGTAGAAACATGATGAACTTCACATGAATCATAATAAAACCATTTAGTACCAAAACATGTGAATAAGGTTTTCCAGAAGTCATCATCAACATTTGGTTCATAGAGCCTTCTAAGATTCACCCATAACTGCATCTCCTTAGTATCTTTGAGATCTTGAGCATTAAACCTTTCTTGAACTAATCTCCATAGTGTATTAAGGTCATCTCTGTCAAAATCTTTAATAAGATCTTCAAATGTCATGAATGATGAAGTTTCACCACCTAGCCTTGTGATCTTCCATGTTGGAGCAAAATTACTAGCAGTGTAAACTTCCCAATCAATAATAGGATGTCGAATTTGCAGTGGTTCTGGATTAAAATCCCTTTCTTCAATCACAATCATTCCAGTCATTTGATCTTCAGTGAATTTCTCAGTAGGAACTTCCTTCTCAGTAGACACTGCTTGATCTTCATCAACCTTAGTCTTCTTAACAGTTTGAGAATCACTTACTTTGGCCTTTCTCTTCAATCTAGGAACCCTTTTTGCTTCTTCTTCAGAACACATTGGAATAAAAGCTTTATCTTGTTTTTGAGCTCTGTAGTAAGCCTTTTCAACTTGATCATCAGGCATTCCTTTGAATTGATGCATCTTCCAACCACCAACATGACAACAATAAGTCTTCATATATGAGATAATTTGTCTTTTGGTAGGTTGTCTTGATTTCTTTTGACCCTTTTTGACTGTACTAATCACATCTTCAAGTGCTTGATTGTTCTTCATTTGAATGAAATTCTTCAACTGAGCTGTTCTTTGTTCATCAGTTAAGGATGCATCAACTACCAGGTCAATTGCCTTTTTCTTGATTTCTGCATTATTAGCAATCAAGAATTGAATATCATCTTCAGTAGGAACATAACTAAACTCTGGAGTCTTCTCTCTAAGAACTGTAGGTTGAACATTGGAAAGTGGATCTTCAACAAAATCTTCCATTCTATCCAATCTTTTAGTTTCCAAAAAGCTTGCAACTTCCATTTCTTTCAATATTTTCTTCTCAGCAACTTGTTGTTCTGCAATCTTCTTAGCAAGTTCTCTATCAAGATCAATCTGAACTTGTCTTTTCTTTGAAATCTTGCTTCCAGTTTGCTCTACTTCTTCCATAACTGCTTTACCCTTGTCTTTCTTCAAATTATCAAATTCTTCACTTGCAGTGGCAAAAATTGGCTGTGCAGTGGAAATAACATCAGTGGTAAAATCAGTTGCAGTTTGGAATATATCTTGATCTTCAAGTTTCTCTCCATGAGTTTCAGTTTCCTTTGCTCCTTTACTTGTATCTCCTTCATCTTCAAAATCAATTTTCCTCCCCTCAGTGTCAGCACCTGTTTTCCTCCCCTGTTTGGGTGAATTACCCAAATCATGATCAGCTGAATCACCATCAGTTGGTGAGGATGAAGATGAAATCACCAGCTTTTCAGTCCTCTTGTGCTTTGTCAACCCCTGTATCTCCTCCTTTAAAGTCTGAATCTCTTTCTTTAAGTATTTAATATCTTTGGCATGCTGCTTCTTGACTTGGGCCAAAGACTTCTGTAGAGATTCAACCTGCTTTGCTAACTTGGTACACAAAACCATCAATTCCAATTGGTTCCCACTACCCTCATCACTTCCAACTGTGTGACCTGTTGGGAGAGGTGAATCATGGGGCAAAGGTTCATATTCCTCCCTAGTTGGACTAGGTTGAAGTCTAGAACCAACACTGCTTGTTCCTAGACCATAAGGTTCAGAAACTTGCTATGTTGTCATGAGAGGAGTTGACCGTTTAGGCCTTCTCTCATAGGTTCTTGAAACTGGTGGGGTATAATCAATGTTTGGAACATTAATTACGGGTGTGTTTTGTTCAGATGAAATTTTAGCAAACATTTGGGGTAGGAGAGGTGTAAAAATCATATTGCCATCTTTATTCAAATTTTGAAAAACTTTAGGCTTTAGGCAACTGATTTGATAAACATTTGTGTGGGGTTGCAGTTGAAACTCATTTAGCACTTCTTGCACAAACCTTGGATACATTAAATTTTTTGTTTTACTCTGTACATTGCCTTTCATACTTGTAAAAATATAATTTGACCAGTTGAAAATCTTATCAGTGACTAGACAAACCAAAGGATAAGCCATGGTTGAACTAAATTGCTCATAAGAGGTTTTCTTTGGACTAAGACAATGCAACAGAGTATGAATCAAAAATCTCCATTGGGGACAAAAACCACTCTTTTTGAAAGTAGCCTTTTTGTCAGTGGTATCATACCCCATGGATGATAAAGTATCATGAATTTCAGGCATAGGTAATGAGATGAGACCATGGAGATCACCCAATTGGAGTACTCTCCTCAAGGATGCCTCAGTAACATCTATAGTTACCCCATCCATAGTGGCTCTTAGAGCATCCACTGTTTTATGTGTATCTCCAATCTCAAGTGTTATGGACTTAGCAGTAGTCCAAAACTGTTTGATTTGAGAGATATAGATTGTGGGTTTTAAAAGCAAAGCATACCTTATATGTGTGGTATTGAGAAAGTCCACAATCTGATGAAAAACAGGGCCACTCTTCTCGTTAGACTTTTGTAGGTAGGCCACTAGGTTGTGCTCATCTGCAAAGTGTAAAGATGCCATAGAAACTTTTGAAGAAAAACGATATTATGTCAGTAAGAATTGAAAGAATAACTAGCCAATTGAGAGAGAAAGATATATAGGGTTAGGGTTTAGAATTGTTGCGCAAGTAAAATTATCTTTAGAAAGTAGTTAATACAATATGGAAAGAAGATAATTTCCTTAAAAATGTAACCCTATATATATGGCAATCAGTGGTTACTTTCAACGGCTAGTAAAAATTAGTTACTGACACAATCTATTGTAACGGCTAGAACAACAGTGGAAAATAACACTGTCAGTGGAAACTGTGAACTAGCAGTGGTAATTTTTCACAAAAATTTCAAAGAGCAGTGGTAAAGAAAATCATTTAAAAACTAGACTGCTCTTATCATAGTTTTTAGCAAACTACCAGCTATCAACGGATTTGATATGTCTTTACCATGAGCCGTTTTCTATGGACTAGCCAACTCTTAATCATAAAGAATATGGTGAGTTGATAACCATATAGTTTTTGGTAAACTATCAACCATAAACGGATTTGTCAAGTCTTTACCAGTAGCCGTTTGCTCTGGACTAGTTGATTCTTATGTGTATTAGACATGGTGAATCAATAACCATTTGTTGTGTATCTCATATATACACCTTTTAAAATCCAACTCCCATCCAAAGCTTCATAAATAACAGGAATACAAGCAAACATATACAAACTCATACAACAATGTCAGTACCCAACAGCCTCCCCTCAACACCAGAGAGCATTTTGACAAAAGGTTTATGGATTAAGCATTCCAATACTTGTTACCAAGTACTGAAATCTTCCCACATCAAGTCCTTTTGTAAGCAAATCAGCATAGTTTTCATCAGTATGAATTTTGACAACTTGAATTAGACCCTTTTCATAGCAATCTCGAATGAAATGGTGTCTTATTTCAATATGTTTGGTCTTTGTATGTTGAACATGATTCTTAATGATGCATATGGTACTGCTATTGTCAATATGGATGATGGTATTCATGAAATTGTACCCATAGTCCAAAAATTGATTCTGAAGCCATAGAACTTGAGCACAGCAACTAGCAGCAGCCACATACTCTGCCTCAGTTGAAGAATTAGCCACCATTGTTTGTTTCTTGCACTGCCATGACACTAATCTGTTGCCAAGAAATTGGCATCCACCTGTTGTAGATTTTCTATCCAAGCTAGCACCAACATAGTCACTATCTGAGTAAGTAACCAGATCTAGAGGAGAATCTCTGGAGTACCACAATCCCAGAGTAGGAAATGCTTTAAGATATCTAAAAATCTTCTTCACAGCAGTCAAGTGAGAGAACTTAGGAGTAACTTGAAACCTTGCACAGGCACACACTGCAAACATGATATCTGGTCTAGATGATGTAAGATACATTAAGGAACCAATCATAGACCTATACATGTGCACATCAACAGCTTCACCACAATTTTCCTTCAGAAGTAGATGTGTAGTCTTGTCTGCAGGGGTGCTGGAGGACTTTGCATCAGTGAACTTGAACTTCCTTAGTATCTCAGCCACATATTTATCTTGATTGATGAAAATACCATATGGCTTTTGTAGTACTTGAAGTCCCAAAAAGAATGTGAGTTCACCTATAGAACTCATCTGGAATTCTTCTTTCATGAGCTTCTCAAATTCTTTGTACATCTCTATCTTTGTAGATCCAAAAATGATATCATCAACATACACTTGAACTAGCAAGATATCATTCTTGTCTTTCTTGATAAACAAAGTTTGATCTACTCTGCCTCTATGAAACCCATTAGTAAGAAGATAAGTAGTTAAGGTTTCATACCATTTCCTTGGTGCCTGATGCAAGCCATACAAAGCTTTAACTACCCTGTATACTTTGTTAGGATATTCAGGGTCTTCAAAGCCTGGAGGTTGTGAGACATAAACCTCCTCATCAATCTGCCCATACAGAAAAGCACTCTTTACATCCATTTGATAAACTTTGAAGCCCATAAAGGATGCATAGGCTAAAAATAGCCTGATTGCTTCAATGCGTGCAACTGGGGCAAACACTTCTTCATAGTCAATGCCCTCCTCTTGAGTGTATCCTTGAGCCACAAGCCTAGCTTTGTTTCTAATAACAATTCCTCTTTCATCCTTTTTGTTTCTGAACACCCATTTAGTACCTATTACCTTCTTGCCAGAAGGCAAATCACAAAGCACCCAAACCTTTTGAAGCTTAAATTGAAGCAACTCTTCTTGCATTGCTTCCACCCAACTTTCATCTTCAAGTGCCTTGTAAACATTCTTTGGCTCCATTTGTGACAGAAAACACATAAAAAGACATTCATTCTTGCCTTCATGAATCTTAGATTCATATATTTTACTAATGAATCCATGGACATCAGGCAGCTTTGTTTCTCTTCTAGTCTTCATAGGTGAATAGACATCCCCAATCACATTTTCAAGAGGATGTGATTTATGAATAGTAGTGTAGGGTGTCTAAGGAACTGCAATCTCACTTGGCATATTAGAGAGTTCAACATCATTGGCTTGAGCTTCCATAGTAACTGGAGTTGTAATTTCCACATCTGGTGTTGCAGTGGAAACGTTTTGCCTAACAGTGGAATTTGAATTTCCACTGCTTTCAGAACTTTCAGCATTCATGTTGTTATCTCCTTCTTTATCCAAATCACTAGAAGGATGAGCATCTCCAGTTTTTGGTATATCATCATAGTCTGCATAGTCCCAAAAAGGTATACTGAATTCATCTTGATCATCTGCATGATCCTTGCATGGTTCATCATCATCAAGAAACTCTTCTGAACCTGCAAAATCAAAAGAAGATGTTCCTGTAGAAACAGGTACATAATTCATAGTATTGGTTAGAGTATCAAGATCAAACAGCCTTTCTGGACCAGTTCCTTTGAGATTAACTTTGTTTTCCAGGAACTCCACATGCACATTCTCTTCAATCTTTTGGGTTCTTAAATTGAATACTCTAAAAGCTTTGCTGACCATAGAATACCCAACAAAATACCCTTCATCAGACTTTTCATCAAACTTTCCCAGATAATCAATGGTATTGAGAATAAATACATGACATCCAAATGGTCGCATGAAGTCAAGGATAGGTGGTCTACCCCTAAATAATTCATAAGGTGTCTTGTTCTTTGTCTTCACCACTAAAACCCTGTTTTGCACATAGCATGCAGTGTTAACTGCTTCAGCCCAAAAAGTTATTGGCAATTTAGAATCGGCCAACATGGTTCTAGCGGCCTCTATCAGTGTCCTGTTCCTCCTCTCAGCAACACCATTTTGTTGAGGAGTTCTAGCAACACTAAATTCTCTTTTAATACCTTTATCTCTGCAAAACTCATCTATAACTCTATTCTTGAATTCTGTCCCATTGTCACATCTAATGATTTTAACTTTCATATCATATTGGTTTTCAACTTCAGTGATAAAGATCTTGAGGATTCCTGTTGTTTCATCCTTGGTTGCAAGGAAGAACACCCATGTGAACCTGCTAAAATCATCAGTCACCACTAGACAATATTTCTTCAAATTCAAGCTGCTCACTGATGTAGGACCAAACAAGTCCATATGCAACATTTGAAGTGGGTGAGCAATAGATTTAACCAACTTTGACCTGCAAGAAGCTCTGTGTTGTTTGCCTTTAAGACAAGCCACACAGGTTTGATCATTTTCAAATCTTTTCTGAGGCAGACCTCTCACCAAACCATCTTTGACAATCTTGTTAATGGTTTTGAAGTTAACATGACCAAGTCTTCTATGCCATAAAATGGATTCATCCACTGTGGCCTTTGCAAGCAAGCAAGCATAGTCATCTTTATCAACAATGTTGTTCATATCAAAGCTATATAGATTGCCTTTTCTAGGAATTTTAAGAAGAATTTGACTTTCATCAGGCATCTTAAAATCCTTAGAGAGTACAAAACACATATCTTTGGTAAAAAGAACATTTTTCTTCTTGTCACACATTTGTGACACGCTAAAAAGATTATACTTAAGCTCTTTTACATAATACACAGGTTCAAAGTCCAAGTTACCAGTTTTAATAACACCTTTACCAGCAACTTTTCCATTTACTCCACCTCCAAAACTGACATACTGTCCATCATATTGCTCAAAGTATGAAAGATAGGACTTGTTGCCAGTCATGTGCCTTGAACACCCACTATCTGTATATCCTTGATCTGATCTTTTTGTCCTTGGATGTTCCTGCACATAAGAGTAAAGAGTTAGTTTCTTTTGGGGACCCAAGCCATGATTGACTTGGATCTGCCTCGTGTATCAATATAGTTATATCTATCAAAGGTCATTGATACACCATTGGGATTGGTTGCAGAGGTATTTCCTTTAGGTCTCCATTCCCAACGTGCTGAGGCCTTCACAGCATTGCCCATGTCCCCCCTTTTCTTGTTTATAGCCCTTGCAATGGTAATTTTTGAATGAGCAGTGGAAACTGCTGGTTTCTTTTTAGGCACCCACTGTTGGTTGTAATTAAACTTTTTAGGTTGAAAAGTTCCTTTCCCTGTTTGTGCAGATTTTGCAAAAGTTGTTTTGGAGTTTGCACTTTTAACAGGTGACTTTGGGTGAGCAGTGTTAACAGTTTTTGCAGTGGCAAGAGTTTTGAGGCCACTTCTAAGTTGAACTGCTCTTGGGACCATTTTGCTGTGTGGGTTAGGGTGTACATTATTTTGAGACATGTTAGAATTGACCCTTTTCTTCCCATAGACTTCCCTTCTCCCAACATGATAGTCACAATAAGCATGTAAATGATCAAAACTACCACAGATATAGCATGCCTTATTGTACATAACAAAATCACTACCTAGTTGTTGAGATTTAACATGATTCCAACTCCTTTGGTTACCCCTAGGAGTTGTAGGCTTGTTTCTATACATCTCAGCATACTTTACAGTTGGTCTAGGTTTATTAGCTTATTTCCTAGGTTCCTATGTAACAGTATTTACAACTTTTGGGATAGGTGTCTCTTCCTTCCTATTAACATTCTCATCAACAATAGATGAGTCACTAGCACTCTCAAAAACATTATTATCAAGCTTACTCTCTTCCTCACTCTTCACTACTGTGTCCTTTAAAGGACCATATTCTCTTTCAAGATCCTTAAAATCATCTATGCCTGTATGAGCTAAATCTATACCTGGAGGTGATGGAACACCTCTTAATGGTGGAGGCACTGTATTATAACCCATACCAGACTTAGCTTTATTGTATATTTGAGCATTCCAAATTTTATCAATTGACTTAGACTGATGATAACATGTGTCTAAAGTTAAATTGACATTTTCAGTTTTCTTTTGAAGTTTTTCAAGCTCCTTTTGGTATGCTTCATTCACAGCAGTTATATGTTCTACCTCTCTCCTAAGAAGAATCATGTCATCATTATATCTAGACTCATTTGCCTGATAGTGCTCTATTTGCTTTTCTAATACAGCCAAAACTCTCCTAAGATTAGACACATTATAATTAGTAGTATATAACTCTTGTATTTCATTAGAATATAGATCATTAAGCCTTTCTACTTCTTTAGCAACCCTACATGTTTTAGAACAACTATCAAAGTTTTGTACCTCAGAGTCAGAAAAAGCCATGAGAGCAACTTCAGTAGCAACAAGAGCAACATCAATATGTTCTTCTTCTTGATCATCAGCCATGAAACTCCAATCATAGCTCACACCATCAATAGCCAGCATTGCCTTTGGTTCTTCCACAGTTGGTTCCTTCTTTTGCTTGTACCAAGTAGATCTGTTGTCCTTGGTCTTTGGTCTTCTACACTCTCTAGCAAAATGTCCCAACTTGTGGCAGTTAAAGCACTCCACTTTCTTCTTGTCAAAGCCTGCAGTTTCATTACCATTGATATGAATAGGATTGCCAGTCTTCTTGTAAAACTTCCTAGCTCTCATACTAAGAAGAGCTATCTGCCACTTTATATCCATCTCCTCCAAGTCATCTTCATCAATTTGCTCTATATCTTCATGAGTTAAGACAGAGCCATTGACTTGGGTGGAGATAAAAGCATAGAAAGTAGGATCTCCAATACTAGCAACCTTCTTCTTTGAGCCTGCAGTGGTAACATTGTGGTTACCAGTGGAAACTTTAGAAACATCAGAGGCAACATCATCATCACTATCATCATCAGAAACATGACTGTCAACAGAGGTTGACAACAATGCCAAGCCACCAGAGCTTGTACCAAGTTTCCCTGCCTTCTTTAACATTTGCTCAATTAGTTTGAAGTTGTTGTAAAGATCATTGAGCTTCATTGTTTCAATGTCTGACTTGTTTTCCCAGACAGTGACATTTGTTTGAAACTCTGAAGGCAAACTTCTTAGAAACTTTAAATTGAGGTCTTCCTTTTCTACCTCAATGCCAAACACATTCAGCAATGTAACAATCTTCTGAAGTTTGGTAAAGATGCTATCAAGTGAGTCATTGCTTGAAGCAGAGAAATTTTCATAACTTTGCTTCAACAATGTATTTTGAGTCTTCTTTGTAGCATCATTACTACCAAACACTGAGCAAATATCTTCAAACAGTTCTTTAGCAGTTTTGAACTTGCTGAATGCAATGATCTAGTCTCTGGGAAGAGTCATCAGCAACAAACTTCTAGCCTTAAGATCATTCTTCCTCAATGCTTTTTCAACACTGGATTCAGGCGTTGAAACTTTCACAACATCTGTGTCACCAACCTTCACAGTACTAGTCACAGGCTTGAAAGAATCACCAATTTGAATGATTTCCGATAGAGCATAGTCCTGAATGAGAAAGTATTGCTCAATTAGTATCCTCCACATCTCAAACTCATTAAGTTTGAGCTTGGGTAGCCTTGGTGTGGAAGAGTTGGACTGATTGTTTTCCATCTCCATTGCTTGAGTGAGTAGGTTAAGCTTATTCCTTGGATCTTCTAAAACAAAATATCATAACCTTCTCTCTGATACCACTTGATGGATCTGGACACACACCTTGTGTCAATGATATTTTGTATAATATTATCAAGCAAGCGGAATTTACTTAGTAATACTTAGAAGATAAATTGTATAATGTTATGAGAGTAAACACAGAATAAACACAACACTTAAGCTCCAATATTATTGATGAATAATACGAGTGATCTTAGTATCACTAGGGTTACACCTTGAAGCTTTCGTAGGTAAATTAACAAGTACACACACGTACCTAAGACAATGACCTAGGACCTCCTTTTATACAACAAGGAGTCATTTACAAGATAAGTATAAAGCTAACATAATAGAATATACACAAGATTTATTCCATACTTATCTAGACACGTTTAACTAAACATAAACTGATAGCAGTGGTAACAATGTACTGGCAGTGGGAATACGTTTCCACTGCTAGTGTTAATCTAAACAGTGTAAACCACAACTATCCGTGGTAACAGATTATTCCCAACACATATAAGCATTTTGTTGCAAAAATTTACCTAATCTTGCAACTCAAGTCCTACTATAACAAAATCAAAAGTCTTTAAGGCGTTCTAATTAGTGATTACAAACTATGATTCACACATCGTTATGCCATCCGAGACATAATCTATCCATAACCAAACCACACCAAATATAAATTTTTGGCCACAACCACACATACATGATCGTTATTATATTATTTAGACTTTATATAAGTCAAGTTTGGCCAATACTTCCGCATTATACCATAGCTATTTATAATTTTCAATATCATTATTACCACAACGCATTGTTATTACTATAATGTTCTTATAAATCTCACGATTTTTACGACCAATATGGTCCTTTTCACAATAAAACATGCCACAAAGCATACTATAACATATTTAAAACTTTAATTTATTTAATTTATGATCTCCTTGATCATTTTCTACATTACACCATCATTAAGATTTCATTATTTTAACTTTATGTTTAAAAAAATTTATAACATAAATTTTACACAACGACGCATACCTAAGGTCCGACACGAACTCCTATTCCACCTAACCTATTTTCTTAGTACGTCTAACTAGTTTTAAACTTTTATTTCCTTTCCCACCACCCTACTCATGTCATGTCGGTAACACATAAGCCTACTCATTTATACTTCCTTATTTACATGGAGAGGTGTCCCAAACAATGTAAATCAAGAATTATAAACTCGTAGTTCGGTGAATTTTTTTACTTAAATGAAAAGGCGTCCCAATTCATTCAAATAACGGAATTATAAGTCATCCTACTTATCCATTTCCGACATAACACTAATATATATCTGTAACTTGCTTAAACTCCAATCCTTACCACGTTATATTTTTCATGTTTACATCTTTCACTTTTTAGACTTGGATACACTTTTACTATAACATTTCCCAAGGAGGGACTATAACATTTATCAGCCCTTCCCAATAGGAATCCGCCTCTATAATATTAATTGGCGTTTCCTAATAGGAATCCGCCTCTATAACATCAATTTGCCTTTCCCAACAGGGATTTGCCTCTACAACATCAATTGGCTTTCCCAACAAGGATTCGCCTCTTTTAACATATCCTTTCAAAGTATTTCTGTAATTATTACTGTAACTATATATCTGTGGATCCAAACTATTATCATACATACATATCAGTTTACCCATTTTGTAATTCATTTACAGGTCAACCCTTGTTGACCATTTTCACATTCTTACATTTTTCAAATTTGGTCTATCCGACTTATCCGCTGTAACATCCTGTAAAAATCCCCAGTTATTAATAAATGTTAATCAAGGATTGATTATGTATTACTATTCAACTTTTACTTACACTGTGCAATAATGAATCAGTATACGTTATGTTATTCACACACTCCCTTGGAACGAGCTCACACACGTACCATAATATTTTAAACACATACAAAACAAACCCCAGTAGTGTTTTGATCACCAAAACACCACAACACACTCACAACCGCCCCTGGTTCCCACTTTTCTCTTAATGGGCCAAACATACCAATTTGAGTCCATAAATACACATTGGGCCTCGTTAAAACTTAGCCTAATCATTAAACCCAACTATTAGACCAAACGGATCCTTATTTAATATACATTGGGCCTAACCCAAATTCAAGCCCAATAACTAATCCATTAACACTTATAACGAAGATATAAACGTATTCAACACACACCTACTTTGGATCGTTTTCTTAGAATTTCGACACACAAGGAATTTAACTAATTTCACCACTCGTTTAACCACATTCCAAAGAATCAAGATCAACTAATATATACATCATATACGTATGTATGAACAGTAAACGAACACCAAAGCTAAGCGTGATCACTCATTTCTCAAATGTACCAATATTGATCAAAACTATTCCAAACATTGCGTTTTGTATAACATTCCAAATGAATTTGTAAACATGTTAAGGGATCTCTCATGTCACACTAAGCCTCAAACGAGCCCTATAGTCACCTTTGGTCACGTTACTAAGTTGTTTTGTACCCTTTGGAGCTTTACAACCAAACGAGCCCTTGTGATATTTTTCCTAGACACAACCTTGACCATTGTGATGTCTAAACCTTACTAGGACCTCAAACACTCTCTTGTGACATTGTGTAACACATTAGAACCTTCCTTGGGCTCATGGTACACGAAATAAGCATGATTCGTGCTAAACCGTCAAGTTATCTCACACAAGCTAGCCACTTGTGAATGGCTAACCGTAAGAAACTTAAAACAGTTCAGACACAAATGCAATGAAGTCCAGGAGAGTATAGTGTTTCCCCAGGTCGTTATGTCCCAACGAGCTGTGCGAGAATAGTCAAACGTGTAGTGATCGAGAGAATTTGAATGGAAAAAGGATTGTGACTGATTATACTAAAAGAAAAAGTATATAAATTACAAGGGCTTAAATGCAAATTAAAGAAAATTAAAAAGATAAAATATATTAAATAAACGCTATCACTATTTTTAAACTGATGTTTTTGATTTTACTTTTATCAAACTTAAATTAAAAACTACGTGACGTACAAAAGAAAATGTGAAACTGAAGCAATATTAATCCTAAAAATATGAAAATGACATTTTTACAAACCTAATGATAAGAGAAAATTTTTAGAAAAAGAAAATTATTTTTATAACTATTTATCTAATTATTATTAATTAAAAACTATTTTTACTTATTTAATAATACCCTAAAATACAAGAAAATATGAAATAAAGCTAGAAAAATAAAATTATGACTTGGAAAAATCTAAAATAACTAAAGAGAATTTTCAAAACTATTTTTGTATTTTTCTGATTATTTTTCTATTTTCTATGAATTAAAAACTATTTTAAACTAATTAAATTGCTAAAAATTACAAATTAAACTATGAAAAATCTGGAAAAATATTTTTTTGACTTTTTATATTTATCTTAACCTAGGAAAAATGAAAACTTATTTTTTTTAAACTTTTCTGAATTAATTGTATTAAAAGCTAATTAAAATTACCTAAAAACTGTTTTAAATGAAGAAAAATAGCAAACTGACCTAGAAAAATATGAAAAATTCAGGAAAAGTCTAATTTAATATACTGAATCTAAGAAAAATATAAAAACAGTGGCTTATGTGGTAGAATATGAAACTGCAGTGCAAGTGCTTGTAAATAAGCACTTTGAAATAAGCCAAAGGAGGACAATAAGCTACCAAACTGATACAGAAGCTATAATAAGTTATTACTACTCAAAAGAAACCAAATACAACTATCCTAAACCTCTGAATTACAAACTGCTATGATTTGATTGTTTGAAATCCAAGTGCAAAAACAGGTTTTGACTACTACTTTTTAGCTAGAAAATAAGCTACTTAATAAGCTGAGACTCAAAACCAAAAGTAGGAACTTGAAGGAGACCTGGCTAGCTGCTTGTAAACCAAAATTCAGACCAAGACAAGCTCTTATGAGCTTGTGACAAGCACTGCACAAAACCTGTGCACACTCAGTATACACCGAGTGTGTACAGGGGACTTATGCCCATTTTAACAAGCTATTTTGAAGCTTATAAAAAATTACTAAAAATCTGCAAAAATCGCAATAAGAAACTAGACCAGTTGAACTAGAAAAACCCACAATTTCACTGAATTTGCTCCAATAATGAAGCTATGAAAATTCACCCAAGTTGGGTACAAACTGATATTTTCAACTATTTTGACTTTTGACAGTTTTAAGAAGTTTGACTTTAATGAACTTTGAGCTCAATTTGTGGACTGATTGTGATGTATTATGATGAATTAAACCTAAAGCAAGCTATGTCTATGTATTTTAAACACAAAACAAGTTTTTGATTTTACAAAATCCCAACAGTTAAGCAATTAAGACAGATTCTTTGCAATTTTGACTTTGAGAGTGTGCAGACACAATTTTATGACTAGAATGGTTTTCAAATGACTAAAGAAATGTAAACCAACTGATCTTAACTACTGCACACCCTTCTAACACATATGTGCCACAAAATCCAAACACCACTTTATATAGCTGATTTGCAATTTAAACTGAGCTAAACAATAAACTGGTTTGTATTATCACTTAACTGAGTTTAATTACCCTAATTAACACTAAATAAACATGTAAAAACTAATATTAACCACAGATACAGATTATGCAGTGATATTGAAAATGAACTCACATTTGGTCCTAGCCACTATGGCTTGAGATTAATCAAACACAGAACCATTAACCTATTTATGTCAACCCAAATCACTCTAATTCAACCCATTTCCATGCTCTGCAACACCCATATCCATTACCATTTCCAATTTAAGCTCCAGTTTGACTTTTGTTGACCATGTGACAAATTTGCTTGAAATTGATTGATAAGCTTACAAAAAGCTATAAGTAGCTTATATAAGCTTATTTGAACTTAGGAATAAGCTATTTGAAGCTTGAACATAAGAGTTTGAAACTGAAATTTGCAACAGTGAACTTGAAAACATGAATTGATATTAAAACCTTGAATTGATACTAGAAAATAGATTACACTGATAAAGTTACTTGAGTTTAATACATTGAAACAAAAGATTACAGTTTTACACTTAAACTAAAACATTTGTATAAAAAACGACATACATTAATTTAAAAAAAAACTAAGTACTCTCCTTCTCTCCTTCTTCTGCTTCTTTTATACACCAAAATGACTTCTCTCTCTCCTCTGAGCAAATCCCACTTGCTTTTCTGACCATTGGATGGCTTGAGCTCTTTTTAGCCATTGATTCGGTTTTTGGCGGGAAAGAGATATCTGCCAGTGGTTCCCATAGTTTGGACAGGGAAAGGAGCATTTAATGTGGCTTTGGAGGGTTGTGGTTGGAGGGGACAAAGTGTGGAGTAGGGTGAGCTAGAGGTTGTGTTGCAGAAAAAGTGGTGGAGGAGAAGGGGTGGTTTGGCGGTTTTATTTTAAACCGTGGGTAGTTTGGGTAAACGGGTTGGATCGGGTATAAAGGTTTGGGCGGGCTGGATTAAAATGGTATTGGGCCAAGGTGTATTGGTTTTGGACTTAGGATGTAATATGGACCCAAGTAGTAATGTAAGGACCAAAAGTGTACAATACTGAAAATCCAGGGACCACAAGTGTAAATCTGAAAATGTAATTCAAGGGTTGAATTTGCCAATCTTTAATAGACCAAGGGCCAATTTTGACACTTTTGAAATTCCAAGGATTAAACATGACCATTTTAAAATCCAGGGACCAAAACTGAAATTTCTCAAAACTTTTGGAACTTTTCACCAAAGGATTAATTATGACAATTTATGATTCCAAAAGGACCTTTGGTGACTTTTCTTTTAAAATAAGTGCATAGGGACTAAATTTGACAAGTTTTGAAAGTTGAGGGACTGAAACTGCCAATTATGCAAACTTTGCTCGTTTTTCATCTGATTTTAAACATTTTGCATCTGAAACATATAAAATGCAATTTTGAGATATTTTCAGTATTTTGATGCATTTCTGAGCATTTTTAAACGTTTTGCAGTTCAGATTTGACAAAAAATGATGAGTATTTACACACTCATCAATCCCCCACACTAAACTATTGCTAGTCCCTAGCAATCTTTTGAGAAAAACTTAATGGATTTGAATCTCTTTACCAAAAGCCATTACTTCTGGAGTAGCCAAATGTTTCAGTTCAAGTAAGAACCATGGTACACTGATAACCATGTGATTTTGAGCAAACCACCAGCTTCCAACGGATTTGATTTGTCTTTACCAGAAGCCGTTTGCTTCTGGACTAGCCAACTCTTAGATAAATTATCAATATTATCTTTGGTGAGCTGATTACCAATTATGGTTTTCCACTGCCTTTACCACAAGCCATAAACTTGCGGGCTAGCCAACTCTTCACTTTTAAGGATATGGTGAGCTGAACACCATACAATTTTGGGCAAATTGCAAGCCGTCAACGGATTTGAGATATCTTTACCAAGAGCCGTTTGCTCCTGGATTAGCCAATCCTTTTGTTTATTAGACATGGTGGACTGATAACCGTAATCTGAGTAAGTGCAAAACACTTACTCCAAAAAAAATTTTGGCCAAAAATGGGGGAATTAGGCGGTATAATTACATGATAAAATTCGTGAGAATTCCCCCCCATACTAGAAATGAATATTGCCCTCAATATTCAAAGTACCGGCGGTTATGCCGAAACATAGAACGTAAAAGGGAAATACTACGGCCATTATTTAGCAAGATTTTTTTTTTTTTTTTTTTTTTTTTTTTTTGAAACTCTTATATATATACACAACATGTGGGGCAACTCCCCCACACTAGGGTGGTAGAAGGATAGAAAGAAGTCAGAAATATGGGTGAAAACCCATATGGCATGCTACTGTTTTTGATTCCCGAGTCGCTAGCTTGACTCGATCCACGCATTCATTGGTTCATGGGGAAAGTTTGTAGATCCGGGACAACCACAGGAGGAATGTCCTCTCCAAAATAATGCTTCAACCGATGACCATTCACTTTAAAATTTGGACCATCGGGTTGAGATAACTCAATGGTTCCATAAGGAAATACTTTAGTGATGGTGAATGGCCCAGACCAGCGGGATTTAAGTTTTCCCGAGAAAATCTTCAATCTTGAATTGAAAAGAAGGACTCGATCACCGACGTTGAAAACGCGGTTTTTGATTTTTGAGTCATGAATCTTCTTTGTCTTTTCTTTGTAGATCAAAGAGTTCTCGTATGCTTGATCACGGAGTTCATTTAATTCATTCATTTGAACTTTCCGGTGATCACCAGCTGTCTGAATATCGAAGTTGGCATGTTTCAAGGCCCAGTATGCCTTGTGCTCAAGCTCAACCAGTAGATGACACGCCTTCCCGTACACAAGCTTGTATGGAGTACACCCAATGGGTGTTTTATAAGCTGTACGGAAGGCCCAGAGTGCGTCATCTAGCTTATCCGACCAAGAGGCACGGTTTTCACCTACTGTCCTTTCCAGAATTCTTTTAATCCCTCGGTTGGAAACTTCTACTTGCCCACTTGTTTGGGGGTGGTACGCAGTAGAGAGACGGTGAGTTACACCATACTTTTGCATGACTCTATCAAACTGGTCATTGCAGAAATGCGTACCACGATCACTGATTATAGCTCGTGGAGTTCCAAACCTAGCAAAGAGAGATTTTAAGAATTTCACAACAACTCGGGCATCGTTGGTAGGCAAAGCTTTTGCTTCAACCCATTTTGACAAGTAGTCAACGGCCACGAGTATGTACTTATTACCGCGAGACGAAGGAAATGGCCCCATAAAGTCAATGCCCCAAATGTCAAAAATCTCACACACTTGAATGGCGTTTTGCGGCATTTCATTTCTTTGTGAGATATTCCCGTGACATTGACAAGCGTCACAGGTTTTGACAAATTCATGGGCATCCTTATAAATCGTGGGCCAATAGAATCCGGAATCAAACACCTTCTTGGCGGTGTAGTTGGGGCTATGATGTCCCCCAGTAGGTCCAGAATGGCAAGCCTTAAGAATGTCATTGGCTTCCTGACCATACACACATCGCCTGATGACTTGATCCGCGCAAATTTTGAACAAGTAGGGGTCGTCCCAGAAGTAATGTTTTACATCTTTAAAGAATTTGTTTTTCTGTTGGGACGACATCCCTTTCACCACAAAGTTACCCGCATGGTAATTTGCAAAGTCAGCAAACCATGGGGTAGAAGAGTCTCCACGAAAAGAAACCACATTGAGTGTTTCGAGAGGAAATGTTTCGTTTATTTCCTTTTTCTCAAACACATCTTGGTGAGGGTTTTCTAGACGGGACAGATGATCAGCAGCCAGGTTCTCAGCTCCTTTTTTATCACGTATAATGATATCAAATTCTTGCAGGAGGAGAACCCAGCGGAGCAATCTCGGCTTTGCATCTTGTTTTACAAAGAGATATTTGAGAGCCGAGTGATCCGTATACACCACGCATTTGGTCAAGATAAGGTATGGCCGAAACTTCTCAAACGCATACACCACAGCTAATAATTCTTTTTCTGTAGTGGTGTAATGGGTTTGAGCTTCAGTCATAGTTTTACTTGCGTAGTGGATAGGCTGAAAATGCTTGGTTTTACGTTGCCCCAGGACTGCACCGATAGCAAAATCACTTGCATCGCACATGAGCTCAAAGGGTAAATCCCAGTCGGGGGCAACTAGAATGGGTGCTTCCGTAAGCTTTTTCTTTAATGTTTCAAAAGCTTCGATGCACTCAGGTGAAAAAATAAAAGGAGCATCTTTTTCAAGAAGATGGGTCATAGGCCGAGCGATTTTAGAAAAATCTTGTATGACTCTACGATAAAACCCGGCATGACCTAGAAAACTCCTAATACCTTTGACGGTAGTAGGATGAGGCAATTTGGCAATAACATCAACTTTTGCTCTATCTACCTCAATCCCATTTTTGGAAATCTTATGGCCAAGGACTATGCCTTCTTTGACCATAAAGTGGCTCTTCTCCCAATTTAGACAAAGATTGGTGTCTTCACACCTTTTGAGCATTTTATCTAAATGGGAGAGGCATGTTTAAAATGAGTCCCCAATGACCGAGAAGTCATCCATAAACACCTCCATTGTTTCCCCGATCATGTCGTAGAAAATTGCCATCATACATCGTTGGAACGTGCCAGGAGCGTTACATAGGCCAAAAGGCATACGTCTGTAGGCAAAAGTTCCGTATGGGCAGGTGAATGTGGTCTTTTCTTGATCCAGCGGATCAATGGGGATCTGAAAATATCCCGAGAAACCATCAAGGAAACAATAATATTCGTTCCCTGCTAATCTCTCAAGCATCTGATCCATGAAGGGTAGAGGAAAATGTTCTTTACGGGTGGCTTCGTTTAACTTGCGATAGTCAATACACACACGCCATCCCGTAACGAATCGAGTTGGGATTAACTCGTTTTCTTCATTTGTGACAACAGTTATGCCACCCTTTTTAGGAACACAGTGAATTGGGCTAACCCAAGGACTATCAGAGATCGGGTAAATTAAACCGGCATCAAGAAGTTTGAGAACCTCTTGTTTGATAACCTCATGAATCTTAGGATTCACTCTTCTCTGATGTTGGACTGCTGGTTTGAAGTCATCCTCCATCAAGATTTTGTGAGTACAAAACTCAGGGTTGATACCCTTAATGTCGGAGAGTTTCCAAGCAATTGCTTGCTTGTGTGACTTCAAGACCTTTATGAGAGCAGTCTTCTCCTCCTCAGTTAAGTCTTTAGCAATTATGACAGGTAATTTATCATCACCCTCCAAGAATGCATACTCGAGATGAGGAGGTAGGTCCTTAAGTTCAACCTCGGGAAATTCTTCAGTAGATGTTTGTACTGACTTGATTTCCTCAATCGTGATCTCTTTCGGAGGGAATGAAGGTAATGGATCTTCATTTAACAATTGCTCGAGATAAAGGATATCTCCCTCCGAATCATAAACACCATCAATTCCAGGCGGAATTGATTCATCAGTAGCAAGAAATTCATCGATCTCTTCCAGAAAAAAGTCACCTCCCTCAAACGGAGTGAGAGAGGGGGAAGAGTCGGCAATGATTGGTTGAGAAGATGTGGTGGAATCCCCACTTACAGAATTATGAAGATAACCAAGAAACTCTTGAGAGTACTCCTCTAAAGCAATATCAATTACATCGACTCGATTAATTGATTCAGTATCATAATTTGAGGAGTACCTCGAAGTTTGATCAAGGTTAAAAGTGACAGCTTCATTACCCACACGTAGCGTGATTTCTTGCTCAAATACATCAATGAGAGCACGACCCGTTCTCAGGAATCCTCTTCCAACAATGAGGGGAACCCGAGGATCGGCATCGAAATCAACAACCACAAAGTCAGCTGGAAAATGGAACTTTCCTACTTTCACGAATACATCCTCGGCGATGCCAAGAGGACGCGATATAGAACGATCTGCAAGCTCAAGAGTCATGCAGGTAGGAATAAGTTCCGGAAGAGAAAGTTTCTTCCATACTGAATAAGGCATCAGATTGATGCTTGCACCAAGATCGGCAAGGGCAAAGCATTCAATCAACCCTGGAAAAACACAAGGGAGAAGAAATTTTCCAGGATCTCCAAGCTTCTCGGGAAGCTTCTTTAACAGAACTGCTGAGCAATTCTCGTTCAAAGGAGTTTTGGCCATTTCAAACAGTTTTTCCTTATTGCTCAACATGTGTTTGAGAGTTGATGCAAACTTGGGCATCAGCATGATGGCATCCGCAAAGCTTGTGTCAAAATGAAGCTCTTGGAAAATTTGAAAGAATTTTTCCATTTGATGACTAGCTTTTTCGCGGAGTTTTTGCTCATTTAAACGTGAGGGGTAAGGAATAGAAGTTTTGGATTTGGGGTTGTCAACTGGAGGTTCAAAAACAACTCCAGGTTTGGTTCTGGGTTTCGGGACAACTTGAGGATGGACATTGCTGGTACCTCCGTTATTAGTAGGAAGTTCCTTGTCCTTTGTCGCCTCAGGTTCACTTTCCACTACCTTCGGGAGAGAAGAAGAAGAGGTAGTAGGAATAGCGGGTCCATCATACGAAGCACCACTTCTGGTTGTGATCGCCTTTGCATCGCCCCTCGGATTAGCGATCGTGTTGCTAGGTAAAGTACCTGAGCCCGAGGGTCGATCATTTAAAGACTTCTTAATGTCAGAAATCTGGCTAACCAACTACCTATTCATTTCCTCTTGGGATTTCATGAATTGTTTCAACAACTCATCAGATGATGGTCCAGTTGGAACAATGGCTTGATTTTGCACAGGAAAATTCTGGCCTCTATTGTTAGGATTAGGGCCCTGATTTTGGAAATTTCCTTGATTATTGCCATGAAAATACCCTGGGTTGAAATTTCCCTGACCTGGGGTTCTATTAAAATTTCCCTGGTGTTGAAAGTTTTGATTTTGAAAACCGTTGTTTGGACTAAAATTACCTTGGTTTTGAAAACCTTGGTTTGGTCTATTCTGATTTTGATTACGGTTTTGGTTGAAACCGGGAGGTCCAGGGTAGTGGTTAGGACGGTGGTTCGGGTCTATAGGAGCACGATATCGGTTGCCTCCTGGATTAGAAATCTCGCCCACAGCGTTAGCTTCAAAAGGGTTACCATCGGTGGCCATACAATTGTAATAAGCATGGGGGCCACCGCAAGTAACACAGACTTCCACTTTCTTAACTTCAGCAGGAGGTGAAGTTTGTGGAAAAGAAACTTTCTTTTGGTTGGAGAGAACCAAAGCTTGAATTGCTTCCGTGAGTTTGTCAATCTTAGCATCGGTGCTAGATTGACTCACGGGCGATGAAGTAGAAGGACCAACACTGACTTGGGAAACAACCGGCTTGCTTCGTGCAGTGCGGACTTTAGACTTGTTTTCAATGATCGCTAAAGCTTCTTTGACAGTTTTGCTTAAGAAATTTCCTCCAGCGGAGGAATTGAGAGAATCTTGATCAGATTGACTCACTCCATTATAGAAAGTATCGAGCTGCATCAACTCGGAGAAACCGTGGTGAGGACATTTGCGGAGCAACTCCTTAAAACGATCCCACGATTCACTGAAGGATTCATCAAACTTTTGTGTAAACTTGATGATTTCATTTTTAAGACTCGTGGTTTTGGAAGGTGGATAAAACTCGTTCACAAATTTCTTCACCAGGTCTTCCCATGTCTCGATTGATTGAGGGGGTTGTTTTTCAAGCCAAATCCGGGCTTGTCCCTCAAGAGAAAATGGGAACAGAAGAAGCTTGACAGCATCAGTAGGGACATTCTTGTATTTGATGGTAGATGCAATCTTGTTAAACCATCGAATATCAAAAATTGATTTCATTGGCAGAGACAACGTCAAGCTTGACTCACACAAGCTAGCCACTTGTGAATGACTAACCGTGAGAAGCTTAAAACGGCTCAGACACTGACCAATAATAAGAAGTGTAGTATATGGGTAACTCAAACGTGTTAGGTTTGAGCACCGATATCGTTCCGAACGAGGGTTGAATGGAATTTCCAACTCACGTCTCAATAATCGGGATTTGAATAAGATAAGGGGCATAAAATGATATATTCTAAACTACGGGATAAGGAAAGCATAAGGAACTAAAATCTATGGGGAAAACCTAATAACTATGGCAAACTACGCAATTCTACATAAAAACGTAAAAACGGAATTTAAACGAAACGCGAAATAAAAGCAACTACGTCTAATCTAACTCCTAAAAATAACCTAAAACTACTTTTATACTAGAAATGATATTAGAAAACTAATTATGAATTAAAACTATTTTTTTAGGATTTTTCTTGATTTTATTAGAATTAAAAACTAATTATTAACTCTAAAAATAAGACTAATTATCTAAAAATTATCAAAACAAAGGGAAAAATTATGAAATTACTTTCTAAAAATCTAAAATATCATAAGAGACTTTTCAAAACTGTTTTTGTAATTTTCTGATTAATTTTCTATTTTCTATGAATTTAAATCTATTTAAATCTAATTTAAAATATGAAAAATACCAAATAAAAGAGGAAAAATAGGGAAAAATATTTTTTATGCTTTTTATATTTTTCTTAAACTGTTAAAATTGAAAAATTATTTTTTTGGACTTTTTCTCAATTAATTGCAATTAAAACTAATTAAAAAGGCTTAAAAACTGAATTTAATCTAGAAAAATAGCAAACAGTAACTAAAAATTATAAAAACTTCAGGAAAATTCTAAAACATTATTCTAAAGCTGATAAAAATATAAAAAACATGGGCTTATTTGGGAAATATGAAGGCTGCTATGTAAATGATCCTAAATAAGCACTTATTAATAAGCAAATAAGCACTACACTACACCAAACTGCTACAGAAGCTACTATATCCTATAACTACTCTAAAGAAACTTATGTAAGCTAATCCTAACCTCTAAAGTACTGATCACCAATGATAAAGCTAACTGTCACTATAAGCAAAAACAGATATGGACCCTACTTTCTAGCACTTGCAACTGCTGATCCAATAAGCTTAAGGGAAGATCAAAAGTGGTAAGCTCAACACAACCAACCAGAGATCATTTATGCAAATAATCAGCTAATAAGGACAAGTAAGGAAGAAATTAGAGAGCAAAACAAAAGTGGACAATTGTGACAGTGGGCTGATGCAGAAACAGATAAGCAGGTACCCTAGTTTGAGCTTATTTAACTACTTATCCAATAAGCAAATGAGAAAACCAGATAAGTGGTCTTAAAGACCACCTAGCCAACTGCAAATAGACCAAAAATTAGACCCTGACTAGCTAAAACAAGCACTGTGCACCTGCTGCTAATTCTGCACAAAATGGTTTTGACAAGCAGTTTTGACTTTTTGAAACAGTAATGAAGTTTGACTTATCTGAGATTTAAGATCAAATACAGGACTGATAATGATGAAATAAGATAAAAAGGAAGCAATGCAAGCTAGTTTATCAACTTTTACATCTATAAGCAAGATCTTAATGACTGATTCCAACAGTTGTGAAAGCAAGAACAGTTGCAAGATAAATTTGACTTTTGATGAGGACAAGCATAAAACAAGAACAGCTATTGATTCAGATAACCATAACAAGCTAAAAGCAACCTAACTACTCCAATCTTTGAACCTCTATCACAGTTTAAACAAGCAATCCAAACACCCCTTTAATCTAACTGAATTGCACTTCTACTTTGAAAACTAATGAATTCTAAATAAAACTGGATGTGATTACTCAAAATAACTCAAAAACTTAACATTATAACAAGTTGAAAACAGATATGCATCTAAAACTGATTTGACTTGTAGGATTGACTTTACTTGACTTTTTTGCTAAAGCTGAAATTGAGAGAAGATAAACCAATTATCAGCTCACATAAGCTCCTAAAAGCTTATGTGAGCTCTTATTAACAGGAATTAAACCTACAAACTCAGATAAATCTTAATCTCAAATGACAAATGAGGTTTACTATGAAAAACAGAAATTGCATTTAATAAAATGGTATTACATCATTAAAACTAAAATTACATCTAAATCTACATTTAAAAGCATGTAAATTAACAGAAACAACAATGATCAAAATTTCTCTAAAGCAGGAGAAATTGGACGAATTATCTTGTGACTGAAAGGGAGTATTTAAAGCCCAGCTGAGGTCTTGGGAAGGTTCTGGGACTTCTAATCTGAGCCTTTGATCTTCATCTCATGTCATCATATCCAATCTCAGCCATAGGATCATGTAGGTGAGGTGTTTAGACCAATAAGATTGCTTCATTTGTCCAGCTGGCATTCTTGTGGGTCACATTTCTGACAAGGTGGCAGTAGCTTCTAGAAGGTGGGGAGATGCTTAGTACAATGTTGGGTGTTTGGGATTGGTTAATGGTGTGGGTAATTTGGTGGTGTTTGGGATGGGGAAGACAAACAGGGGTGAGGGCGCGTTTGGTTTTATTTTAATGTTGTTTAAATGCTTTGACCGGGTGTGGGTCTTTGACCGGGGTAAAGATCGGGTCAAAGGTAGTGTTTTGGGTTTGAGATTATTAACGGGTGAAGGGATTTTTTATTGGGTTGGGATTTGATAATGGACGGGTGGATTGGGTATTGGGCCGAGAGGTGGATTTGTGTTGGATTAGTAATAGGATTGGATATTGGGTATAACTTGGACTAGGGATTAAAGTTGTAACCATGGTAAGTCTTAAGGACCAAACTTGTATAAAATGAAACTTTAGAGACCAAGGTTGTAAATTCTGAAAATGTGAAGGTGTAAATGATAAAGTGGAGGGTAAATTGGGTAATTATGGAAAAGTGAGGGTGTTTTGTGACAATTTGGGAAAGTTGAGGGATTATTTGTGAAAAAGTGGTAAAATGAAAGGTGTAATGTGAAAATGTGATATAATGACGGTTTTATAGTGAAATCTCCCAAACCAAGTCCCGAACTCCGCATTTTGATCTTTTGAGAACCAAAATCCATAAAACTGCATCCCGGCATCGGCTTTTTCACACTTCTCTCTCTCGTGCTCGGTTTTTCTTCGGTTTTGGCTCCTTTTTGTGTGTTTTAACATATCCGTACCTGCACAAGCACAAACTCAAGAAAACCACAAATATTAGCAATAAACGGCTTTTTCTTGGTTGTTTTGGGTTTATTTTGACAATGAAAAGGTATGTGTTTTAGCACATACCAAAATACCCCAGACGAGACTATTGTCGTGTCCTCACGCAATGCAATCAACTCACGCTTCTAAAACCAAGGATTTCAATCTCTTTCTACTAAACCATTGATATGTCCAAACCATCAAGTTATCTCACACAAGCTAGCCACTTGTGAATGACTAACCGTAAGAAACTTCAAACAGTTCAGACAAACCAATTGGAGAAGAAGTAGTCAATGTTCCTCAAAAGAGATTAAGAAAGCCTTAATTCTAAAAACGCCCCGTTTACCTTTTAAATCACATATATAGATATTACGATTAAGCACATTCCGGTTATGAATGACGGTTTGTTGAACTTTCATGTCGATCAATAACTCCAACATTTTTCAAACGACACGTTAGGATCACGGAGTAGAAAACACAACACAGCGTGAAGTGACCATACGGATAGAATACATCGTCCCTGATTTTTCACAAGTCCCAAACTAAGCGTAAAACCGAAATCATTGTTACATACGACTCTAGATGCTAACACTACCCATGGAAGTTACTTGTGTGTTTACCTTTTGTTCCCATTTTCCTATTTTCCTCTAGATTTTTTTATTTTTGTGAGAAATGAATTTCTTCAAATTCTCGTTTCGATAACTTTTATTCCGATAAAGATACAAAGCTAAGTCGATAATTAGTTGTCCATCTTCTCTCAAGAACCATTGTCGTAAAAATGAGGTCCACATCAAGGAATTTTATTACTAACTTTTGACTTTTTCAATTTTCATCTTTTTTTTTTTTTTTTTTTTTTTTTTTTTTTTTTTTTTTTTTTTGCACTTATACTTTTATTTATATGAGCTATGAACTACGGAGCTTCACGGGGTAATTCCAAGACTATAGGCTTCATGAGATGAGAATCCCGGCTGGCTAGGCTAAGACCTCATTCAATCCCGGCTAAAGATCCAAGGGTCCGATCTCGACACCGCAGCTCACAACTTTACTTATTACTTTTCACTTATCACTGATTTATTTTTTTATTACGGATCCTTGATGTGTACCCAATTTTTAAAACAAAGATTCTTTAAAGAAGATAAAGAACTAACTATCGCCAAAAACTCAACATCTCTAATTATTATTAGACAAATATGGGGTGAAACAATTTTGTGGGAACAAAAAGCCATAAGTACCTTCGATGGGCTCTAAAGAGAACCAACTACTCCACGCTTAGCATCTAAACTCATAAGTAACTCTATCATTTCTCGATCTCTGCAAATTTAAAATCCCAAATAATGAGATCCGCAGATGCTTAGCCGATAATTTTTAGATTATCTATGGTTAAGGGAACAAGCTAGGGCTCAACACTCCCGGTCAAGTCAGAATTCTATTCCTACTCTCACCAGCGGAAAGTCAACAAGGTGTCAAAACATATATTAACTTAGCAAATGCTTCGTCTTATGAAATAAAGTTATGCATATTTAAAGTCACTCAGGAAAACTTGAAAAATCTTTGCCTTGTGAGCTAGAATTCGCATTTTATAGCTTCTAATCTAAGAGACTAGCAAAACTTTTCAATCAAAAAGACTTGGCAAAAGCTTACAAAAATTTTTAAAATTTTCTCATTTTTGCACAATTTTTCATTTTTTAAGGAAAAACGGGGTTGCGAGAGAAACACAACAGAAATAAGCAAGTGCGGTCAAATCAAATCGAATATTACCCTACCCCAGACTAGAACGAAACATTGTCCTCAATGTTTAAAGCAAGGGTATCACGAAAATCTAAAAGCCGTTTATTAAGTATGCTAGAAGATAAACGTTAGTCGATAAGATTAGGATATCGGATTTCCATCAGCATCGATCATGAAACTCGAGTGGAGAAATGACAAACTTCGAGCACGAGAGTCTTCATATCGGGAACATCCTAAACACAACATCACAAACAACCAAACACGAGAAATCGAAGAGACAGACCCCTTCGCGTCACTTATTAGAAAATAGAAAGAAGATAGATGGATAAGCATGGGGTGCCTCCCACGAAGCGCTACTGTTTTTGATCACCGAGTCGCTAGCCTGACTCGTCCCCGAATTCATTTGTCCTTGGGGAAGAAAGTGGTAGAGATACCAGGGTCAAAAACGGTGTCCTCATTCCCGAAGGAATGAGACTGGGTGGTGGGGAAGAAAATGTCGGGCATCAGCACATAAGGTATAACACGAAAGAATGATCCATCATCCGGTGGTTTTGCGGGTGGACGAAGGAATGACGGATCAAAGTGAGAAAACTCCAAAGAAGATGGGAGCTTATGGTAAGGAGGTGAAAGTGTAACAATGAAGGCATCCAAGTGAGGATCCTTATCTCGAAAAACGGTTTTAGCATAAAGCTCATCTGTGTCTAATATCCCAGGTTTAAAGATTTTGTCTTCACATGTGGGCTCAACGGGATAAAGGATGGTGGACTCATCAGAAGAAGGAGAGTCAAGAGAACCATCAAGAACAACCATAACATCCTCAATACCCGGTGGTATTGGGTCATCAATAGGTAAGTCGATTTCTTCCATATCAGAATCACGTGGCGGTTTATCAAGAATATCGTCTTCAACCATTTCAAAATCAATCTCCATAATAACCTCAGTGTCGGATTCAATACTTTCTTCAACATCACATGACGGGAGAGAAAGGTCGGAAAACAGAGGTGGGACAAGTGGTGTGCTCTGAGAGCTAGCAATATCCACCACTTCCGTTGTGGTCTCTGAATCGGACTCAAAATCTTTGTCGAAAAGAGGATTAACTTCGCAAAAGGTGTAGTTGTCCTTGAATTCAAAGAGTGGATTTGAGAAAATCCCGGAAGTAACCTCGGAGATGTCAAGAGAATCACATAAAAGCGAATCACAATCACTATCAGATATATCCTCGGACTCACTTGGGATTGGGTCAAGGCTCTCAACACAAGACGATTCCATTTCCGGAATAGTGCTAAGAGGCTTGTCCCCCATTATGAGAGAGTCAACGGGATCAACAATGTTTGAAGAAATCGAATCATCGACCTCTTCCAATACGATATCACTTCTCTCAACCGACGTGAGTGAAGGGGAAGAGTCGGAAATAAAAGGCTCAGAAACGGGAGTGGGATTGCCACTCGGAGGAGTATAATCGTCATCAGAATCAGAATCGTAATAATAGGTAGTAGGACGATGTTGGATCACTTTCGCGGCCTCTTCAGCTAATAATTCACGATAAGTCTTCTGATTAGGATCTCTTTCTTGAACAGGTTCATGAAGCAATTCTTTTAGTTCTTTTAACTCTTGTAATATATGAAGAAAACCTTGGTGAAATTCTTGATTATCTGACGGATCTTGTGGTTGAATTTCTTGGTATTGTGGAGGTGGGTTATAAGCATAATCGTAAGTATCACAAGGAACTTGCTCATAAACAATAGGATTCTGCATCTGACAATCGGAATTAAAGTGCGGACCTCCACAATACTCACAACAGTATGATTGTTGTGACGAATACGGGTAAGGTTCATAACCAAAGGTTGAGTTGTTAAATTGAACTTGACAATGAAAACCTTGGTGAGGACCACCACAATACTCACAAGATTAGGATTCTGGCTCATGGTACAAAGGTTGGTTGGGAAAATTGGTTGGCTCATAGTCAGGATTATGGTGAAACTCGGTTCCTAATTTTCCATTGCTACAAGCAAGACAATTCCCACCATATTCGGGTCCGCTGCACCATATACACACGAGCTGATAAATTGAAGAATTATTCGTGATAGGCTCGGGAGTCACTTCGGGCTCAGAAACATATTCCATTTCCCTCACCGGAGAAGGAGTAGGAATCGAGGGTTCATCAAGATTATATTTCAAAATTTTGGACAAGGCTGCAAATTTTTCAACGTTGTTAAGAAAAGCACGACGTTCAAAGAAATCGTCTCCGTCAGAATTAAACATATAGAGGGTAAAAGAAAAGAATTATCGGGTTAAGAGGATACAAGAAGAATATTTTTGGGTTTTTAAAACAAATGTTGAAAAGGAAAATCTTTTTGGGTTTTTATAAAAGGGATATGTACAAATATCAACGATAACTTCACGAGGAAGGATCTTCAAATGCACACGATACGAGACGGAATACGAAAACTCGCTACAAGCCCTCCCCGGCAGCGGCGCCAAAAATTGATTTCATTGGCAGAGACAACGTCAAGCTTGACTCACACAAGCTAGCCACTTGTGAATGACTAACCGTGAGAAGCTTAAAACGGCTCAGACACTGACCAATAATAAGAAGTGTAGTATATGGGTAACTCAAACGTGTTAGGTTTGAGCACCGAGATCGTTCCGAACGAGGGTTGAATGGAATTTCCAACTCACGTCTCAATAATCGGGATTTGAATAAGATAAGGGGCATAAAATGATATATTCTAAACTACGGGATAAGGAAAGCATAAGGAACTAAAATCTATGGGGAAAACCTAATAACTATGGCAAACTACGCAATTCTACATAAAAACGTAAAAACGGAATTTAAACGAAACGCTAAATAAAAGCAACTACGTCTAATCTAACTCCTAAAAATAACCTAAAACTACTTTTATACTAGAAATGATATTATAAAACTAATTATGAATTAAAACTATTTTTTTAGGATTTTTCTTGATTTTATTAGAATTAAAAACTAATTATTAACTCTAAAAATAAGACTAATTATCTAAAAATTATCAAAACAAAGGGAAAAATTATGAAATTACTTTCTAAAAATCTAAAATATCATAAGAGACTTTTCAAAACTGTTTTTGTAATTTTCTGATTAATTTTCTATTTTCTATGAATTTAAATCTATTTAAATCTAATTTAAAATATGAAAAATACCAAATAAAAGAGGAAAAATAGGGAAAAATATTTTTTATGCTTTTTATATTTTTCTTAAACTGTTAAAATTGAAAAATTATTTTTTTGTACTTTTTCTCAATTAATTGCAATTAAAACTAATTAAAAAGACTTAAAAATTGAATTTAATCTAGAAAAATAGCAAACAGTAACTAAAAATTATAAAAACTTCAGGAAAATTCTAAAACATTATTCTAAAGCTGATAAAAATATAAAAAACATGGGCTTATTTGGGAAATATGAAGGCTGCTATGTAAATGATCCTAAATAAGCACTTATTAATAAGCAAATAAGCACTACACTACACCAAACTGCTACAGAAGCTACTATATCCTATAACTACTCTAAAGAAACTTATGTAAGCTAATCCTAACCTCTAAAGTACTGATCACCAATGATAAAGCTAACTGTCACTATAAGCAAAAACAGATATGGACCCTACTTTCTAGCACTTGCAACTGCTGATCCAATAAGCTTAAGGGAAGATCAAAAGTGGTAAGCTCAACACAACCAACCAGAGATCATTTATGCAAATAAGCAGCTAATAAGGACAAGTAAGGAAGAAATTAGAGAGCAAAACAAAAGTGGACAATTGTGACAGTGGGCTGATGCAGAAACAGATAAGCAGGTACCCTAGTTTGAGCTTATTTAACTACTTATCCAATAAGCAAATGAGAAAACCAGATAAGTGGTCTTAAAGACCACCTAGCCAACTGCAAATAGACCAAAAATTAGACCCTGACTAGCTAAAACAAGCACTGTGCACCTGCTGCTAATTCTGCACAAAATGGTTTTGACAAGCAGTTTTGACTTTTTGAAACAGTAATGAAGTTTGACTTATCTGAGATTTAAGATCAAATACAGGACTGATAATGATGAAATAAGATAAAAAGGAAGCAATGCAAGCTAGATTATCAACTTTTACATCTATAAGCAAGATCTTAATGACTGATTCCAACAGTTGTGAAAGCAAGAACAGTTGCAAGATAAATTTGACTTTTGATGAGGACAAGCATAAAACAAGAACAACTATTGATTCAGATAACCATAACAAGCTAAAAGCAACCTAACTACTCCAATCTTTGAACCTCTATCACAGTTTAAACAAGCAATCCAAACACCCCTTTAATCTAACTGAATTGCACTTCTACTTTGAAAACTAATGAATTCTAAATAAAACTGGATGTGATTACTCAAAATAACTCAAAAACTTAACATTATAACAAGTTGAAAACAGATATGCATCTAAAACTGATTTGACTTGTAGGATTGACTTTACTTGACTTTTTTGCTAAAGCTGAAATTGAGAGAAGATAAACCAATTATCAGCTCACATAAGCTCCTAAAAGCTTATGTGAGCTCTTATTAACAGGAATTAAACCTACAAACTCAGATAAATCTTAATCTCAAATGACAAATGAGGTTTACTTTGAAAAACAGAAATTGCATTTAATAAAATGGTATTACATCATTAAAACTAAAATTACATCTAAATCTACATTTAAAAGCATGTAAATTAACAGAAACAACAATGATCAAAATTTCTCTAAAGCAGGAGAAATTGGACGAATTATCTTGTGACTGAAAGGGAGTATTTAAAGCCCAGCTGAGGTCTTGGGAAGGTTCTGGGACTTCTAATCTGAGCCTTTGATCTTCATCTCATGTCATCATATCCAATCTCAGCCATAGGATCATGTAGGTGAGGTGTTTAGACCAATAAGATTGCTTCATTTGTCCAGCTGGCATTCTTGTGGGTCACATTTCTGACAAGGTGGCAGTAGCTTCTAGAAGGTGGGGAGATGCTTAGTACAATGTTGGGTGTTTGGGATTGGTTAATGGTGTGGGTAATTTGGTGGTGTTTGGGATGGGGAAGACAAACAGGGGTGAGGGCGCGTTTGGTTTTATTTTAATGTTGTTTAAATGCTTTGACCGGGTGTGGGTCTTTGACCGGGGTAAAGATCGGGTCAAAGGTAGTGTTTCGGGTTTGAGATTATTAACGGGTGAAGGGATTTTGTATTGGGTTGGGATTTGATAATGGACGGGTGGATTGGGTATTGGGCCGAGAGGTGGATTTGTGTTGGATTAGTAATAGGATTGGATATTGGGTATAACTTGGACTAGGGATTAAAGTTGTAACCATGGTAAGTCTTAAGGACCAAACTTGTATAAAATGAAACTTTAGAGACCAAGGTTGTAAATTCTGAAAATGTGAAGGTGTAAATGATAAAGTGGAGGGTAAATTAGGTAATTATGGAAAAGTGAGGGTGTTTTGTGACAATTTGGGAAAGTTGAGGGATTATTTGTGAAAAAGTGGTAAAATGAAAGGTGTAATGTGAAAATGTGATATAATGACGGTTTTACAGTGAAATCTCCCAAACCAAGTCCCGAACTCCGCATTTTGATCTTTTGAGAACCAAAATCCATAAAACTGCATCCCGGCATCGGCTTTTTCACACTTCTCTCTCTCGTGCTCGGTTTTTCTTCGGTTTTGGCTCCTTTTTGTGTGTTTTAACATATCCGTACCTGCACAAGCACAAACTCAAGAAAACCACAAATATTAGCAATAAAAGGCTTTTTCTTGGTTGTTTTGGGTTTATTTTGACAATGAAAAGGTATGTGTTTTAGCACATACCAATGAGCATGAGGATCATCCCGCTCAAAACCATAGAATTGACTTGAGGTTACAAGATTCAGTAACCCGGTCTTGAGTTCAAAATTTTCAGCCACAATGGATGGGATAACAATAGCATCTCCATACCCGTTGATGGGTGCCTGGAGAAGCTCACACATAGGACTTTCTTCCGCCATGATAACGGAAGTAGTGTGAGCAGTCCGGATCTCAGATCCGACTGATGGAGCAGAAAGTCTACGAACACGCCTTCTTGGAATCTTGACAAGCTCACAAAATGGGCTTACAGATCTAGAAGAGCGAGTGCGCATACACTAGAGTAAACTCTAAGAGACCTCAGAGTTAAGGAGAGGAATGGGAATTATGAAAATGAATTATGAAAATGGGGTAAGAAGAATCTTTTTTGGGTTTTTCTGGTATTGAAAATTAGATATAACAACAAATCCAATTAAAACAAAATCGAGGCAAAACAATAGTGAACTTAAACCAATAATCACAAGATGAATGGCTTCTTTGAAAAAGGTACACCACTCACAAGGACACAAAGGCAAGTTTTAATCTTTGGTTCGGGAACTTATTATGGTCGTACCCCCAGTTAGGTAGTACACTGCCTTGGTTTGCGGTGGTAATCTTTTATGTTGTTATTATTAAACAAAGAAAACGACAAATCTTTTTGTATTTTTATCTTTGATACATATATAGAAACAAAAGGAAAATATTTTTGTGTTTTATACGTTTTTGGATGTTTTTGGGTTTTTGGATTTTTTTATAAGAGAATATAGATATATATATATAGATACAGATGGATGGTATGAACAAGGAGTGAATATTCAAATCACTAATCTGCTAAACGGAAGATAATTAGCACAGTTCCCCGGCAGCGGCGCCAAAATATGATTCGTGCTAAACCGTCAAGTTATCTCACACAAGCTAGCCACTTGTGAATGGCTAACCGTAAGAAACTTAAAACAGTTCAGACACAAATGCAATGAAGTCCAGGAGAGTATAGTGTTTCCCCAGGTCGTTATGTCCCAACGAGCTGTGCGAGAATAGTCAAACGTGTAGTGATCGAGAGAATTTGAATGGAAAAAGGATTGTGATTGATTATACTAAAACAAAAAGTATATAAATTACAAGGGCTTAAATGCAAATTAAAGAAAATTAAAAAGATAAAATATATTAAATAAACGCTATCACTATTTTTAAACTGATATTTTTGATTTTACTTTTATCAAACTTAAATTAAAAACTACGTGACGTACAAAAGAAAATGTGAAACTGAAGCAATATTAATCCTAAAAATATGAAAATGACATTTCTGCAAACCTAATGATAAGAGAAAATTTTTAGAAAAAGAAAATTATTTTTATAACTATTTATCTAATTATTATTAATTAAAAACTATTTTTACTTATTTAATAATACCCTAAAATACAAGAAAATATGAAATAAAGCTAGAAAAATGAAATTATGACTTGGAAAAATCTAAAATAACTAAAGAGAATTTTCAAAACTATTTTTGTATTTTTCTGATTATTTTTCTATTTTCTATGAATTAAAAACTATTTTAAACTAATTAAATTGCTAAAAATTACAAATTAAACTATGAAAAATCTGGAAAAATATTTTTTTGACTTTTTATATTTATCTTAACCTAGGAAAAATGAAAACTTATTTTTTTGAAACTTTTCTGAATTAATTGTATTAAAAGCTAATTAAAATTACCTAAAAACTGTTTTAAATGAAGAAAAATAGCAAACTGACCTAGAAAAATATGAAAAATTCAGGAAAAGTCTAATTTAATATACTGAATCTAAGAAAAATATAAAAACAGTGGCTTATGATGTAGAATATGAAACTGCAGTGCAAGTGCTTGTAAATAAGCACTTTGAAATAAGCCAAAGGAGGACAATAAGCTACCAAACTGATACAGAAGCTATAATAAGTTATTACTACTCAAAAGAAACCAAATACAACTATCCTAAACCTCTGAATTACAAACTGCTATGATTTGATTGTTTGAAATCCAAGTGCAAAAACAGGTTTTGACTACTACTTTTTAGCTAGAAAATAAGCTACTTAATAAGCTGAGACTCAAAACCAAAAGTAGGAACTTGAAGGAGACCTGGCTAGCTGCTTGTAAACCAAAATCCAGACCAAGACAAGCTCTTATGAGCTTGTGACAAGCACTGCACAAAACCTGTGCACACTCAGTATACACCGAGTGTGTACAGGGGACTTATGCCCATTTTAACAAGCTATTTTGAAGCTTATAAAAAATTACTAAAAATCTGCAAAAATCACAATAAGAAACTAGACCAGTTGAACTAGAAAAACCCACAATTTCACTGAATTTGCTCCAATAATGAAGCTATGAAAATTCACCCAAGTTGGGTACAAATTGATATTTTCAACTATTTTGACTTTTGACAGTTTTAAGAAGTTTGACTTTAATGAACTTTGAGCTCAATTTGTGGACTGATTGTGATGTATTATGATGAATTAAACCTAAAGCAAGCTATGTCTATGTATTTTAAACACAAAACAAGTTTTTGATTTTACAAAATCCCAACAGTTAAGCAATTAAGACAGATTCTTTACAATTTTGACTTTGAGAGTGTGCAGACACAATTTTATGACTAGAATGGTTTCCAAATGACTAAAGAAATGTAAACCAACTGATCTTAACTACTGCACACCCTTCTAACACATATGTGCCACAAAATCCAAACACCACTTTATATAGCTGATTTGCAATTTAAACTGAGCTAAACAATAAACTGGTTTGTATTATCACTTAACTGAGTTTAATTACCCTAATTAACACTAAATAAACAGGTAAAAACTAATATTAACCACAGATACAGATTATGCAGTGATATTGAAAATGAACTCACATTTGGTCCTAGCCACTATGGCTTGAGATTAATCAAACACAGAACCATTAACCTATTTATGTCAACCCAAATCACTCTAATTCAACCCATTTCCATGCTCTGCAACACCCATATCCATTACCATTTCCAATTTAAGCTCCAGTTTGACTTTTGTTGACCATGTGACAAATTTGCTTGAAATTGATTGATAAGCCTACAAAAAGCTATAAGTAGCTTATATAAGCTTATTTGAACTTAGGAATAAGCTATTTGAAGCTTGAACATAAGAGTTTGAAACTGAAATTTGCAACAGTGAACTTGAAAACATGAATTGATATTAAAACCTTGAATTGATACTAGAAAATAGATTACACTGATAAAGTTACTTGAGTTTAATACATTGAAACAAAAGATTACAGTTTTACACTTAAACTAAAACATTTGTATAAAAAACGACATACATTAATTTAAAAAAAACTAAGTACTCTCCTTCTCTCCTTCTTCTGCTTCTTTTATACACCAAAATGACTTCTCTCTCTCCTCTGAGCAAATCCCACTTGCTTTTCTGACCATTGGATGGCTTGAGCTCTTTTTAGCCATTGATTTGGTTTTTGGCGGGAAAGAGATATCTGCCAGTGGTTCCCATAGTTTAGACAGGGAAAGGAGCATTTAATGTGGCTTTGGAGGGTTGTGGTTGGAGGGGACAAAGTGTGAAGTAAGGTGAGCTAGAGGTGGTGTTGCAGAAAAAGTGGTGGAGGAGAAGGGGGGTGGTTTGGCGGTTTTATTTTAAACCGTGGGTAGTTTGGGTAAACGGGTTGGATCGGGTATAAAGGTTTGGGCGGGCTGGATTAAAATGGTATTGGGCCAAGGTGTATTGGTTTTGGACTTAGGATGTAATATGGACCCAAGTAGTAATGTAAGGACCAAAAGTGTACAATACTGAAAATCCAGGGACCACAAGTGTAAATCTGAAAATGTAATTCAAGGGTTGAATTTGCCAATCTTTAATAGACCAAGGGCCAATTTTGACACTTTTGAAATTCCAAGGATTAAACATGACCATTTTAAAATCCAGGGACCAAAACTGAAATTTCTCAAAACTTTTGGAACTTTTCACCAAAGGATTAATTATGACAATTTATGATTCCAAAAGGACCTTTGGTGACTTTTCTTTTAAAATAAGTGCATAGGGACTAAATTTGACAAGTTTTGAAAGTTGAGGGACTGAAACTGCCAATTATGCAAACTTTGCTCGTTTTTCATCTGATTTTAAACATTTTGCATCTGAAACATATAAAATGCAATTTTGAGATATTTTCAGTATTTTGATGCATTTCTGAGCATTTTTAAACGTTTTGCAGTTCAAATTTGACCAAAAATGATGAGTATTTACACACTCATCAAAGCACATAAGTCAGTTTCTAAAGTCATTGCTTAGTCACTTTGCTCAAACCGAGACTCCCCTAAATGTTTTTCACATTATCCTCATCTCTTATTCTCTTTATCCCTCAACTTGCTTCCTATTCGTGTGATATAATCCCATGCAAAACACACTTCACGTATAACACCCAAACTCACAAAACAAAACACTCTCATGTTCCTTTGCCTCTTGTGACAAGTCAAGAAGAACAAGCCAAATTCTAGGAGATCCATAGCGTGAACAAGCCATCCAAGAGTCCCTCTCTTATCCTTGGTGTGAGCACAAACAAGCCACAAAGTCCTCTGACCCTCACCAAGTCTACAGACGAGTATACACCCTACCTTTTAATGTGTTGTAAGTCCCTTCCAACACTTAGTTAAATTTTGAATACCTTAAGTTGTTTTATAACCGGTTACGCTAAGCTTTCCATATATTTTACCATTCTCTCGTTAAACTTGAACCAATAAATATGCTCACTTGAATCCTAACATGACTAAAAATGAGTTGGTACACTTGTTATTAACTTATAACAACATATACACATGTTTTATCACATGTTTTGAAGTGCACTTAAACAAGTCTATAAAACTGTCTAAGTTATATCACTCAACAGATATGGTTTTGTCACTTAGAAATGGTCTCGTAAAACTATGTTCAAACGTGCACAATACCAAAGAAACTGTGTAACTCACTTCTCTTTACACTAAAAAAATATGAGGTACCAATAAGTCACTCATACAAGCTCATTTGATAAGTTTTACAAGCTAAAAGCTATGCTCTATCACAACAGTTTCAAAACCTTTGTAACAAGCTTAACAGGCCTTAAGGCAAATTTAAATATAAGTTGTTTTGTAAATTGATTTTAGTCTATAATAAGCTCATAAACAAGCCCACCAAACCCTAAGTCCATTGGATCAATATAAGTATCATTGGGGCCGTAAGTTTTGTCTTAAAGCCCAATAACTTAAAAATAAGCTAATATAAGTTAAAAAGCTATTTTATAATCTTCAATAAACTTTTGAGAATATAATATGCTAAAAGAAATGATAAACTTTACTAAGAGTGAGTTTTGGACTAAAAATGCAAACTATGCTAAACTTAAGGGTTAAAAGTGTAACTTTCAGAAAATAAGGGTATGAACTGCCACATTTGTAATTTGAGGATACAAACTAATTAAACATGTAATTTTGGAAGAGATTGGACTTGGAATGTAAAGATATTTAACTTTGGACTATTTTTGCAAATTATTATAACCTTAAGGACTAATTGTGTAATTCTACATAAAAGGGTGTCAAAACTGCCATATTTGTAATTTAAGGTTAGAATATGAATATCTAAAAATCAAGGGTGATAAAATGTCATTTTTGAAAGATATAAACCAAAAATGTATATATACTAAAGTTCAAGGATTAAAAGTGTACTTTTCTATAAACATGTATCAAAACAGCCATTTTGATAACTTGAAGGTAAAAATTGACTATTTGGAAATCCATAATGATAAATGATCATATTTGAATACTTTGAGCCAAAAATATAATTTTACCAAAGTACAGGGACTAAAAAATTTAAATATCCACTAAAAAGGTCTAAAATGTAAATTTCTCATAACTTGAAGGTTCAATCAGTAACATTATGATTTTACCTTTGGTAGAACCGGAAGCAGCCTCTCTACCTTAGGTAGGGGTATGGCTGTCTACGTCTTAACCTTCTCCATACACCGTGGAAGATGGTATTTGGACCCATAACCCGTGGAAGACGGTATTGGGAGTTACTTTACTTTACTTTTTTATACTAATGATGTATGAGGCCTATCCTAAGAAGAAGACCAAACAATTATTTTAAGCTTATCGTCCACCAACTTTTGAAGAGACCACATTCACTGAATCTAAACACATGAATATAAGCTAATATTATTCATAATATAGTTTTTGAGCTTTAAGCATTTTAAGCATCTCAAACAATCCAAACCACCAAAATCTGAGTTTTCCTTATTATCCAGGTTGTGTGTTGGATTCGTTCCTAAGTTGCACTTGATATCACTTGCTTGCCTATACACCCCCCAACTGATGTAAGTTCATAGTGCCACTTTTATATGTTTTACAAACTCGTGGGGAGATACATGCTTCAAACAAAACACAAGTCATTTTATGTATGCTATCCTGAATGTTATTGCATAAGACATACTGTTGCCCCTATAAAGCCCCTCATAGCATGAACCTTAATCACTAGCGAGTGAACGCGAATATTGTGAATAGATCTATTGGAGGTTGACAGCCCTTTTGAGCTAGCTAGATAGATAACCATTTGTTAGCCAGATTGATAGCCAAATGCACATTACTAGGAGAATGGCAAGCTCCTACCCCAAGGTCCCCCTATGTTATATCACACCCGTTAATGTTTGAGTTCATGAGACTTATGGCAAAATGCAACCTGATTTACTATTACTTATCTTGTGTTCAAGTGATAACTAAACAAAAACACTATGGATTCATTCAACAATTTTGTTGACTTTTTAGCATGTTTATCTTAGGTAACTGAAGCAAGATTCAAGGCATGGAGTGGGAAAAAGACAATGAGTCTTTGGTGTAAACATAAATTTTATCAGTCATTTCAAACTCATATGTCATTTATAATTTGCTAGGCGACTCTTTCGTATTTGAATTGAATAAAAATGACTTTCAAAACGTCTCTTTTGAGTCGTTTTCTATGATTATGACTGTGATCCTCTAGGTAATTACCCAATTAGTCTTCCGCTGTTAAAATGAAATTTTGGGGGTGTTGCAGATTGGCATCAGAGCCATGGTTATAGAGAACCGAGTGTATTTAAACACTGGACTATAACTATGTTTTTCAAAACGGACCAGTTTACACTACATCACCTTAAGCCCTCCGTGCCTACGTATTTTCAACACCTTGTTAAGGATGTTGCCCCCCCCCCCCCCCCCCGGACTATCTCTTTATGAGTTTGTATACTTGATTTTATAGCTTGCATATACTAAATGACTGGGTTATTGCAATACTATGTTCTCATCCCCACACCACACCCCCTCCTCGTCCGAGGCAGATGTGGAAAACTAGAAGGGGGGTTGAATAGTTTTGCCAATTTTAGATTAGTTTCAAAAACTTTAGATTCGATGTTATGTGAAATCGTATGGATGAAGAGAAAGTATAGATCTAAGAGTAATGCAAGTAAAGAAAGCAAGTAAAGTAAAGGATAGAAATGACACAACCGATTTATTGTGGTTCGGCTACAAGGACACCTTCCTTGCCATACTCCACTCCCCGAGTCACCTACTCGAGAGTTCAAGCATTATGTCAACAAACTCCTTCAACTTGGCGGAGAAGCCTTCACAACGTTGCTTACACTTTTTCTGGTACAAAGTTAAATACCGAGTCCGTAACACGGAGGACCAAACCAACACTACTATAACACATCAAATATGTGAAATATGAAATACAAGATCTTCGCTACATAAATCTTGTGGAGGAACAAATCAATCAAGGACCCTTGCTTGGATGACTTGTAGAATGCTCGTGATCTCGCCTTAGAGAAGGACCTATATGAGAATCACAATAAAAGAAAGAAGAACTACTCTCTAGATCAAGTGATCTTTTGTTAGAAGAGTGTAAGAATATATGAGAGAGTTTGTAAGAAGAGGGGTGAGTAAAAATGAAGAAATGGCTCTCTATTTATAGGCAAAATTTTGCCACTGTTGCGCGGATCCCACAGATCCCTTGCTTGAGGGATCTGTCTAGTGTAACTTGAGGGATCCGTGAGACGCTCCTGTTTGCCCATGGGTTTTTGGGTTATGGGTCATGGGTCCTAGATTATGGACCATGGGTATCTAAATAGATACAATGTATCTAATAGATGCAATGCATCTAGACAATGGGAATGGGTTAAATCCATGGGTTATGTATATGCTCCATGGGTATGGGTCATGTGTTGTGGTTTTTACCCATCCTAATAAACTATTACAACAAATGAATTATTACAACAATTTGTTTTAAATGACTATATGTAGATGCTTTACAAAAATAACATGTATCCTTATAATTTTACTTATGATAACATTATATTTGTTATCAACAAAACACAAAGAGATCGCTAAATATTAATAAACGTTTTTACGGTTTATTTGTATTAAAAGCATATATTAAGGACACTCTATCCTCCACTACATCCCCAGTACCCCACGGTGCATCGACCCTCGTAGTGTCGAGAGCCTTGTCTAGTGAGACAGAGCCCTTTGAAGAGGGAGAAGCTGTTCCTACTCCCCCAATTTCACCTATGGCATCAACTGGCAACCCAGTTCCCCGTCATCAGATGATCGGATTGTATAAACTTGGGAGTGGACACGTGCCCCTAGAGCAGAGACTTACCTGCCTACACTACCACCCCCACAGGTCTTTAGAGGCCGACGAGTTAGGATTCTCCAGCCTTACCAACCCGAACCATTTATGAGGCTATTTAGGAGGCACCCAAATGGTCCTATCAAGATACACACTCCTCGCAGAATAGTGCGAGCACCCAGGGTCCCTGTTGCACCACCCCCACCATCATCACCCACATCACCTCTGGACATGTTTGGATCATCACCACCCTCTTCCCCTAAACATGACATGTCACCACCACCAGTATCACCTCCACCACCGCCAGTTAGGTTGGACTACCTCTTTGATACATTTACTTAGACTTACCCATTGGCACATTTACAGGTCACACCTCCCACCTCACCACCGAATGATGCATTATCCCTCACCTCTTCATACATGCCATTTCCACCAGGTTTCTTCCCTCCGGGCAGATTCTACGAGACTGGAGAGTCTTCTAGAGCATCAGTAGCCCACACACCCACCGCCATCATGACGCAGCTGGAGTGTCATGCATAGAGGATAGATACACTGGAGACACTTATTACAGAGATGCGAGTCAGACAGCAGACACTACTGGACCAGATGTCAGAGCTCAGGGAGAGTACGAAGTAGACTTCCAGGATTTAGACATGGATCACATCTTGTATAGTTTTGAGGCATCCAGCCTGTTATATGTAACTTAATAAAATACCTTGTATTGTTTTGTTATGTAACACAACATATCAAGTTTAATAATGTTATGTTATGGTTATGGAGTTTTCTATGTATTGATGTTGGTTTATACTTCTATGGTTGTTGTCTTACATTCATGTGTGTTGTGAATTGTATTCAGACATGTCGTAATGCTTATGATTGTGATGGTTCTTTATGTGTTGTGTCTGGGTTATAACTATGGAAATCTTAACCATGAGTGTTTCGAAAGAGAACTTGATGAATGAAGAGAAAGTTGTTAAACTCCAACTGTTGTGAAAGATGAAAATTTTAACTATGAAATTACAGAAGAGAACTTGCTGAATGTAGATAAAGTTACTCAAATACAGCTTTTGTAGATGATGATTCAGTTTGTTCCTTAGTAATCCCATACTAAGTGCTAATCACTCAATATACACACACACGATAATCTCTGGACATGCTGTGATTTTGTGATTTATATAGACGCAAATGGTTGTGATTCCATATAACAACAACATCATTATGATATAAATTTTACTTGAGATATTCCAGCATGGTCATAATAGAAAAATCTAAACTTGTGCCTCCTTGTTGTATTAATAGAAATATGGCATGCACAAGAAGAGCAACTACACCCCACCGACACCGACACCAGCTCCAACCATGACCCTAGAAGATATCTGGAAAATGATAGCAGATGGCGTGGCTGCTGCACTCGAAACCGAAGCAGCTCCAGTGGCGCGTTCAAGCAGTATCAACCGGTCCACTGAAGAAAGCGTGGCAATTATCCCGCGAAAGTGCACCTACAAGGATTTTATGAGCTGCCAACCAGCTTACTTTAAGGGTACCGAAGGAGTAACCAAACTGGCTCGATGGTTTGAGCGTTCTGAAACTGTATTCATGAGGAGTGGTTGCCTTGACAACTGCAAAGCCATGTATGCTACAATAACTCTATTGGATGAGGCCCAATAATGGTGGAATGCTATAGCTCAAACTATGGGTACTGAGGAGGCACATCGGATCTCTTGGTCTGAGCTTAAGCAGAAAATGCTGAAAAAATACTACCCTCGTACCAAAGTCAGGAAACTGGAAGATGAATTTCACCATTTGGTTGTGAAAGGAGTTGACTTAAGAGCTTATAATAGAAGATTCCAAGAGTTGGCTGCACTGTGCCAAAATATGGTGCCAGATCTTGACAGGATATTGGAAAAGTACCTTGAGGGACTACCCTAAAGTATTGAAGGAAATGTTACTGCATCCAAACCCCCTACACTAAAATGAAGCTGACACTCCCTACTATATAACTTAATGCACCCTAGTTGAGTCGCTAGAGCTTGCGGTTGAACTAGCATTTTCTATCTCAAAAATAAGTCATTTGTCATTTAAGACACATCTACTCTAATCCTTTCTCTTTTTATTCGACATCGTAATACAAGTACTCTAAGTGAACCCGGTGTTGGGTTGAGGAGGGTCTCGACACCCAAACAAAACAGACTTATAACGCAACAAGTACTCAACAAGCGGAAGAAAGTACTGCTAAAGAAGTCGATAAATAAACCGACATACAAGCTCTAAAATGAACTAGAATGAGCTGGTACAAAACACCTCTCAATGTGTTTTCTTGAACCCGTAACAACCCTCACAATCCTTTGCGGGTTTCTTTGTACCAAGACCTCAAGGGAACACATAACAATAAACACACCCTGCGTGGGTGTGGCCGGATCGAGACCAACAGCCACCTTTGTGGTTGCATCAGGAGTAGTCAAGCAAGTACCCTATATAGGTTTAGCCTCAACGCAACACACAACAATTCCAGTACCCCTTGCGGGCTTATTACCCGATCCAACGAAAACAGGAGTAGTCAACAATAACTCGAAATAGGTAAGTCTAATACAACATCAGAAGAAGGTGTTAACTTCCTATTTTGACCTGTGGTTAGTCGGGTCAGACCTGACTCGACCCGTATGCTACTTGACTCAAAAGGCCAACAAAACAAGGAACATTAACAGTGGGCACATTTCCAAGATTTAGCCAAATTTTCAGGTTTAGTTGTGATTTTTATTATCTTGCCACACAAATAAATCAACAATAGCAAGGATCATAATGTATTTCTCTTTCAATTTCTTACTCGATTGATAAAAAAATCATTAACAATACCCAAAATATAAGTTAAATAACAATTTATTAACAAAAAAAATAATCATTATAGTCCTTACAAGATGATGGTGATAATGCCGAGTAGGGTGAGACCCAAACAAAGGTACACGAACAATCCTTGGATTTCTATATTCGAGTACAAAGAAATTGACACTTGAATTGAGTGATTAACTACTCAATTTACAAAACCCCTAACTTAATTCAAAGAAACCCTAAATTGATAGAACCCTAATTTTGTGAAATTTGCGTATGATTGATGATTAACGTGTGAACCGAGCCTCTATTTATAGAGTTGGTTTTGGTGAAGAGCCTCTTGACATCTCAAAACCCAGAAATGGTTCACACCCGTTATTGGCAATTGTCACTTTTACCCTAGCCACGCCTCATCCTCTTGTGATATCTAAGAGGTTAGCTTTCTTCTTGAAAGATGATGTAGGTGATAGTGGAGGAGTTGACCTTCAAAAGATGGAAGAAGATTTCCATTTTGATGTTTCTTCTGTGTGTGGCTCAAAAAGAGAGGGAGAGAAGGAGAGCAGATAGAGGAGTGTGGGTGAGAGAGTGGACTATATTGTATTTCTTTAGTTTTTATTTTATAACACAGTACCAATTGTACTCCATGCTCTGTCGATATTCTACGTAAACGTATCTTCCCGGTGCCCGAAAAATATAAAAATTATACTTTTAGAAATGTTTTTGTAAATGTAATAATATATTATTATTATTATGTCGAAATTTAATTATGACAGTTTTGCCGTTATTTTATTGGTGTCGGTATGCGTGCGGTGCCGTGTTTTTCTGAGTTCACGAGATAACCTCTCATTTTCTTTCTTAGATTATCAATGATTGATGAAAAGTGTATATTTCACTTATCTCAATATTTATTTTTAGTTCTGTGTGTTACTGCGTGCTGCAGTGTGCAGGATAACTTCCCAAAATAATGGTTTAAGCTTATGTATACTTAAATTTAACTCAGGTAATAATAAATTTCACATTTACTATAAAGATACTCAGTGGACAAGTATCGTGTGTGCGGTATTGGGTTTTTAAAGAAACGAGATGACCTCTCGTTTTTAAATTCTAGATATCGACATTTGTCAGAAAAATAACCGATTTGAATTTTCTGGCGTAAGAAATATTATTATAATAATCCGAAATTTTACGGGTTGTTATAAATACATATCGAAACCATGACATTAATATGGTATTAATTTACATGCCTAAATATCATGCTCATTGTGACCTACTATTTGATTTGTGGGAAATTGTTTTTTGTAAAATTAAGTGACCTAATTATTGGAACAAGATTTTCATGAAATTAAAAAAATGGACGTAGTGGACACTTGGGATGTACGGCTCACCCCCTAGAACAAACTATGTGGGGGGGTTTAAGGCGGTGCGCACAGTCACGCCAAAAGAATTTCCGGTTACTGCTTCGCGCTGACCTGGTCCTCCGCCTCCTTGCGAGTTGGATTGGAGCTACCGTGAACCATGATGATCACTACAGTGTCATTACTAAAAGTTTTTAAAATAAGTGTTACAAAGTTGTTTTACATGCTTCTTTGTACACAATTTTACCACAATTATATGTATACCCTATGTGTAAATTTTAAGTCTTTGCCAGCCAACCAAGAACACGTGCATTTGGCTTGACCTCTTTGGTCAGACCTTAGGGCCATTCCAACCCATGGCGAATTTTGCTAATTGGTCAGAATTTTGGTGATATTTGCATGTTCTTACTTGGTCGACTTATTTTGAGTATGCTTGGTCAGACCTTGTACCCGAGGCATATGATGAGACTAACCATGCTCTTGACATTATTACTTGTCTACTAATGCCTTGATCAGTCTCATAAGTCTAAGAGTTGCATTTTATGCAATTAACACTCGTCGCTTACCTCTTGCCCTAGTTGTTTACACATTGGTCAGACCTTTGGTAATAAGTGGGAGGTCAAGTTGGATCTTAGTCTTATTAGTAATTAATTGGGTAGTTAATTCTATTAAGAATTAATTATCGAAAATACTAATTATTGAAAATTTTCTAAATTGTAGATGACTATCTCAGTCGGAAACAATTCGGTACTCAGGAGTTTCTTTGAGAAACAAAAACTCACTGGACCTAACTTCATTTACTGGTATCACCAGCTTCGCATTATCCTGTCAGCTGAAGATAAGGAAAACTACTTGGAGCATCCTATTCTTGCTGCACCTGTTGCAGCTCCTGGCCACCAAGTCCCTCCCGAGGCTCTTGCAGCTCACACTGCTTGGGTCAAGGGGTCAAAGGACATTGCTTCATTCATTCTTATGACCATGGAGTTAGAAATCCAACAAAATCTAACTCACCTTGGTGCATATGACATGCTGCAAAAGCTGAAGTCTATGTTTGCTCAACAGGCAGAACATGAACTTCTTCAAACCGCGAGAGAATTTCATGCGTCCAAGAAAAAAGAAGGTCGATCTATAAGCTCGTATGTTCTTAAGATGAAGAGCTACATTGACAACTTTGAGCATCTCAGTCATCCAGTCACTCTGAACTATGGAGTTAGTCTGATCTTGATTGGTCTTTCTAAAGAGTATGACACTTTTGTGCAGAACTATAATATGTACAACATGGGGAAGACAGTGAATGAACTACATGCTATGCTTAAACAGCATGAGCAAACGCTACCCAATATAGATTATGTACATGCACTTCATAATATACGTGCGGGAAAGGTCCAGAGAACCATGGGAAAAATCATTTAAGGCTGCTAAAAGGAATCGAGGGTAGGGTTAGTACAAGTTGGCTTATGCTCCTGAGCATAAACCACCTTATGCTCCCAAGCCTAAGATTCCTCCACCACCCAAGAAGGATAATCCTGCTAAGGATGCGACCTGTCACCAATGTGGTGAAATAGGTCATTGGAGAAGGAACTGTCCCGTGTATCTTGTCGAGTTGATGAAAAAGAAGAAATTATCTCAAAGAGGTAGAACTTCAGGTATTTTCACTATAGAACTCTACTCTTTTCCTAATACATCTTGGGTTTATGACATGGGTTGTTGTACTCACATCTGTAAAACTACTCAGGGTCTTAGGGGAAGTATGTAGCTAGAACTAGGAGCTTTAAGTCTGTACGTGGGCAATGTTCAACGGGCAGGAGTTGAAGCTATTGGCTTTTTTCATTTATGTCTCTATAGTGGATTAGTGGTTGTTTTGAACAATTGTCATTATGCTCCCTCTACTACTAGAGGAATTATTTCAGTTTCTTGTTTTTTTCATGATGGTTTTGTTAATGGTTTTGAATCGAATAATACAATTTTAGTTTATAGGAATAATGTTGTTTATTTTAGAGCTATCCCAAGGGATGATATTTATGAAATTGATATGTCTTGTTCTAAAACAAATGATAGTTCTGTGTTTGCTGTAAGCAATAAAAGAGCCAAGCCTGCCTTGGACTCTACTCTCTTGTGGCACTGTCGTCTTGGACACATTAGCAAGAAACGCATGGAGAAGTTGCAACATGATGGACTTCACTTCTCAACTCAACTGACATTAAGTCATTTGAAAAGTGTGTTTCATGCATGTCTGGTAAGATGGCAAGAAAACCCTATTCACATCAAGTGGAAAGGGCTAAGGATCTACTTGGACAAATACACATCGATGTATGTGGCCCATTTAGAAATGTGTCAAGACAAGGAGCAAGTTACTTCGTCACTTTTACTGACGACTATAGTCGGTATGGTTATGTTTACTTGTTGAAACATAAACATGAAGTGTTTGAAACATTTATGGTGTTTCAAAAGGAAGTAGAAAACCAACTCGGGAAGACAATTAAGTTACTACGTTCTGATTGTGGAGGTGAATATATGAGTCAAGAGTTTTTGGATAATCTAAAGGAGCATGGGATTATTGCCCATCGCACTCTTCCTTACACTCCACAACATAATGGTGTGTTTGAGAGGAGAAATCGAACACTGCTAGACATGGTTCCCTTCATGATGAGTCAAACTACTCTTCCAAAGTCCTGTTGGGATTATTCCCTTGAGTCTGCTGCACGCATTCTCAACATGGTTCCAACTAAGAAGGTTGATAAGACACCATACGAGGTATGGCATGGGTAAGCCCCTAAGTTGTCTTACTTAAAAATATGGGGTTGTGAGGCACTTGTTAAGCGTGATACACTTACCAACCCTGAAAAACTGGAACCCATATCTATTAAGTGTATCTTCGTAGGATACCCAAAGGAAAAAATGGGATATTCTTTCTACCTTCCATCAGAGAACAAAGTAACTGTTGCTCGAAATGCTGAGTTCTTTAAGAATAATCTCTTGGATCAAGAAGCAAGTGGGAGTCTAGAAGATCTTGAAATTATTCAAGATGAAGATACAAATCCTTCTGTAGACACTAGCTTAGGTCATGATGAGGATGATCAAGAAATTGATGAACCTCAAAGTGATATCAATCCCATTCGTAAGTCCGTTAGGACACGCCGTGTTCCAGATCGAATGTGCTTATACATCGATGCTGAGGAACATGAGTTAGGGGATCTTGGTGAACCCAATAACTATAAAGTTGCATTGCTAGATTCTGAATCCAAGAAATGGCTTGATGCAATGAATGTGGAAATGCAATCCATGAAAGACAATGAAGTCTGGGAATTAGTTGAGCTTCCTCCTAACTGTAAAATTGTTGGTAGCAAATGGCACTTCAAAAAGAAGACTGACATGGATGGTGCAGTACACACCTTTAAATCTTGTCTCATAGCAAAGGGCTTCACTCAAACCTACGGGGTTGATTATGAAGAGACCTTTTCTCCTGTTGCAGACATTAGAGCTATAAAGATTCTCATAGCCATAGTTGCATTCAATGACTATGAGATTTGGCAAATGGATGTCAAAACCACTTTCCTCAATGGACATCTTTCTGAAGAAGTCTATATGGTGCAACCTGAAGGTTTTGTTAATACTAAATATCTAACCGAGTATGCAAGCTCAAGCGTCCCATTTATGGACTTAAGCAAGCATCTAGGCAATGGAATAAACATTTTGATGATGAAATGAAGAAATTCGGTTCACTCATAATCAAGATGAGGAATGTGAATATCAGAAAGCTAGTGGGAGTTTTGCCACTTTCCTAATTCTATATGTTGATGACATATTACTCATGGGAAACAGCATTCCAATGAAACAAGATGTAAAATCCTATCTTGGAAAAAGTTTTGCCTTGAAAGATCTAGGAGAAGCTGCATATATTCTTGGAATCAAGATCTACATAGATAGATCAAGACGATTAATTGGTCTATGTCAAAGTACTTACATTGAGAAAATCTTGAAAAGATTTTTCATAGAGAATTCCAAACGAGGAACTATCTCAATGCAAGATGAGCCTAAGTTGAGTAAATCACAAGGTGCTGAGACACCTGCTGATAAAGAGCGCATGCAAAGAGTTCATTACGCCTCGGCTATAGGATCAATTATGTATTCTATGAGATATACTCGTCCTAATGTTGCGTTCGCTCATAACATGACAAGCGGATTCCAACAGAATCCAGGTGAACTTCACTGGACTGCTGTTAAGAATATTCTTAAGTATTTACGCAAGACTAAGGATATGTTTCTGGTTTAGGAGGTGATATGAAACAAGAGCTCAAGGTTTCTTACTACACAGATGTTGGATATCTGACAAATGTTGATGACCTAAAATCTCAGGCTCGATATGAATTCGTTTTAGATGGAGGAGCTGTTGACCGGAAAAGTATAAAGAAAAGTAGTTCTGCAACTTCATCAATAGAAGCTAAGTATATGCTGTTTATGATGCATCTAAAGAGGCTGTATGGATTCAAAAATTAATTTCTGGGCTTGGCATTATTCCCACAATTGAAGAACCCATAAATATGTATTGTGATAATACGGGAGCCATTACTATAGCTAATGAAAGTGGAATCACCAAGGGTGCTAGACATTACTGTGCGAAAGTTCATTATCTTCGAGAAACCATTGAAATGGGTGACGTGAAGATATTAAAAGTTCACACATATGACAATCTAGCTGATCCATTTATGAAGGCTTTAGCATACCCTAAGCATTCTTAATTGACTAGGGATATTAGTTTGATACCAGCTAGTAGTCTCATGTAAATTTGCGTGTAATTAGTATTCAGATAACTTGGAAATGTAAGACAGTTTTACTTTCTGATAAATATAGATACGAGGTATTTGTTATCATATTCATATATTTGTTATTCCATATTTGCATGTTTATTCCATGAAATGATTTTTCATTCTAAATATGTGCATTGTCAGTTAATAATATGGGAATATTGTTATGCAAGGCAAATGTGAGTGTTGGTTATATTCTATGAGAATGTGGATTGTTCCCGCCAAACTCATGTGTATTCACAAGGGATGTATATTGGATACCCCAACTTTCAAACATTTACTTTTGGATCCTTGTCATGAGTAAAATGTTGAAATGGTTTGTTAAGTCATCCTGAGACTTGAGATACAAGAAAGTTCTGTTATGTGTGGATATCACTTTTGTAATTATATGCCAAACGTTGTCCTGAGTAAGGTATTTATAAAATCTATTGTTCGGAGTGATGTAAAGCAGCATCCACAACACTTGTAGTCAATAAAGGATTTGTTACTCCACTTGATTTATGCAGGAGGATACCATGGGCCCTCTACAGAATTAATTAGATAACTGTTTGGCCAAACCCAAAGGGTAATGCAAGATGATTCTTGATTACATTTGGTACATTTGAATTAAATTCTATAACGAGAATCTAAATGGTTAAACTATATGGAATGAGTTAGGATCCATATCCATGGTTTAACGGTAACTATAACAAAGGATGATAAAATCAAGACATAAATGATCATGCTACTGAGAATGATTTATGAAACTATATCTCAGACATCTTTAGTTAAATAGCGAGTGAGGCGTTGCTAGACGTTTTCGTCGTTGGTATTGTGTGTTATCTGCTACTCCAACTCCCAAGTGGGAGCTATTGGAATGTGGAAGTTGGATTAGCATGAAAGGGCTAGAGGTATGTGAGCCTATTGGAGGCACATACTTTAAACACTAGAATACATTTGCGTATAAGCTCAAAGTTACTTGTTTGGACACAAATGTACTAGATAAACAATCTACTTGTCCTAACCTCTTTTGGGTCGATCTAATGGAAGATCTGGAAGCGGATTTTTGTGTCTAGGTTCATAGTTAAGTGATTCGTTGTCAATTATATGTCCAAAAGTAATACAAACGGTTAAGCTTGTATCCCCGGATCGTTATCCACGAAGGATGAATGGAGTTTTTAACTCGTGTCGCGTTTACGTGAATTTGAATAGTGAAATAGGTGAAATAATGGGATTTTATACTAAGAATGATAAAAAAAAAATAGCTAAAAACAACTAAATAGGCAACTAAAACAAATAAACTAAGCAATTAGAGGCTAAAACGCAAAAGGAACCTAAAAACGAGCACGCTCGGGCTAATCTCTAGCTTTAAAAGTGAAAATGTGAAATATTGACCCTAAAAACACAAAACTATTTTTCTACGTGATAAATGACAAAATAAAATTTTAGGAAAAAGCCGAATATTTTTTTGACTTTTTATTTATTTATTATTGATTAAAAACTAAAAATTAGAAAATAAATGTTTAAAAATATCAAAACTATTTGGAAAATTACAAAAATTTTCAGGAAATTACTTTGATTTATTATAAACTTAAGAAAAATAAAAACTTTGAAAAATCACAAGAGAATAAGCAGAAATAAGCTGAACAACTTAATTAGTCTTAAAATGAAAAGTGTATATAAAGGATTTGTTTGTGCAAAAGAAAGCAGGACAAGTCCCAAGGGCGCATTAGTAGAGGGTGTTGATGTTGGTGTTTGTGTGTTGTGTGAGGTGACTGACCCAGGTTCGACCCTGGGTTATGTCACTTTTTTTTGAAAACTTTTTTTTTTAATTTTTCTTTTAACAACTTAAAGAATAAGCTTACACAAGCTTATTAAAAACTAAAATCTAAGAAAACCTTTTGTAATGAAGCTAGAAGAATAGAAATAAGTTGATAATAGCTTATTAAAATGAAACAGTGAAAACAACTAATTTGATGAGCTATTAGACTAAGGACAAGCTACTTAAAAGCTACAATTAAGCTATGATATCACTAAACCTAATCAATAAGCTACTTAAAAACCAGAACAAAGCATAAAACAAGCAATCAAAAAACTAAAACATAAGATAAGCACTATGGACTGTTGTGTCACAACAGCCTATGACACCTACTTTAAGCCCTTAAATAAGCTGGGAAACCTAAAAGCTAGTCCACCAAAGTCCAAAAAAGATGAAGCTTATACTATAGGCTATCTATAGAACAAAATTCAGACCTAGAAGAGTTGTTATGAGCTTTTAGTGCGCTTGTGAAAGTAGTGTATTGAGACTGCAGTATGTCAGATATGCAGAAATACTTTTAAAATCTTTGTGATACCACTCTTTTAAACACAGATTAAGTGTTACACCCGTATCCCGACAAGGTATTATTAAATATTGGTATTGGTCCTTTATGTTATATTGATATTGTAAATTTTTTTATAAGTTACAAGTAAGTAGATGAGTTAGAAATTTAAGTGGCCAATATTGAGAACCTTAGAATAGGGGGACTAAATTTGTTAATAGAGCTAAGTGGAATTAATAAAAGTAAAATAAATATGCTGGAAGAGATATCCAGAATTTTGGATAAACCAGGATAGGAAGAAAGAGAGGTAGAAGGAGAAGAAGATATACCCAAAGGCTTTCAATTGAGTTCAAATTGAGCTTGTGATGGTGATTATCAAGACTATTAGACTCTTAATTTCATACCTGTAAACCAAGTAAGTGTTTTCCCCAAGCTTCATGATGAGGGTTTTGAGTTCTAAAAATTAAAAGTAGTAATAGAAGTTGCCAATTCATGGAAATTACAAATTAAAGTCTCTAATTAAAATTAATTATTGTTTAGGAAGTTTAAGGGAGCTTGTGACTCTACTTTGTAGAAAAACCTATTGAGAAAATTGGAGGTAAGTATGGTGGGTTTATGTATTATTATGATTAATTATGAACTTTTGATTGTATGTTATAGTTTTATTGGAGATTGTAATAGTAGCTTGGATTCATAGCTTTTATATTGTCAAAGTAGTGTAATTATGAAATTGAAGGTATGTTCTCATGTTATAGATGCTCCATGAATTTTATTATGTTGTTAAAGTTTTTATTATGCATATAACCCATGTACTTACTAAGCAATCCGTTTACGTCATAGTTGTTGATGTTTTGTAGGTTCTAGCAAGGAGAATAAGGGTAAGAATCAAGTATAAGATGAACCATACTTAAGCTAGTAGTTGTACAAGTCTTTTGGATCAAGGTGTTGATGTTGGAAGCCCCGAAGAGTCAAGTTTCGTTTTGGTATATTTCGGGTCATATGGTCCTTTCTTCACTTTTGGTTTGTGAATATGTTCTTAGTGTTGTCTAAATGGTTTTCAATTAATAATGTCAAACCCTTGTAGTTTATGGGTCAAGATTATGGTAAAATGATGTTTGGCGCAATGTCATTTGACTTGTTTTGGATGATATGTGTCAAAAGGTTTAATGGTAATAATCTTTGTATGTTATGTTGGGTTAATTGGAATCCTTTATATTGTCCTTAATTGTTTGGTAGTAAAGTTGGGTTTGAAGTGCAGGAATTCTGCACAAAATGTGCAGGTCTGGTCGCCAGAGGCTTCACCAACTTGGTGACCCCGTTTGGTTAAAAATGTTCTGAGCCGTCAGGACAATTCCTGTTTCAGAAGGCATCCTAGTTGAAAGGTGACAGGGTCCCAAAATGAGCTGACGTCGTCGGGTTATAAAACCCCTGAGCCGCGGGTTTAAAGTTTACCCATGATCTGATACTCCATTTAGGGAGGGACGACGTCGCGTAGTGTGAGCGACGGTGTCCACCCGACATGAGGGCATGTCTGAAGCATTTTAAAAAGAACATTTTTGCGTCTTCTTTAGTTCTTAATTCGAGTCTTAAATTAAATAACCAAAATAGCAAGTAAGTTGGTCCAACTTCCGTCATTTTAAAAAGTTCCAACTTTTCAGTTTTGGGGGCGTAACATTAAGGTTAACAAATTGCTTTCAAAACTTATTTAAACTGAAAACAGATGATTTTTGAACTACAAACTATCTTTAAAACCAATTTTCAAACAATTTATAAACCATTTGATCCTTAAAATTTCCCTAGATCAGATTGACTCACACAACTTTTGAACAAAATTTGACTTTTTCTTAAAAACTTGGATTTTGACTTTGATGAACTTTGATTACTTCTAAATTAATTAAAATGATATAATAAGCTATAATAAGACTAATTTCAGCTAAAGTAACCACTTATACACCTACTTTGATGAATATGCAAACTATATTAACTGATATTATGCAAAAATTAAGGATTATAATGAAATTTTACTTTTTTAAAGAAAGACCTATGAAATTAATGACTTGTCTACTCTATATGAACCTATTGTGAGCTGACTTGATTAATTTTGACCTCTAAAACAAGCTTGAGCACAGAAACTAGCTATGATCCTCACACCCCGAAATATGACAGATTTGAATTTTTGTGAACCAAAAGTATGAATTAAGATATGAAACCATAAGACAGATGAATACTAACTTGTTTTAAGCTAATATAATCACAAATAAGCTATATCAAACAACTATTATCAAGGTTACCACAAAATGCTACTTATGACAGATTAGGACAGATTTGATGCAATATGATGAAATAAACTATGAAATGATTAAATTTACTCAAATAAGCTTTAATATGATGCAAATAAGCTAAATGAACATGAATAAGCCATCTATGACAGATCTAAACTATTTAAGCTATGATATGCAATTTTAAGCAAATAAATGGAGAACAAGGACTTACTTGGGACCCTAGCTAAACAAGGGCACCCAAAAGAGAAACTACAAGCTCCTAGCTTATAAATAAGCTAGGTAAACAAGCAATAAGCTCTTCCAAGGTAAGCTTACTTCCACTACCTCACAGTTGACTTTAGTTGACTTTTTGGAATTTTGAGCTTAAAACAAATTTGAACTATACTAAGCTTACAAAAAGCTATATGAAGCTTATATAAGCTTATGAGAACTGCAAATAAGCTTATGAAAGCTTATGAGACTATTTGGACAATATTTTTGTATTTTTTTTTTTTTTTTTTTTTTTTTTTTTTTTTTTTTTGTAAAACAAAAATAAGCTAAGTAACTTGTAAAAGCTTAAATGTAAATTCAAAATGGCTTATGGAATAGTAAATGAAGCTTAACAACAACAACTAATCAATAAAGGACAACTTAAAAGTAAATTTGCCTAAGAATTTAAATGAACATAAACTTTGATTAATTAAGAAAGGTGAATTACAATACTAAAACAGAAATTTAAGAACTACAAGCTTAAAATTACACCAAGAAAATAAATTGACATTAATTTGACCTTAAAATTACACTCTCAACTATGTGAAAGTGAGGGGGTATTTATAACAGAGGTTGAGGGTCTTCTAGGGTTTCTGAGAAGCTCCTAGATGGTCTGATCATAGCCATCTAATCATCATATCACCATTCAATCAATTTGTAGCCCTTGGATCATGTGCCACACATTGGGATTGCCAAGGTGTCATTCTTTGAGTTCTGACTTGTCAGGCTCTTTCTAGAAGCACTTTAAGTATGGGTAATTTTGAGGGGAGCAGGGTAAATGAGGTGGGAGATGATGAATAGTGTTTTGGTAAAAAGGCGCGAAGGGGATGTTTGACATGGTTATTTTATTTTGTTGACTTGGGTGTGGATTTGGGTAAATTAGAAACGGGTCATGGGGTGGTAGTGGTATCCGGGTGGTTTTATTTTAAGTGGTTTGGGCTTGGGGAAGTATGGGCCAAGGTGTAATTGGGTGTTTTGATATGATATAATTTTGGACTTGGACTTAATACTAACATGTATATCCAGATTTAACCATAAGGACCATATTTGTCAACTCAGAATTCTCAAAGGGCCACATGTGTAACTTGGGTAAAAGTTTGGGAGACTAATGGTAATTTAGGTAAGGTGAAGGGTAAATTGGTAGTAGGTGAATAATGAGGGTAATTTGTGTAATTAGGGGAAAGTGGAGGGTAAAAAGTGTAAATTTGGTAAAGTTTAGGGTTTAATGTGTAATTTTGAGAAACCATGATCCAAAGTCCGTAAAACTGATTCCCAGCTTCGGCTTTTGTCTCTTTTCATTCTCGTGCTTGGTTTTCTTCTGTTTTTGTCTTCTCTTTGCCCGTTTGGCGATATCCATACCTACACATGCATAAACTCAAGAAACACACAATTTTAGGCATTATCGGCTCATTTCCGGTTTATTTGGGTCGGTTTTGATAAAGAAAAGGTATATGTTTTCACATATACCATTAAGTGATAAGGCTTGGAAGTAGTATCATGATGTGATTAGGAGTTGGAGTTGATAAGGTTTAAGTTAACTTTTAGCCTTATCAAGTACTAGGGTTTGGAGGTTATATAAACTCCTCATAACTCACCTCCTAACTCATAACTTAACACAGAAAGATACCGAAACTCTACACCTAGTTCCAGCCGATTGTAACTCAATTCGTATCTAGGGTTTTGATTACAATTCATTCACTTCGAAACCTAAACTTGCATCGATTGATCCAAAGTGTTGTTCATAGGTTTTATATTCGGTGTTCTTGGAGTTCCTGATCGAAGCAGAAGCCAAAAGGGTATGTTCGTTTTGCTACAGTCTTGGGCAGAAAGAAGCAAAGCATATAGGGTCTATTTACCCGATATCTGACGAAGCTGGTTTTCTTGGTTCTTGGGAGACTTCTTGTTCTCGGATATCAAAAGCAGTTAGGGGACTGTTTGTTTTGATTTGTAGGGTTTTGAGCTTTAACAATTGTTGTTTGGGTATACGTGATACGACTAGCACTTCGGGCGTATTCGGTTTAACGTGTTTGTGTGAGCACTCGTAGAGGTGATTGTGTTAATCACTAGTTTCTTGTTTTATTTGCGGGTGACTACGAGGGTTAGTTTTCTTGTTCCCTTTTATTTTCGATTTGTTTATTATACGTTTTAAACATGATTACTTAAACTAGATCCATTATCCGCTGCGTACTCGTAGTTAATGGTTAACTTAGATTCTTTAATCCCAACACTTGGTTCATTAATGAATTTATTTATCCATTAAAGCTACTAAGAGCACACAACAAAAGTTTAATTAAATCGAAGAAGTGCAAGGTGTTTAGAATTTTATTAACTACAACTTTAGATTTAATAACGCCCTTCTTTGAACCCTAAGGCAATCAAAAATCACAATAGTAGTAATATTAATAACACATTCGTTCGATATCACTTACTTTTTTCACGCCTTCTTATACCAGTCGATGACTCATTTTGTTGGTAGGCATGTTTAATGTCCTGTAATTACAGAGAAAAAAAAAATTAACATTCGAATTGCTAACGAAGCATATTAAAAGATAAAGATAAGATGAGCCCAGAGTTACAAATAAATGAAAATAATCATAAAATTAATTTATAAATAAATAATAAACCACTCAAGTTACAAAAAATAATGTTCACTTTATATGTAAACTAAGCTTGGGTTAGTTGAGAAGTTATGGTTTTGGTGCAAATAAAGGGTGTATTCCGTTCTGTGCTAAAAGACTTGGATGTGTGGAAAACTAGAAGGGGGGGGGTTGAATAGTTTTGCCGATTTTAAGTTGATTTCTAAAAACTTTAGATCCGATATTATGTGAAATCGTATGGATGTTGAGAACGTATAGATCTAATGATAATGCAAGCAAATAAATAAAGTTAAGGGATAGAAATGACACAACCGATTTATAGTGGTTCGGCTACAAGGACACCTTCCTTGCCCTACTCCACTCCCCGAGTCACCTACTCGAGAGTTCAAGCACTATCCTTCACTTGGCGGAGAAGCCTTTACAACGTTGCTTACACTTTTTCCGGTACAAAGCTAGATACCGAGTTCGTAGCACGGTGGACCAAACCAACACAACTATTACACAACAAATATGTGAAATATCAAATACAAGATCTTCGCTACAGAAATCTTGCGGAGAGACAAATCAATCAAGGACCCCTTGCTTAGATGACTTGTAGAATGCTCGTGATCTCGCCTTAGAGAAGGACCTAAATGAGGATCACAAATAGAAAGAAAGAAGAACAACTCTCTAGATCAAGTGATATGTATGTTAGAAGAGAATGAGAGTGTATGAGAGATTTAGTAAGAAGAGGGGTGAGTTAGAATGAAGAAATGGCTCTCTATTTATAGACAAAATTCTTCACTGTTCCCTGGATCCCACGAATCCCTTCCACTTGAGATCCGTCTAATGTAAACCTAGGGATCCGTGGAACGCTCCTCTTTGCCCATGAGTTTTTTGGTTATGGGTCATGGGTTATGGGTTGGTCCATGGGTTTTCTTTAGATTCAATGTATCTAAGTATACATTGTATCTAGTCAACTTGGGTATGGGATAAGATCCATAGGTTATGTTCCATGGGTTATGATTTTTACCCATCCTAATAGACTATTACAACAAATGCTTAATTATTACATTTTTGTATTTAAATGGCTATATGTAAATGCTTTACAAAAATAACATGTATCCTTATAATTATACTTAAGATAACATTATGTTTGTTATCAACAAAACACAAAGAGATCGCAAAATATTGATAAACGTTTTTACGGTTTATTTGTATTAACAATCTCCCCCTTTTTGTTGATGACAAAACATAATGTTATGATGAGTAAAACTTAAGAATAGATGTAATTTTTGAAAGCCCCTAAGTTTTACTTCTTCTCCCCCTTTTGTCGAAACAAAAAGTTAACCCTTTGGAAGAAATAAACATAATAGTGTGGAAAAATTAGTCCACATATCGCTAACTCCCCCTTGACGGTAGCTCCCCCTTGTTTGGGGCGTCAAGTGAAGAAAAATAAAATCCTACAAAAAGAAAGGTTAGTAACATGCTTAAATAATCTTGTGGTTTCCGAGAATCAAGATTGGGAGCCAAGGTATGTAAACAAGGCCTTATAATAAAACAACAAATTGTAGTGGTATTTATGCCACGTACAAGCATGTAAAAATAAGAACAAGACTTGTTCTTGAAAATGACAAAAAAAAAACTAAAAGTAGAGAGTAGTAGTAGTGATTCCTTCCATGCTTGCATAAAGTTATGGATGGAGGTTTTGATGAGTGATGGTATTTATGCGATCAAGGATGAGGTTGAGTATGAAACGCATTTCTTCCCTAACTTCTATTGCGATTTCCCTAGTGGATTGGCAATGTTCACAATGTAAATGATGTGGGTAATGAGTGCGGAAGTTTTCTGGGTTGTTTTGATTTGAGTTATGCGGAAGTTGTGGTGGAAAAATAGGAAAATGTGGATCAACATCCGGAATGTTTATAAATGGTGGTGGAAAAGAACCTAGATGTTCTTGTAATGTGATGGGAGCCAATGGTGGTGATGTTTCAAGATCTTGAAAAATAGTATTTGGAGATGTGAGGGGTGTTGAAAAGACTATTTCTTTTTCTTTAGGTTGGGTAGATCTTGTTGGAGTCTTAAGGAGTTCCAAAAGAGTGATTTTAGGTGGTGATGAAATTGGTGTACTTGTTGGTGATGAGGGGGGGGTGCTATAATGGAAGCATCTTGTGGTGAGTTATTTGTTGAGGATGAACCATTTGAGTTTGGTTTTGCTAAACAACAAGATCGGATACTAATCCGTGCGGATATCCTAGAGTTGGATTGTGGTATTTTGGATGGTGGTAGTACAAAGGTTTGGGTATCATGAAAATGATTGCTTGTACTAGGTGATTCATCTAGAGGGTTTTTGGATGACATGGTGTATTGTGTATGTGAGGATGAGATGGATTATGCAAGCATTTTGGGAGTTATATATATAGAAAAATAAAGCATTGTAATGAATGCTTGACCCTAAATGTGGATTAAAATCTAATGATTAGATATGAATTCAAGGCATGTGATCATGAGAACACAAGCATTAAAGAGCATACTCCCAAAAATGAAACAAATGTGTATTTTTCATCCAAATTGAAAAAAATAGAAGGTAAAAAATAGCTTCTGTTTCACGGATCCCATGGATCCTTCCCTTGAGGGATCCGTCCAGCATGAAGGCTGGGATCCGTGGGTCTGGTGATTCAGGCACCACAAAATTTTTGGAAACATTTTTGCCTAGTGTGTGCCTATATGCAAACTATTTGGAGTTGCGGTTATCTCGACTCCTAAAAAGAAATGGAAAATAAACTAGAAGTATAAAAACATCCTATTGAGATAACCCGAAAACACATATTTAGTACATGAGTACGTAATTTTGTGTTATCAATGCTCCTAATTCATTGTTGCTTAAATGAATGTACCCGAAAACACAAATCAGTTATGTGTCCCCTTTAGCATTCAAAAGACATGAGATGCAATGAAAACGGGTTGTTACTTTGTATTAATAATGAAAAAGCCATTTGTCCTAGACGTGAGAAATTGCTTTTGTGAAATTGATACGGGAAGGTATCATCCTTTTAGAAAACATTGTGAAAAGAGGTTTTCTTTGAAAATGTGTATAAGTCTAAAAAAAAATAAGAAAGCTATAAGTGGAAAACTCATCTTGGGTTTTGAAAATTCCCGTATTGTTTGTGAGTTGTGCGTGAAATAGAGATCCTAGACTCAGAAAGAAGAAGGCTAGTGTTTACATACCTTGTAGAGTCAAAAAAATTTACGACGTTTGTTCCATTAGACCAGGACCAAGACGAAGTAGGTTGAATTGTTCCCGCTTCAACAGTTTGGTGAGGACGTCGGCTATGTTGTCTTCGGATGCTACATTCTCAATAGAGATGTTCCCCTTTTGAACATTGTCTCTTAAGAAGTGGTGACGAATCTCTATATGCTTAGTGCGAGAATGCAATACCGGATTCTTGCTTAAGTCGATGGCACCTTTGTTGTCACATAGGATGGCTATGTCGCTTAGATGAATGTCGTAGTCGACTAACGCTTGTTTCATCCATAGTGCTTGTTGGCATGCTTTGCCGGCGGAGACGTACTCGGCTTCGGTTATTGATATTGCTAGTGCCGTTTGTTTTTTGGAAAACCAAGACGTTAAACAACATCCCATGAAAGTACATACCCCACTTGTACTCTTTCTATCAACGTAATCACCTGCATGGTCAGAATCTGGATATACAATTGTTTCTACTCCCGTTCCCTTAGGATACCATAATCCTAATTGTGTTGTACCCTTAATGTATCTAAATATCCTTTTTACGGCTTCTAGGTGTGATGTTTTAGGGTCTTCTTGAAACCTAGCACATAAGCAAACACTAAACATGATATCCAGCCTACTTGCCGTGAGGTAGAGGAGACTACCTATCATGCCACGATATTCAGTATTATCTACGGATTCGTCGTCTTCATCTTTTGTGAGTTTGGTGTCGGATGACATTGGTGTCCTAATTGGTTTCGACTCTTCTAGACCGAATTTCTTTAACATATCCTTAATGTATTTAGATTGATTAAAGAAGATACCATCTTCTACTTGTTTAATTTGTAGACCAAGAAAGAAACTAAGTTCTCCAATCATACTCATCTCGAACTCGTCATGCATGATTTTAGAGAAATCATCACACATGTCTTGACAAGTGGATCCGAATATAATATCATCTACATATATTTGCACTATGATTATATGTGATTCTTTTTTCTTAGTAAAAAGTGTGTTGTCAACTAACCCCATGGTATAGTTGTGTTTAATTAAAAAGGACTTGAGTCTATCATACCAAGCTTTTGGAGCTTGTTTAAGACCGTAAAGGGCTTTCTTTAATTTATATACATGTTTGGGATTTTCAAAATCAATGAAGCCCGAAGGTTGAGCTACATATACTTCTTCATTAATGAAACCATTTAGAAAAGCGCTTTTGACATCCATTTGATAAAGCTTTAGATCATTAGCACAAGCATATGCAAGAAGTATTCTTATAGACTCTAATCTAGCCACGGGGGCATAGGTCTCATCAAAGTCTATTCCTTCTTGTTGGTTATAGCCTTGGGCAACGAGTCTAGCCTTGTTCCTAGACACTACTCCGTTTGCATCTAATTTGTTCTTATAAACCCATTTTGTTCCTATTATGGTTTGATTACTAGGTGGAGGGACAAGTGTCCAAACATCATTAGAAACGAATTGATTTGGTTCTTCTTGCATAGCCATTACCCAACTTTCATCTTTTATGGCTTCTTGTGTGTTCTTAGGTTCTATGGTTGAAACGAAACAAAACAAGCTACTTTGGTTTTGAACTTGAGACCTTAATGTTCGTTCGTTTAGCTTTCCTATGACTTTATCTACGGGGTGATATTTGGACTCTTTAATGTTCAAGATTTCATCATTTAAAGGTTCTTCTTCTTCATTTATCTTTTTCTTTATTACTATAGCTTCACTTTCTATGATCTCGTCATCGACAAGAGGTGAAGAGGGTTTGGGTGAACTTTCATCAAATTTTATGTTTAATGACTCTTCTACCTTCATTGTTTCTTTGTTTAATATGACGTAAGCTTTGCTATTTGGCGAGTAACCTAGAAAGATACCTTCGATTGATTTAGGATCAAATTTTGTAAGGTAATCTTTAGTGTTAAGAATAAAACATTTGCTTCCAAAGACTCTAAAGTGATTTAACGTAGGCTTTTTGCCTCGGAGTAACTCATATGAAGTTTTACCTAAGATTGGTCTAATTAAGACTCGATTGAGTATGTACGTTGAAGTATCAACGACATTACACCAAAATTTTTGAGGTATGGATTGTTCATTAAGCATGGTTCAACTCATTTCTTGAAGAGTTCTATTCTTTCTTTCTACTACCCCATTCGATTGTGGAGTGTGTGGAGCCGAGAAGTTGTGAGTAATACCATTAGCGTCACAAAAGGCTCCAAATTGCACTTCATTATCGAATTCCTTACCATGATCCGTCCTAATAGACACTATAGGACTTCCTAGTTGTCTTTGGATCTTTTTGCTTAATATTTCAAAATAATTAAAGGTTTTCGTTTTGTTCTTTAAAAATTTTGTCCATGTATACCTAGAATAGTCATCCACTATTACCAAAGTGTAGTAGTTTCCTCCATAACTTTGGATAGCGGATGGACCAAATAAATCCATATGTAATAATTCTAGACACCTAGTTGTAGACACCATGTTTTTAGCTTTATGACTTGAATGAGCTTGTTTTCCTACATTACAAGCATCACAAAAGTGATGTTCATATTTTAGCTTAGGTAAATCTCTTACTAGATCTTTGGATGATAGCGATTGAAGAAGTGGCATATTGGCGTGATGAGTGTGCAAATACTCATCATTTTTGTACTGTTTAGAATGCCAAAAACATCTGAAAACACTCAAAAATATATCAAAATGATAAAAATATCACAAATAAGTGTTTTATATGTTTTAAATGCAAAAACATCAAAATCTGGTGAAAAACGTATCAAGTTTGCATAATTGGCAGTTTTAGTCCCCCAAGTTTCAAAAGTTGTCAAAAACAGTCCCTGGTAAATCAAAATAAAGAAAAATATCATTTAAAGTCCTTAGGGATTCATGAGTTGTCAAAATTGATCCTTGAAATTCAAAAATTGCAAAATTACAACTTAGGTCCCTAAAGTTTGAAAAATGTCAAATAAGGTCCTTGGATATTTAAAAATGGGAAATTATCAAATATGGTCCTTATACTATTCACATTTGGCAGATTTGGTCCTTGTGAGAACTTTGGAAAATGGACAAGTTCAGTCCCTTAACTTTGCATAAATTGCAAAAATGGTCCTTGTGCTTAATTAATACCAAACGGACCCTTTTATTATTGAACCCAGCCAAACAAATAGATCCCCCTGTCAAACACCTGTGACCCCCCCCCCCATTGTGAACCCCCCTTTATTAATATCAAACTGTCAACAAAAGTCAAAACCAGAGACACTGTTTGTCTCTCTCACACCATTCGCGCCCAAAACCAGTTACTCATCAAACCACCCTGGTTTCTACCTTTTCACCTTTACACCTGTCTTCCCAGCTGTATACCAACCCCCCTCCACCTCCATATCTTCCAAAAAGCTTTAATTAGCAAAACCTGCTCAAAGACTATTTTGGCGCCAAAATTGCCATTTGTCAAATCTGATGATTTGGATGAATCCAACGGTTCAAGATTGGTGGGAAGTACTCAGAGGTGTCGACAGAGATGAAAAAGAGCTTTAAAAGCAAGAATGGTGCAATGTAATAAAGTATCTAGAGTAATTTTTATTAATACATGTCGTTTTAGTTTAATTTTAAATTCCAGTGTATCTTTAAGCTTTTAAACTTTGTATTTCGAGTATTCAGTGTATAATAAATCTTTTGTAACCATCAATTTCAGCTCTAAGACTTGTTTTCAGTTTATGCAAAATTTCCATGTTCAAAATTCTCATGAATGTTCAAATGTTGTTTGTAGCCTTTGTCAAGGACTGAATAAGCCCACATAAGCTCCTAGATAGCTTATTAAAGCTATTAGAAACCTTTAAAAGCAGTTTAGAAGTAAAAAAGAAAAATCACCAAAAATACCAAAAAAAATAGATAAAAATAAAAAAGACCATGGAAGTGAAGTTCAAAGCTGGAGCAGGGTTGATAAAGGATTGCCCTTGGGTTTAGTGCTTATTGGGAAGCTTTAGGGTGTGTCTTTGTGCCTCAGTTCTCAGTTTGAGCTTGGAAGCAACTTGTAAGCATTTTGATCCATTTTGGCATTTCACTGTGTAAGACAGTCATAAGCTCAAGTCTGTGTGTTTTTGTGTTTCTTAGTTATAGTTAAGTCTAATTATCCAATAAAAACAGTTGCTTGTTATTTTAAATTTGTAGTTAGCAAAAATCTTATTTTAACAGTTTTAATAGCATAATCATCATTTCTTGGTTTTATGTTGTTAATACTGTTGTTTAGTGTTTCTTTAGTCTTATTAATCGATAACATGAGGTCTGTAATCATTGGCATGGTTTTAATCTGTGATTTGTTTTGAAAAGTTCCAAAACAGTCTCATAAAGGGGTGTTTGGATTAGCTTGTTTATCTGTGTTAAAGGGTAATTGAGTTGTTGCTTATTGTTGTTATCTGTTACACTAGGTCTTAATATCTCAGTTCAACAAGAAAAATCAGTCTTTGTTTGTAAAAAAGTCAAAATCATCTTTGATCACACCTAGATAATTAACTGTTGGATTTTTATGTTTCATGATCTTGTATTTATGTTTATAAGTTGTTAATATAGATCAAATTAGTCTTAATACACCTTAAAACATCATAATCAGTGCTTAGGATCAAACCAAATCTCATTTTAGTCAACTCATTTGGTTTTCTTTAAAAGTCAAAAACATCCCCTGTGCACAGTTGAGCCTATCACTTTCACAAGCTCACACAGAGCTTATCAGTTAGCTTTAGCTTGTGATTCTTGCCTTTTTGTGAAGCCAACCTAGCCATCTTTGAGTCCCAAGCTTAATTTTCCAATTTGCAGCTTGTTTGATAGGGCTGCATATAGCTTTTAGTTTTGTCCATCTGACTCAGCATACACTGAGTCATCATTCAGTGTTTTCAAACTTTTGCATAAGCTCATTATAAGCTCATTAGTGGATACCACAGTGAGAATCTTAGCTTTTTAGAAAGTTTAGTTGGTCTACTTGTTAGTTCCAGTATTTGTTTCCATTTCCAAGATCATCTAAGTGCTTAAAAATAAGCTTAAAAGTTGCCTAGAAACCACAAAGTGTCCTGTACAACAGTTAAGCTTATGCTTATTTTGGTTTGTTTAAGTGCTTATTTCTTAGTAATCTTGCTTATTCAGTTGTTATACTAGCTTATTTACAATCACTTAGCTCCTTTTCAGTTTACCTTGTGCTTATTCAGTAGCTTATTAGCCATTTTGGCTTAATCCTTTTGCTTATTTCTTTTTCTTGCCCACTGTTGAGTTAAATAAGCTCAAACTGAGCTTATTAGTGGTTTTCACAAAAAGTTTTAGTTTTGAAATTTGCTTATCTTAGTTAGCTTAAGCAGTTTGTAAAAGAAAAAGTCCAAAAATAAAATAAAAAGCAAAAAGGCAATGCTGGGATTCGAACCCTGGCCACCCAGCTCACCACACTCACACCTCACCAACTGCCCTTGGGTCTTTTTCTGTTTTTCTTTGCACTATCTAATATATAACCATTGTTTTCATTTTTAGCTTATACGAGCTTATTAGCTTATTTCCAGCTTATTTATACTAGCTTTTTCAACTTTTGTATTTTTCTTAACTTTGTATTAGTATAAAGTATTTTATAAAAAAGTTTCAGATTTTCCTAAATAGTTTTAGTATTTTTAATTATTTAATTAGTCTAAAATAGTATTTAATTCATAATAAAAAATATAAAAGTCAAAAAAATATAAATCTTTTTTCTAAAATTTTCTTTTGTCAATAGTAGGTAAGAAAATTGTTTTTATACTCGTAGGACTTTTATTTCAAAAATTTTACGTTTTTACTTGCGCACTCGCGTAATTTTTATACGTAACGTACGTTTTCATTTTAAGTCACGTTTTTAGATAATTTAAGTTTACGTTTTAATTAAAATAGTTTATTTAAGTTATTTTGTTTTATAAATCACAAAAACATCATTGTAAAAATAGTGATAGCGTTTATTTAATATATTTTAGCTTTTTAATTTTCTTTAATTTGCATTTAAGCCCCTGTAATTTACAAAACTTTTTCTTTAGGTATAAATATTCCAAAATCCTTACTGATCACTATCCTTAGTGATTATTCGACATCTGTCTGTGTTAAACACCATTCATCCTCCGTGGGACTTAACGACCCAGGAATCCACTATATTCCTCTGATCTTAATTGCATTTGCTTTCTGAGCTGTTTTAAGTTTATTACGGTTGACCATTCACAAGTGGTTAGCTTGTGTGATTAAACTTGACTGTTCAGGAGCCAATCAAATTTTGGCGCCGCTGCCGGGGAGGCTGTAAGCGTGTTTTAAGCAGTTTTCAGACCCGTACTTGCACATATACCATCGTTTGTAAACAGTTTTTTGTAAAGTTATCATAAATCAAAAAGTTCATTAACACTTTTCCTAAAGTGTTAAAAACACCAAACAAAATATAAAACAACAAAACAATCGTAACGTTTTCTAGCTTGTGTTTCCTTTAAGGTGATTCTTAAAGAGATACGATTTGGTTAAACGAGACGATACCAAAAATATTGTCCAAAAGTTTTTAAACCATCAGCACATATCCATACCTACGTCTTTTCAGTGGTACTTAAATACATAAAAATCAACCACCGCAAATCAAGGCAGTACACCTACTAACTGGGGGTGTGACCATAATAAGTTCCCGAACAACAGATTTAAAACTTACCTTTGTGTCCTTGTGATTTGGTGTACCTTTTTCAAAGAAGCCATTTCATTTGTGATTATTGGTTTAAGTTCACTTGTCGTTTTGCCTCGCATTTGTTTTGAAAACTGATTTTTATACTTAGTGCATGCGCACTCGTTCTTCCAATTCTACAAGTCCACTTTCTGAGCTTGCAAATATTCCTCGTGGACGTAGTTCTGCTCCTTCAGCCGTGACTGAGGAACGTCTACCACCACCACCCCCTGTCGAAATGTGATGAGTGTCTAAATACTCATCATTTTTGTACCATTTAAACTGCAAAATCATCTGAAAACACTCAGAAACACATCAAAATGATCAAAATATCACAAATCAGTGTTTTATGTGTTTTAAATGCAAAAATATCAAAATCAGATGAAAAACATATCAAATTTTCAAAAATTGCAGTTTTAGTCCCCCAAGTTTCAAAAATTGTCAAAAACAGTCCCTGAGCACATAATTTCAAAAGAAAAATCATCAAAGGTCCTTTTTAAATCAAAAGTTGTCAAATTTAGTCCTTTGGTGAAAAATATGAAAAGTTTGAGAAAATTACAAATTGGTCCTTTAAGTTTCAAAATTGGCGGAATTAGTCCCTGGAAAATTGCAAAGTGGCAATTTTGGTCCTTATACTTTTTGAGAATGTCACTTTTAGCCCTTGGAGCATCTTTGTGAAAATGGCAGCCTAGGTCCTTATCTTTTCAGAAATTGCAACAATGGTCCCTATCTTATTAAAGCATTTAAACCATTTTGACCCTTACCAACAATTGTGACCCCTGCCTTTCCCCTTGGACCCCTGTCACATTTGCCTTTTGAACCCCCTGGCTTATTAATATCCAGTCAACCCTTCTTGGTCAAACAAACACCTTGGCGCCAATAGTCTTCATCTTCTCAACTGCTCTCTGCTACACTCTCCACACAACACCATCCCCCCAGCTCACCCTTATCACTCCCTTGTCTCCTCCACCTCAACACAAAACAAAAACCATTTATTACATTCACCCTCCTAAACACTCAACTCACCAACTGCCATATAACCATTTCCCGCCAAAATCCATTTAAACGGCCATGATCACTTTTACTCATCCAATGGCTACAAAAGAAAGTGGGATCTATTCTGAGTACAAGTGGAAGCACATTTGGGTATAAAAGGCAAGAAAGAGAAGAGATGAGAAGCCAAGTAGTGTAGTGTAGTTTTAATTTTATGTCGTTTTTATAATTTCAAGTTTACTAGTGTACTTTTTAGCTTTTAAGCTCTTGCTTGAGCATTATTAAGTGTATGTAAATCTTTATTGAAAACAAATTTCCAGTTTCTAGTTTAATTACAGTTTTTGCAATTTTCAAAAATCTCTATAAATTTGAATGATATTTTTGGTTGTTGTTTTGGATATATAAGCTTGTATAAGTCTTTTCTAAGCTTTAATAAGTTTACTTTAGGTTATCATTCACTTAGAAAGTCACTTAATCAAATTTTACTCAAAATTTTCAATTGGTCAACAAAAGTCAACTGGTGATGATTCTTGGGTCAGAAATGGAAAATGGTGATGCTAAGGTTGCTTTGGGTTGTATTAGAGTAGGTTAGAGTAGTATTTGGGTCTGGTTTAGCCTGTGGCACCAACTGGATAGTGGTTAGTACTTTTCTCATTTCCAAATTTCAAAGTCATAGCGCAGTTTCATGCTTTTCTTATATCTGTGATCATTTGTAGTTTTAATATGTCTAAATAGTTGTAATTAGATCATATAAGCTCAGTGTAATCATTGGAATTAGCTAAATCAGGTGTTTGTCTCATTAAACTTCCATATCAGTTTTAGCAAGGGTGTTTGGATTTGTATCTTGGTTTAGGTTTAAGGTCTGTTTTGGATTGAAAAATTGTTGGTTTATGTCTACTTATTACTTTTGAGCTAATATCTGTCATTTACTTGTGCCTACAAAGTCCCAAAGTCAAATTTCATTTAAATCTGTCTCTACATATTTACTGTTGGAATTTTTACAAGTTCATGGGCTCATTTTGTGTTTAAAATTCATAGGTCTACCTTACATTAGTGTTATTTCATCATATTACTTCCATTTCAGTCCTTAAATTGATCCCAAATCTCAAATAAGTCAACCTTTATAACTGTCTTAAAAAGTCAAAACATGTCAAATGTCCAGTTTGTGCAGATCTTGCAGATGATGCACAGTGCTCATCTCAGCTAGTTAAGGTCTCATTTTTGGCACATTTATAGTTTGCTAGGTTGTGTTCAAGGCCCCATATCTGTTTTGCTTTCAAGCTTTTCTGATAAGCTTGTAGATAAGCTCAAACTAGCTTACCTGTTAAACTGTTCTGTGCATCAGCAGTGACTGTCCATCTTAGCCCGTTTTTGTTTGATCTCTATTGTCTTCATTACTGGTCCTCTTGATCTGAAATTTGGGTTATATAGTCTCTGGTTGGTGGTCTTGAGGGCCTTACTTTTGGTTTGCTCTGTAGCTTTTTAAATAAGTAGTTGTAACTGCTTAAACTTGGGACATGTTTCCTGTGTAGCTTAAGTGAGCAGTTTGCTTGAATCACTAGTAGTATGCTTATTAGGTGTTAGGATTAGATTTAGATGCTTGCTTTAGAGTAGTTATAGTATAGCCTAGCTCCTGTTTCCATTTGGTTCACTCTTTTGCTTATTAGCTTATTAAAAAGTGCTTATTTCCCACTAGTTTACACTACAGCTCTATAATCTTCCACATAGGGCCTAGTTTTTATATTTTTCTCAGCTGTAGAAGAAGTTTTTAGATTTTCCCTGAAATTTTCATAATTTTTAGTTACTGTTTGGTATTTTTCTTAAATAAAAATAGTTTTTAATCATTTTAAAATAGCTTTTATTGCAAATAAATTATAAAAAGTCCAAAAAAAATATGTTTTCAATTTTCCTAGATTAAGATAAATATAAAAGTAATAAAAAGTATTTTTCCATAATTTTCTTAGTTTAAAAAGTATTTTTTAGCATTTTTATTAGTTTTAAATAGTTTTAAATTAATAATAAATACATAAAAAGTCTAAAAAATATATTTTCAGTTTTAAAATTAGTTTTATCATATTTTAGATTTTTCTAAGTCTTAACTTTATTTTTCTAGTCTTATTTCATATTTTCTTTTATTTTAGAGTATTATTAAATAGTTTAAAATAGTTTTTAATTAATAATAATTAGATAAATAGTTGTAAAAATAATTTTCTTTTTCAAAATATTTTCTTTTATAATTAGGATTGTAAAAATGTATTTTTCATATTTTTAGGATTTATATTGTATAAGTTTCACGTTTTATTTTGTACGTTTACGTTATTTTTATTTAAACGTTAGTTTTTAGTTTTAAGTTTTAAACGTTCATCACTTTAAATATAGTGATAGCGTTTATTTAATATCTTTTATCTTTTTAATTTTCTTAATTTGTATTTAAGTCGCTTTATTTTATAAAACTTTTTCAATAGTGTAATATTCAATCCTAATCCTTTCTGATCGCTATCATTAGTGGTCATTCTATCGTCTGATCATGTGTTTAACACACCATTGAGTCTCCGTGGGACTTAACGACCCGGGAATCCACTGTATTCTCTGATCTTCATTGCATTTGTGTCTGAGCTGTTTCAAGTCTGTTTGACTTGACGGTTTGGACCCAATCAAAATTTTGGCGCCGCTGCCGGGGAGGCTTTAGCGTGTGTTTAGCCTTTTTCAGATCCATTCTTGTGCATATACCATCATTTGTAAAAAGTTTTCTGTAAAGTTTTCAAAAATCCAAAAAGTTCATTAACACTTGTCCTAAAGTGTTAAAAACGCCAAAAATATTTTCATTCTTTGTTTTTATCATCATGTTTTTCAAAAACACCAAAAATATTCATCTTTACCCTCTCACATCTTTGATTCTTCATCCCTACCCCTCTGTTAACCTTTGATTCTTTCCATGTCTTATCCTCACCTTCTTGATTGTCAGTGGTGTGGTGGTCCTTATAATGGTGGCAATTGCCCCAGTTGTAGCATGGTGGAATCAGGAAACGGGTCTGTCTATAACCAGGATCCCTATTCCTACCATAACACAACTGATTCATTCCATCAGCTACCACACTGTGAGACACATCAGTTGTACTGTTGTGAGTACTGTGGTGGTTCACATTCCAGTTCTGATTGTCAATCAGGAAACACGCTTGTCTATGAGCAGGTTCCTGATAACAAGTATGGCTACAACACATACCACTCACAGCCACATCAGTTGTATTCTTGTGAATTTTGTGGGGGTCCTCATTATGATTACCAATGTCAATCATGGAATCAAAATTTCTATGAATCTGATCCTTGTCATAACACTCCTTGTTTTGACAATTTCCAACCCCCACAATTTTCCGTCATTGAACAATTTCCCGTCATTGATCAACATCCTCGTGAGAAAAGTATGCTAGAAGAACTTGCCGAAGACCAAACGTCTCGCAACGAAAAATCTATGCTAGAATTACTTGAAGAAGAGGAACGAGCCGCTAAGATTCAAAGATGTCTTGAAGAAATACGAATCGAGGAACGAGCACTTGCAAGACGTGCCCGATGGCTCGCGACTTACATCGACGATGATGATGATAGTGACGATGATGATGAAAGTTTGACAGCTGAAACCACACACAAAGAGCCCGTTAACTCTCTAAGTATGGGGGACGAGCATCTCAGCACTATTCCGGAAACGGAATCATCGAATGTTGAGAACCTTATCCCGATCCCAAGTGAGTCTGAGGGAATTCTTGACAAAGAGTGTGATGTGTTTTCTCCTCTTACAAATGATCTTGTTGATACTTTCTCAGATTTTGACAATGATTATAGTGATGCCGATTCTTTATATTCTAAAGACATAGAATTTATTGATGCATTACTTCCACATTCCGAGATCGTCAACTTAGAAGAGGATGTTGACCATGTTGTTTTCACAACAATTAATACGACTATCACTAATCCCTTATTCGAATTCGATTCTGAATTTACTCTAAATTCAGTTAATCCAATCTTTGATAGTGATGAGTCTGACACGGAGACTATAATGGACGAGGTGCATATTTATAGCCCACGAAGTACCGCACATGTCCCACCTCCGTATATTCTTCATGAGGAGTTCGCCGGTGAACTCACTCATATCATATCTCCGCTGGAGTATGACTGCTTGGATGGCAAAGATCATGATCGGGGGGAGAGAATCTCAATTTGCATAGTTATGACAAATCTTCCCATCCTCCCTCCCGAGATGCTTTCCAAACCTAAGAGCTCAACCAATAAAATCCAAATAAGTGCAATTGCACTTAATCCCGAGGAAGAAGATCTAGTCATAATTGTTATCATGATTTTCCTTCTTTTCTTCACTTACTCGGTGACTTCCTCTCTTCTTCACTCCTTCGGGAGTGAGGATACTATCTTTGACCCCGGCATTTTCAATTATCATTTTTGAGCCGGGTCTTTCTCTCTATGTCTCATCGGTGTGGAACTTTCACGTGCTTCGAATGTTTATCCAAACATCTTGAATGAAAGTCCGATGGAGATTGTCTATTCCACTTTGCTTCCCCATGAACCAATGAATGCGGGGTCGAGTCAAGCTAGCGACTCGGAAATCAAAAACAGTAGCACACACTATATGGGTTTTCACCCATATTTCTGTCTTCTTATCCCCTTTCTACCACCTAAGTGTGGGGGTGATGCCCCACATGTTATATATATAAGTTTTCTCTAAAAAAAAAAAAAAAAAAAAAAAAAAAAAAAAAAAAAAAAAACTTTCTAAATAATGGCCGTAGTATTTCCCTTTCACGTTCTTTGTTTCGGCATAACCGCCGGTACTTTGAATATTGAGGGCAATATTCATTTCTAAGTGTGGGGGGGAATTCTCACGAATTTCATATATTATTTACCCAATTCCCCCGATTTTGGCCATTTTTTTTTTTTTTTTTTGAGTAAGTGTTCTACACTTACTCAATTGGTTATCAGTCCGCCATGTCTGTAAGACTAAAGGATTGGCTAATCCAGGAGCAAACGGCTCTTGGTAAAGATTTCTCAAATCCGTTTATATGGCTTGCAATTTGCCCAAAATTGTATGGTTCTCAACTCACCATATCCTAAAAAGTGAAGAGTTGGCTAGCCCGCAAGTTTATGGCTTGTGGTAAAGGCAGTGGAAAATCCATAATTGGTAATCAGCTCACCAAAGATAATTCTGATAATTTATCTAAGAGTTGGCTAGTCCAGAAGGGTACGGCTTCTGGTAAAGACAAATCAAATCCGTTTACAGCTTATGATTTGCTCAAAATCATTTGGTTATCAGTGTACCAAGGTTCTTACTTGAACTGAAACATTTGGCTACTCCAGAAGTAATGGCTTTTGGTAAAGAGATTAAAATCCATTATGTTTTCTCAAATCATTGCTAGGGACTAGCAATATCTCAGTGTGGGGGATTGATGAGTGTCTAAATACTCATCATTTTTGTACCATTTAAACTGCAAAATCATCTGAAAACACTCAGAAACACATCAAAATGATCAAAATATCACAAATCAGTGTTTTATGTGTTTTAAATGCAAAAATATCAAAATCAGATGAAAAACATATCAAATTTGCAAAAATTGCAGTTTTAGTCCCCCAAGTTTCAAAAATTGTCAAAAACAGTCCCTGAGCACATAATTTCAAAAGAAAAATCATCAAAGGTCCTTTTTAAATCAAAAGTTGTCAAATTTAGTCCTTTGGTGAAAAATATGAAAAGTTTGAGAAAATTACAAATTGGTCCTTTAAGTTTCAAAATTGGCGGAATTAGTCCCTGGAAAATTGCAAAGTGGCAATTTTGGTCCTTATACTTTTTGAGAATGTCACTTTTAGCCCTTGGAGCATCTTTGTGAAAATGGCAGCCTAGGTCCTTATCTTTTCAGAAATTGCAACAATGGTCCCTATCTTATTAAAGCATTTAAACCATTTTGACCCTTACCAACAATTGTGACCCCTGCCTTTCCCCTTGGACCCCTGTCACATTTGCCTTTTGAACCCCCTGGCTTATTAATATCCAGTCAACCCTTCTTGGTCAAACAAACACCTTGGCGCCAATAGTCTTCATCTTCTCAACTGCTCTCTGCTACACTCTCCACACAACACCATCCCCCCAGCTCACCCTTATCACTCCCTTGTCTCCTCCACCTCAACACAAAACAAAAACCATTTATTACATTCACCCTCCTAAACACTCAACTCACCAACTGCCATATAACCATTTCCCGCCAAAATCCATTTAAACGGCCATGATCACTTTTACTCATCCAATGGCTACAAAAGAAAGTGGGATCTATTCTGAGTACAAGTGGAAGCACATTTGGGTATAAAAGGCAAGAAAGAGAAGAGATGAGAAGCCAAGTAGTGTAGTGTAGTTTTAATTTTATGTCGTTTTTATAATTTCAAGTTTACTAGTGTACTTTTTAGCTTTTAAGCTCTTGCTTGAGCATTATTAAGTGTATGTAAATCTTTATTGAAAACAAATTTCCAGTTTCTAGTTTAATTACAGTTTTTGCAATTTTCAAAAATCTCTATAAATTTGAATGATATTTTTGGTTGTTGTTTTGGATATATAAGCTTGTATAAGTCTTTTCTAAGCTTTAATAAGTTTACTTTAGGTTATCATTCACTTAGAAAGTCACTTAATCAAATTTTACTCAAAATTTTCAATTGGTCAACAAAAGTCAACTGGTGATGATTCTTGGGTCAGAAATGGAAAATGGTGATGCTAAGGTTGCTTTGGGTTGTATTAGAGTAGGTTAGAGTAGTATTTGGGTCTGGTTTAGCCTGTGGCACCAACTGGATAGTGGTTAGTACTTTTCTCATTTCCAAATTTCAAAGTCATAGTGCAGTTTCATGCTTTTCTTATATCTGTGATCATTTGTAGTTTTAATATGTCTAAATAGTTGTAATTAGATCATATAAGCTCAGTGTAATCATTGGAATTAGCTAAATCAGGTGTTTGTCTCATTAAACTTCCATATCAGTTTTAGCAAGGGTGTTTGGATTTGTATCTTGGTTTAGGTTTAAGGTCTGTTTTGGATTGAAAAATTGTTGGTTTATGTCTACTTATTACTTTTGAGCTAATATCTGTCATTTACTTGTGCCTACAAAGTCCCAAAGTCAAATTTCATTTAAATCTGTCTCTACATATTTACTGTTGGAATTTTTACAAGTTCATGGGCTCATTTTGTGTTTAAAATTCATAGGTCTACCCTACATTAGTGTTATTTCATCATATTACTTCCATTTCAGTCCTTAAATTGATCCCAAATCTCAAATAAGTCAACCTTTATAACTGTCTTAAAAAGTCAAAACATGTCAAATGTCCAGTTTGTGCAGATCTTGCAGATGATGCACAGTGCTCATCTCAGCTAGTTAAGGTCTCATTTTTGGCACATTTATAGTTTGCTAGGTTGTGTTCAAGGCCCCATATCTGTTTTGCTTTCAAGCTTTTCTGATAAGCTTGTAGATAAGCTCAAACTAGCTTACCTGTTAAACTGTTCTGTGCATCAGCAGTGACTGTCCATCTTAGCCCGTTTTTGTTTGATCTCTATTGTCTTCATTACTGGTCCTCTTGATCTGAAATTTGGGTTATATAGTCTCTGGTTGGTGGTCTTGAGGGCCTTACTTTTGGTTTGCTCTGTAGCTTTTTAAATAAGTAGTTGTAACTGCTTAAACTTGGGACCTGTTTCCTGTGTAGCTTAAGTGAGCAGTTTGCTTGAATCACTAGTAGTATGCTTATTAGGTGTTAGGATTAGATTTAGATGCTTGCTTTAGAGTAGTTATAGTATAGCCTAGCTCCTGTTTCCATTTGGTTCACTCTTTTGCTTATTAGCTTATTAAAAAGTGCTTATTTCCCACTAGTTTACACTACAGCTCTATAATCTTCCACATAGGGCCTAGTTTTTATATTTTTCTCAGCTGTAGAAGAAGTTTTTAGATTTTCCCTGAAATTTTCATAATTTTTAGTTACTGTTTGGTATTTTTCTTAAATAAAAATAGTTTTTAATCATTTTAAAATAGCTTTTATTGCAAATAAATTATAAAAAGTCCAAAAAAAATATGTTTTCAATTTTCCTAGATTAAGATAAATATAAAAGTAATAAAAAGTATTTTTCCATAATTTTCTTAGTTTAAAAAGTATTTTTTAGCATTTTTATTAGTTTTAAATAGTTTTAAATTAATAATAAATACATAAAAAGTCTAAAAAATATATTTTCAGTTTTAAAATTAGTTTTATCATATTTTAGATTTTTCTAAGTCTTAACTTTATTTTTCTAGTCTTATTTCATATTTTCTTTTATTTTAGAGTATTATTAAATAGTTTAAAATAGTTTTTAATTAATAATAATTAGATAAATAGTTGTAAAAATAATTTTCTTTTTCTAAATATTTTCTTTTATAATTAGGATTGTAAAAATGTATTTTTCATATTTTTAGGATTTATATTGTATAAGTTTCACGTTTTATTTTGTACGTTTACGTTATTTTTATTTAAACGTTAGTTTTTAGTTTTAAGTTTTAAACGTTCATCACTTTAAATATAGTGATAGCGTTTATTTAATATCTTTTATCTTTTTAATTTTCTTAATTTGTATTTAAGTCGCTTTATTTTATAAAACTTTTTCAATAGTGTAATATTCAATCCTAATCCTTTCTGATCGCTATCATTAGTGGTCATTCTATCGTCTGATCATGTGTTTAACACACCATTGAGTCTCCGTGGGACTTAACGACCCGGGAATCCACTGTATTCTCTGATCTTCATTGCATTTGTGTCTGAGCTGTTTCAAGTCTGTTTGACTTGACGGTTTGGACCCAATCAAAATGGCAGAAGACAAACCGATGAATGAGCTTCTCCAAGCACCCATCGAGGGTTACGGAGATGCCATTATTGTCCCAGCCATCGTGGCTGATACCTTTGAGCTCAAAACTGGGTTGCTTAATCTTGTAACCCAAAGCCAATTTTATGGTTTTGAGCGGGATGATCCTCATGCACACATTCGATGGTTTAACAAGATTGCATCTACCATCAAATACAAGAATGTCCCACATGAAGCAATTAAGCTTCTTCTGTTCCCATTTTCTCTAGAGGGACAAGCCCGGAATTGGCTTGAGAAACAACCCCCTCGTTCCATTGAGACATGGGAGGATCTAGTCACCAAGTTTGTTAACGAATTCTATCCTCCATCCCGAACTACAAGTCTTAAGAATGAGATAATGAAATTTTCTCAAAGATTTGATGAATCATTCGGGGAGGCATGGGATCGTTACAAAGAGTTGCTCCGCAAGTGTCCGCATCATGGTTTTACCGAGTTAATGCAAATGGATACTTTCTACAATGGTCTGAGACAAGCTGACCATGACTCTTTAAATGCCTCCGCGGGAGGTGATTTCCTGAGCAAGACCACAAAAGAAGCCTTAGAAATCATTGAAAACAAGTCCCAGGTCCGTCCTTTCCGCACAAAGACATATCAGACTCAGTCTAATGCTGGACCTTCTACTTCATCTCCCGTGAGTACATCTAGCACCGATGCTAAGATTGAAAAACTCACGGATATTGTTCAGGCTTTGGTTCTTGCTAACCAAAAGAAAGTTACTTTCACACAAACACCATCACATGGTGAAGTGAAGAAAGTTGAAGTTTGTGTTACTTGTGGTGGTCCTCATGCATACTACAACTGTACTGCCACCGATGGTAGTCCGTTTGAAGCCAATGCTATAGCCGGTACTTCACATCAGGGAGGTAATCAATACCGTCCTCAAAATGAATCAAACTACCGTGCTAATACTTATCAGGCACCACCCGGTTTTAACCAGAATCCTAACATACAGAACCGGAATCAAAACCAACCTAGAATGAACCAAGGTTATCAAAACCAAGGTAATTTCTATCCCGGACCCAATCAAGGTTTCCAACATCAAGGAAACCTTAATCAAAACAATTTCAATCGAGGGAATCAATTTCAGGGAAATGTGAATCCTAATCAAGGGAATTTTCAACAACAAGGTCATAATCAAAACATCCGACCTCAAAATTTCCCTCCACAGCCTCCAGTACCATCATCTGATGAGTTATTGAAGCAATTCATGAAATCCCAAGATGAAATGAACAGGTTGTTGGTCAGTCAGATCGCTGATCTCAAGAAGTCTTTAAATGATCAACCCTCGGGCTCAGGAAAACTTCCGAGCAACACGATCGCTAACCCGAGGGGCGATGCAAAGGCGATCACAACCAGAAGTGGTGTTTCATAAAATGGACCCACTATTCCTACTACCTCTTCTTCTTCTCTCCCGAAGGTAGTGGAAAGTGAACCTGAGGCAACAAAGGACAAGGAACTTCCTACTAATAACGGAGGTACCAACAATGTCCAACCTCAAGTTGTCCAGAAACCCAAATCCAGTCCAGGAGTTGTTTTTGAACCTCCAGTAGCTCCCGTTGAAAAATCCAAATCCAAATCTTCTATTCCTTACCCATCACGTTTGAATGAGCAAAAGCTCCGCGAAAAAGCCAGTCATCAAATGGACAAAATTTTTCAAATTTTCCAAGAACTACATTTTGACATAAGCTTTGCGGATGCTATCATGCTGATGCCCAAGTTTGCATCAACTCTCAAACACATGTTAAGCAACAAGGAAAAGCTGTTTGAAATGGCTAAAACTCCTCTGAATGAGAACTGCTCTGCAGTTATCTTGAAGAAGCTTCCAGAAAAGCTTGGAGATCCTGGAAAATTTCTCTTACCTTGTGTATTTCCAGGAATGGTTGAATGCTTTGCCTTAGCCGATCTTGGTGCAAGCATCAATCTGATGCCTTATTCAGTATGGAAGAAACTTTCTCTTCCGGAACTTACTCCTACATGCATGACTCTAGAGATTGCAGATCGTACAATATCCCGTCCGCTTGGCATTGCCGAGGACGTATTTGTGAAAGTAGGAAAGTTCCATTTTCCAGCTGACTTCGTGGTTGTTGATTTCGATGCCGATCATCGGGTTCCTCTCATTGTTGGACGAGGATTCCTGAGAACGGGCCGTGCTCTCATTGATGTATTTGAGCAAGAAATCACATTACGTGTTGGTAATGAAGCTGTCACCTTTAACCTTGATCAAACTTCGAGGTACTCCGCAAATTATGATTCTGAGTCGGTTAACCGAATAGATATCATTGATGTTGCTTTTGAAGAGTACTCTCAAGAAGTTCTTGGTTATGATCATAATTCTTCGAGTGATAATCTCACTCATTCATCTCAACCCATCATTGCCAATTCTACTCATTCTCTTACCCCATTTGAGGAAAGTGACTTCATCTTGGAAGAGATTGAAGCTTACTTGTCTAGTGATTCTGTTCCATGGGAAATTGATCACGCTCCCATCAACATCGAGGGGGATATACTTCTCATTGAGAAGTTTCTTAACGATGATCCATCATCGCTCCCTCCCGTCGAGCTTCATAACAAGGAAGTCAAGTCAGTTGAAAAAACTGAAGAATTTCCTGAAGTCGAACTTAAGGACTTACCGCCTCATCTCGAGTATGCATTTCTTGAGGGTGATGATAAATTACCCATCATTATTGCTCGAGATTTGAGTAAAGATGAAAAGTCTGCTCTCATAAAGGTCTTGAAGTCACACAAGCAAGCAATTGCTTGGAAACTCTCCGACATTAAGGGTATCAACCCTGAATTTTGTACTCACAAAATCTTGATGGAGGATGACTTCAAACCAGCAGTTCAAAATCAGAGAAGAGTAAATCCAAAAATCCATGATGTTATCAAACAGGAGGTTATCAAACTTCTTGATGCAGGATTAATTTACCCGATCTCAGATAGTCCTTGGGTTAGCCCAATTCACTGTGTTCCTAAAAAGGGTGGCATTATTGTTGTCACAAATGAAGATAACGAGTTAATTCCAACTCGGCTGGTTACGGGATGGCGTGTTTGCATTGACTATCGCAAGTTGAATGATGCTACCCGTAAAGACCATTTTCCTCTACCCTTCATGGACCAAATGCTTGAGAGATTAGCAGGGAATGAATACTATTGTTTCCTTGATGGTTTCTCGGGGTACTTTCAGATCCCCATTGATCCAAAGGATCAAGAAAAGACTACATTCACCTGCCCATACGGAACTTTTGCCTACAGACGTATGCCTTTTGGCTTATGTAACGCTCCTGGCACGTTCCAACGATGTATGATGGCCATTTTCCACGACATGATCGGGGAAACAATGGAGGTGTTTATGGATGACTTCTCGGTCATTGGGGACTCGTTTCAAACATGTCTCTCCCATTTAGATAAAATGCTCAAAAGGTGTGAAGACACCAATCTTTGTCTAAATTGGGAGAAGAGCCACTTTATGGTCAAAGAAGGCATAGTCCTTGGCCATAAGATTTCAAAAAATGGGATTGAGGTAGATAGAGCAAAAGTCGATGTTATTGCTAAATTGCCTCATCCTACTACCGTCAAAGGTATTAGGAGTTTTTTAGGTCATGCCGGTTTCTATCGCAGATTCATACAAGATTTTTCTAAAATCGCCCGGCCTATGACTCATCTTCTTGAAAAAGATGCTCCTTTTATCTTCTCAACTGAGTGCATCGAAGCTTTTGAAACATTAAAGAAAAAGCTTACTGAAGCACCCATTCTCGTTGCTCCCGACTGGGACTTGCCTTTTGAGCTCATGTGCGATGCAAGTGATTTTGCTATCGGTGCAGTCCTAGGGCAACGTAGAGCCAAGCATTTTCAGCCTATTCACTACGCAAGTAAAACTATGACTGAGGCTCAAACCCATTACACTACCACAGAAAAAGAGCTACTAGCTGTGGTGTATGCGTTTGAGAAGTTTCGGCCATACTTAATCTTGACCAAATGTGTGGTGTATACGGATCACTCAGCTCTCAAATATCTCTTTACAAAACAAGATGCAAAGCCGAGATTGCTCCGTTGGGTTCTCCTTCTCTAGGAATTTGATATCATTATACGTGATAAAAAAGGAGCTGAGAACCTGGCTGCTGATCATCTGTCCCGTTTAGAAAACCCTCACCAAGATGTTTTCGAGAAAAAGGAAATAAATGAAACATTTCCTCTCGAGACACTCAATGCGGTTTCTTTTCGTGGAAACTCTACTACCCCATGGTTTGCTGACTTCGCAAATTACCATGCGGGTAACTTCATAGTGAAAGGGATGTCGACCCAACAGAAGAACAAATTCTTCAAGGATGTTAAACATTACTTCTGGGACGACCCCTACTTATTCAAAATCTGTGCGGATCAAGTCATCCGACGGTGTGTTTATGGACAAGAAGCTCTTGACATTCTCAAAGCTTGCCATGCTGGACCCACCGGGGGCTATCATAGTCCAAACTACACCGCCAAAAAGGTGTTTGATTCCGGGTTTTATTGGCCCACTATTTACAAAGATGCCCACGATTTTGTCAAAGCCTGTGACGCTTGTCAACGTCATGGAAATATATCTCAAAGAAATGAAATGCCGCAAAACGCCATTCAAGTTTGTGAGATTTTTGACATCTGGGGCATTGACTTTATGGGGCCATTTCCATCATCTCGAGGAAACAAATACATACTCGTGGCCGTTGATTATTTGTCAAAATGGGTTGAAGCGAAAGCTTTACCTACCAATGATGCCCGAGTAGTTGTGAAATTTTTAAAATCTCTTTTTGCTAGGTTTGGAACTCCACGAGCTATAATTAGTGATCGTGGTACACATTTCTGCAATGATCAATTTGATCGTGTCATGCAAAAGTATGGTGTAACCCACTGTCTCTATACTGCATACCACCCCCAAACAAGTGGGCAGGTGGAAGTTTCCAACCGTGGTATAAAAAGAATTCTTGAAAGGACAGTAGGCGAAAACCGTGCATCCTGGTCGGATAAACTGGATGACGCACTATGGGCTTTTCGTACAGCTTATAAAACACCAATTGGGTGTACTCCATACAAGCTTATGTACGGAAAGGCATGTCATCTTCCGATTGAGCTTGAGCACAAAGCATACTGGGCCTTGAAGCATGCAAATTTCGATATTCAGACAGCTGGTGATCACAGAAAAGTTCAAATGAATGAATTAAACGAACTTCGTGATCAAGCATATGAGAACTCTTTGATCTACAAACAAAAGACAAAGAAGATTCATGACTCTAAAATCAAGAACCGCGTTTTCAACGTCGGTGATCGAGTCCTTCTTTTCAATTCAAGATTGAAGATATTCTCGGGAAAGCTCAAGTCCCGTTGGTCTGGTCCATTTACTATTTCTAAGGTTTATCCTTATGGTACCATTGAGTTATCTCAGCCCGATGGCCCAAATTTTAAAGTGAATGGTCATCGATTAAAGCATTACTTTGGAGAGGACATTCCACCCGTGGTTGTCCCGGATCTACAAACTTTCCCCATGAACCAATGAATGCGGGGATCGAGTCAAGCTAGTGACTCGGGAATCAAAAACAGTAGCACACACCATATGGGTTTTCACCCATGTTTCTGTCTTCTTACCCCTTTTCTACCACCCTAGTGTGGGGGAGTTGCCCCACGCCGTTGTATAAAAAATATATATATATATATATATATATATATATATATATATATATATATATATATATATATATATATATATATATATATATATATATATGTATATATCAAAAATAAAATAATGGCCGTAGTATTTCCCTTTTACGTTCTATGTTTCGGCATAACCGCCGGTACTTTGAATATTGAGGGCAATATTCATTTCTAAGTGTGGGGGAGGATTCTCACGAATTTTATCATGTAATTATTCCACCCAATTCCCCCGTTTTTGGCCAAATTTTTTTTTTGGAGTAAGTGTTTTTCACTTACTCAGCAAATGGTAATCAGTCCGCCATGTCTAACCCACATAAGGATTGGCTAATCCAGGAGCAAACGGCTCTTGGTAAAGATATCTCAAATCCGTTTATGGCTTGCAATTTGCCCAAAATTGTATGGTGTTCAGCTCACCATATCTTTAATTAGTGAAAAGTTGGCTAGCCCGCAAGTTTATGGCTTGTGGTAAAGGCAGTGGGAAATCCATAATTGGTAATCGACTCACCAAAGATAATATTGATAATTTATCTAAGAGTTGGCTAGTCCAGAAGCAAACGGCTTTTGGTAAAGACAAATCAAATCCGTTAAAAGCTTATGATTTGCTCAAAATCATTTGGTTATCATTGTACCAAGGTTCTTACTTGAACTGAAACAATTGGCTACTCCAGAAGTAATGGCTTTTGGTAAAGAGATGAAATTCATTAATTTTTCTTAAAACATTGCTAGGGACTAGCAATATCTTAGTGTGGGGGATTGATGAGTGTGCAAATACTCATCATTTTTGTACTGTTTAGAATGCCAAAAACATCTGAAAACACTCAAAAATATATCAAAATGATAAAAATATCACAAATAAGTGTTTTATATGTTTTAAATGCAAAAACATCAAAATCTGGTGAAAAACGTATCAAGTTTGCATAATTGGCAGTTTTAGTCCCCCAAGTTTCAAAAGTTGTCAAAAACAGTCCCTGGTAAATCAAAATAAAGAAAAATATCATTTAAAGTCCTTAGGGATTCATGAGTTGTCAAAATTGATCCTTGAAATTCAAAAATTGCAAAATTACAACTTAGGTCCCTAAAGTTTGAAAAATGTCAAATAAGGTCCTTGGATATTTAAAAATGGGAAATTATCAAATATGGTCCTTATACTATTCACATTTGGCAGATTTGGTCCTTGTGAGAACTTTGTAAAATGGACAAGTTCAGTCCCTTAACTTTGCATAAATTGCAAAAATGGTCCTTGTGCTTAATTAATACCAAACGGACCCTTTTATTATTGAACCCAGCCAAACAAATAGATCCCCCTGTCAAACACCTGTGACCCCCCCCCCATTGTGAACCCCCCTTTATTAATATCAAACGGTCAACAAAAGTCAAAACCAGAGACACTGTTTGTCTCTCTCACACCATTCGTGCCCAAAACCAGTTACTCATCAAACCACCCTGGTTTCTACCTTTTCACCTTTACACCTGTCTTCCCAGCTGTATACCAACCCCTCTCCACCTCCATATCTTCCAAAAAGCTTTAATTAGCAAAACCTGCTCAAAGACTATTTTGGCGCCAAAATTGCCATTTGTCAAATCTGATGATTTGGATGAATCCAACGGTTCAAGATTGGTGGGAAATACTCAGAGGTGTCGACAGAGATGAAAAAGAGCTTTAAAAGCAAGAATGGTGCAATGTAATAAAGTATCTAGAGTAATTTTTATTAATGCATGTCGTTTTAGTTTAATTTTAAATTCCAGTGTATCTTTAAGCTTTTAAACTTTGTATTTCGAGTATTCAGTGTATAATAAATCTTTTGTAACCATCAATTTCAGCTCTAAGACTTGTTTTCAGTTTATGCAAAATTTCCATGTTCAAAATTCTCATGAATGTTCAAATGTTGTTTGTAGCCTTTGTCAAGGACTGAATAAGCCCACATAAGCTCCTAGATAGCTTATTAAAGCTATTAGAAACCTTTAAAAGCAGTTTAGAAGTAAAAAAGAAAAATCACCAAAAATACCAAAAAAATTAGATAAAAATAAAAAAGACCATGGAAGTGAAGTTCAAAGCTGGAGCAGGGTTGATAAAGGATTGCCCTTGGGTTTAGTGCTTATTGGGAAGCTTTAGGGTGTGTCTTTGTGCCTCAGTTCTCAGTTTGAGCTTGGAAGCAACTTGTAAGCATTTTGATCCATTTTGGCATTTCACTGTGTAAGACAGTCATAAGCTCAAGTCTGTGTGTTTTTGTGTTTCTTAGTTATAGTTAAGTCTAATTATCCAATAAAAACAGTTGCTTGTTATTTTAAATTTGTAGTTAGCAAAAATCTTATTTTAACAGTTTTAATAGCATAATCATCATTTCTTGGTTTTATGTTGTTAATACTGTTGTTTAGTGTTTCTTTTGTCTTATTAATCGATAACATGAGGTCTGTAATCATTGGCATGGTTTTAATCTGTGATTTGTTTTGAAAAGTTCCAAAATAGTCTCATAAAGGGGTGTTTGGATTAGCTTGTTTATCTGTGTTAAAGGGTAATTGAGTTGTTGCTTATTGTTGTTATCTGTCACACTAGGTCTTAATATCTCAGTTCAACAAGAAAAATCAGTCTTTGTTTGTAAAAAAGTCAAAATCATCTTTGATCACACCTAGATAATTAACTGTTGGATTTTTATGTTTCATGATCTTGTATTTATGTTTATAAGTTGTTAATATAGATCAAATTAGTCTTAATACACCTTAAAACATCATAATCAGTGCTTAGGATCAAACCAAATCTCATTTTAGTCAACTCATTTGGTTTTCTTTAAAAGTCAAAAACATCCCCTGTGCACAGTTGAGCCTATCACTTTCACAAGCTCACACAGAGCTTATCAGTTAGCTTTAGCTTGTGATTCTTGGCTTTTTGTGAAGCCAACCTAGCCATCTTTGAGTCCCAAGCTTAATTTTCCAATTTGCAGCTTGTTTGATAGGGCTGCATATAGCTTTTAGTTTTGTCCATCTGACTCAGCATACACTGAGTCATCATTCAGTGTTTTCAAACTTTTGCATAAGCTCATTATAAGCTCATTAGTGGATACCACAGTGAGAATCTTAGCTTTTTAGAAAGTTTAGTTGGTCTACTTGTTAGTTCCAGTATTTGTTTCCATTTCCAAGATCATCTAAGTGCTTAAAAATAAGCTTAAAAGTTGCCTAGAAACCACAAAGTGTCCTGTACAACAGTTAAGCTTATGCTTATTTTGGTTTGTTTAAGTGCTTATTTCTTAGTAATCTTGCTTATTCAGTTGTTATACTAGCTTATTTACAATCACTTAGCTCCTTTTCAGTTTACCTTGTGCTTATTCAGTAGCTTATTAGCCATTTTGGCTTAATCCTTTTGCTTATTTCTTTTTCTTGCCCACTGTTGAGTTAAATAAGCTCAAACTGAGCTTATTAGTGGTTTTCACAAAAAGTTTTAGTTTTGAAATTTGCTTATCTTAGTTAGCTTAAGCAGTTTGTAAAAGAAAAAGTCCAAAAATAAAATAAAAAGCAAAAAGGCAGTGCTGGGATTCGAACCCTGGCCACCCAGCTCACCACACACACACCTCACCAACTGCCCTTGGGTCTTTTTCTGTTTTTCTTTGCACTATCTAATATATAACCCTTGTTTTCATTTTTAGCTTATACGAGCTTATTAGCTTATTTTCAGCTTATTTATACTAGCTTTTTTAACTTTTGTATTTTTCTTAACTTTGTATTAGTATAAAGTATTTTATAAAAAAGTTTCAGATTTTTCTAAATAGTTTTAGTATTTTTAATCATTTAATTAGTCTAAAATAGTATTTAATTCATAATAAAAAATATAAAAGTCAAAAAAATATAAATCTTTTTTCTAAAATTTTCTTTTGTCATATAGTAGGTAAGAAAATTGTTTTTATACTCGTAGGACTTTTATTTCAAAAATTTTACGTTTTTACTTGCGCACTCGCGTAATTTTTATACTTAACGTACGTTTTCATTTAAATCACGTTTTTAGATAATTTAATTTTACGTTTTAATTAAAATAGTTTATTTAAGTTATTTTGTTTTATAAATCACAAAAACATCATTGTAAAAATAGTGATAGCGTTTATTTAATATATTTTAGCTTTTTAATTTTCTTTAATTTGCATTTAAGCCCCTGTAATTTACAAAACTTTTTCTTTAGGTATAAATATTCCAAAATCCTTAGTGATCACTATCCTTAGTGATTATTCGACATCTGTCTGTGTTAAACACCATTCATCCTCCGTGGGACTTAACGACCCAGGAATCCACTATATTCCTCTGATCTTAATTGCATTTGCTTTCTGAGCTGTTTTAAGTTTATTACGGTTGACCATTCACAAGTGGTTAGCTTGTGTGATTAAACTTGACTGTTCAGGAGCCAATCATGGCTTGACCCAATCTTCGATGCCATAAGGTCGAAGTATCATCCATAGAGGTAAGACATAGTTTATCTTTAGGTTCATTACTGATTTTAATGACATAGACTCCATGTTTCCTAATTCCTCTTCCTATGGTTATGCCATTTTTAAGTATCTTACTACCGGTTTCGGTAAAAAGTACATTGCACTTTTTATCACATATTTGTCCTATACTTAAGAGGTTAAAGTTTAGGTTTTCTACGTGACACACATCATTAATGGTTAGAGATTTGTTAGAAATCGTACCTTTACCGATGATTCTACTTTTGCTATTTCTAAACACCACATTACCTCCATTAACGGATTCATATGTGGAGAATAGATCCCTATTGCCGGTCATGTTCCTCGTGCACCCGCTATCCTTGACCCATTCATCGGGGTCTAGGTCGAACTTTAAGCACACCTAAAACAATAATAAACTCAAAATTTTGGTCCCCATTTGTTCATGGATCCATTAGTGTTAAACATTCCATTCATGTTAGACATGTATGGATAAGATGAGTATGCATTCCATGAAGAAAAGTTTTGAAAAGGAAAACCGTTTTGCATATTAGGGTTCCATCCCATTTGATGGTTACTTCTTGGATAAACGTTATTAGGTCTCCTAGATGCATTATGTTTTGAAAAAGATGGTGCTTTGTTTCTTGCAAAAGTAGGATTATATTTTGGAGGTGGTTGTCTAGTGGTGACATGAGTTGGTTTCTTCCTATTAACGATAACGAACTCAGTTCTAGATGAAGAAGCTACGTTATTACCACTAGTTGTTGCAGTAGATCCACGGATCCCTGTCTGTACACTAGCCGGTTCCCTTTTTAGGGGATCCGTGGGATCCGCCACAACAGTGGCTGGTTTTTCTTGTTCTTTAACAAATGTTATTTCTTTTCTTTCACTAGTTGATGGATCAAGTTGTTGAATACCTAGACCCTTTTGGTTGTTACCGGTTTTAACACCATCGAGTATTGTATCTAAAGTGTTTGTACTCATTCTAGCAATTTTAGAATCTAGATGATCAACTAGTGTTTGAAGTTGAACGCAAAGTTCGCATTCACCACTTGCTATTTTGCCATTTTCTAAACGTTTTAGTTTTGATTTTAATTCTATGACTTCTTCTAAACGTTGATTTTGACTCTTTAAAAGCTTGTTTTTGTTAATTAGTTTTAAGCTAATATTTCATAGTTTGTCATATTCATTATGCAATGAGTCGTCATCAAGTGATGAACTACTATAGTATTGATCGGGTCCAAACCGTCAAGTTTATCACACAAGCTAACCACTTGTGAATGGTCAACCGTAATAAACTTCAAACAGCTCAGAACCAATGCAATGAAGATCTAGAGGAGTATAGTGTTTCCCCAGGTTGTTAAGTCCCAACGAGTTGTGCACTGAATCACCAAACGTATAGTGATCGGGTGAATTTGAACGGGAAAAGGGTTATGATTGATTATACCTAAAGAAAAAGTTTATAAATTACAGGGGCTTAAATGCAAATTAAAAAAAATTTAAAAGATAAATTATATTAAATAAACGCTATCACTATTTTTTAAAATGATGTTTTCTTGATTTTTCTTTTACAAATTTAAATTAAAAACTACGTAACGTACAAAAGAAAATGTGAAACTGAAACAATATTAATCCTAAAAATATAAAAATGAAATTTTTACAAACCTAATGATAAGAGAAAATTTTTAAAAAAAGAAAATTATTTTTATGACTAATTATTTAATTAATATTAATTAAAAACTATTTTTACCTATTTAATAATACCCAAAAATATAAGAAAATATGAAATAAAGCTAGAAAAATGAAATTATGACTTAGAAAAATCTAAAATAACTAAAGAGAATTTTCAAAACTAATTTTATATTTTTCTGATTATTTTTCTATTTTCTATGAATTAAAAACTATTTAAAGCTAATTAAATTGCTAAAAATTACAAATTTAACTAAGAAAAATCTGGAAAAATTATTTTTTTGCTTTTTATATTTATCTTAACCTATGAAAATTGAAAACTTATTTTTTTGAAGTTTTTCTGAATTAATTGTATTAAAAGCTAATTAAAAAGTCCTAAAAACTGCTTTAATTAAGGAAAAATATCAAACAGTGCTGGAAAAATATGAAAAATTTAGGAAAAGTCTAAATTAATATTCTAAGTATATGAAAAATATAAAAAACTATACTAGTGTGCAAGATATGGGAGCTGTAGTGAAAAGTGCTTATAAATAAGCACTTGGATTAAGCAAATGAACACTAGAAAGTACCAAATGAACACAGAAGCTAGTTTATGCTAAAAGTACCCAAAAGCAACTAATTACAACTAGCCTAAACCTCTAAAGTGTTAATTAACTTGATTTGATAATTTAAAAACTCAAGTGCTAAACAGTTTTTAGCTGCTACTTTGTAGCTTGAAAATAAGCTACTCAAATAAGCTGAAACTCAAAACCAGATTTGGGATCCTACACTAGACCTGGCAAGGAACCTATGGACCAAAAATGAGCCTGAGATGAGCTCAACTGAGCTCTTGACAAGCTCTGCACAAACCTGTGAAAACTGCTCTGGTGACTATGCCCTGTCACAGGGCATATGAGGGCTTATTGAACAGCTTATTTAGAGCTTAAGGTAAATTTCAAAAATTCTCAAAAAATCATTTATCAAACCTTGACCAACTGAACTTGTAAAACCCAAAATTTTACTTGAATTGATCCAATAATGAATCAATTAAAAATCACCCAAGTTGGGTGAAAACTGAGTTTTTCAATTTGACTTTCTTAACAATTTTGATAACTTTGACCAAAATGAGATTTGATTCCAATTTATGAAGTGATTGAGATGAATTAAGCTAAAGTAAAGCTATATTAAGCTACTCTACTGATATCTAAGCACAAATCAAATTTTTGATCTTCAAATTTCCAACAGTTATGAAAATGAAAACAGATTTGAAAGGATTTTGACTTTGAGTGTTCTAAGGTGCAATATTCTAACTGGTTTGACTGCAATGGACCTAAATGAGACCTAAGCAACAGAGTCTAAGTGTTGAAAAGCTCAATATTCCAACTATCAGTTTAATCCAAACACTAGTTTTATGACTGATATGCAAGCTTAAACTACTTAACTACTGCAAACCAATGCTCAATCTAACTGTAACTAACCTAAGTGAAGCATAATCCACTGATTTAAACAAACACTTAACACAGAATCAACAAGAACTAGATATTACAGATTTGAGCTTAAAATAATGAACAACAAAGTATAGATAGTTCTTACTCAAGTCCAGCTTATTTGCAGCTTAAACCAGAACCATAACTATACTAACTTAAGCTATTCCAACCCAATCCAAGCTCTGCATCAACCCAATTCCATAACCAAGTCCATTTGAGCTTCAGTTGACTTTTGTTGACCAAATACCAAAGTTGCTTGAAACTGAATTTTAAGCTTACCAAAAGCTATCAATAGCTTAAATAAGCTTATTTGAATTTAAAAATAAGCTTCTAGAAGCTTGAATGTAAGAGCTTGAAACTGATTTTTTTAACAGTGAACATGAAAACATGAAATGTTGATATAACCTTGAATTGATACTTGAAAATAGTTTCAATACACTGGAACAACTTAGATTGATACAATAAAACTTGAAATTACAACTTAGAACCTATTTAAGACATGGAAAGTTTAAAACGACATACATATGAAATTAAAAACTAAGTATTGCCGTCTCTACTCTCTCTTCTTCCTCTTTTTATAGCAAAAGTACTTCTCTCACATCTCTGAGCAAATCCCACTTGAATCCTGGACCATTGGATGAGTTGAGTCATTATTGGCCATTGATGAGTTTTGGCGGGAAATTGGATATATAGCAACTGGGGGGTTGAGTGCAAGGGGGGAAGCATTTAATGCTTTTTGTTGTTTGGTGAGGTGGAGTGATAAGGGAGGTGAAGGTTGAGCTGGAGTTGAGGTTGTGTCTGGGTTTTCCAGGCAGGCAGGTGGGAGAAGAAGACTTTGGAGGGAAAAAGGGGAGGAGTTTGACTGGGGTATTGACCGGGGTGGTTATATTGGACAGGGGGTCAAAAAGGGAGGGTTCAATGGTTATATTGGCAGGGGTCATGGCTGTTTTGACAGGGCCAAGGTGTTTTGTTTATTATTACAAGACCATTTTGTAATTTCTGAAAGACCAAGGACTAAATCTGCCATTTTTTCAAAGTTGTTTCAAGGGTCACTTTTGACAAGTTTCAATAGTACAAGGACCATAAAAGACATTTTCAAATTTCCAAGGACTATTTTTGCCAATTTTGAAACTTGAAGGACCAAACTTGTAAATTCTCAAACTTATGAAATTTTTCACCAAAGGACTAATTATGACAACTTATGATTTAAAAAGGACCTTTGGTGATTTTTCTTTTAAAATAAGTGCTCATGGACTATTTCTGACAACTTTTGAAAGTCGGGGGACTGAAACTGCCAATTATGCAAACTTAGCTCATTTTTCATCTGATTTTAAAAATTTTGCATCTGAAACATATAAAATGCAATTTTGAGATATTTTCAGTATTTTGATGCATTTCAGAGCATTTTTAAATGTTTTGCAGTTCAGATTTGACCAAAAATGATGAGTATTTAGACACTCATCAGTATTCGTGACATACCTCGTCATTTTCCATGAGACAAATTTCTTCGTCCTTGTCGTCGCTCATTCCCCACGTGCCACTTACGAACGCCTTTTGATCATCCCATTTGGGACACTTACTAATAAAGTGGTTTGGGTCCCCACATTTAAAGCAAGTACGATCATCCTTTGGCTTCTCGTCCTCTTTGCTTTTCCGAAAGCCTTTCTTATCGTCATACGGTTGTTTGACGTATCTTCCCTTTCTTCTAAAGAACTTCTTAAAGTCCCTTACCGCCATGGCATACTCCTCGTCATCACTATCCGAAGAGGAGTTCTCTTCATCTCTTGAGACTTTCTTTGCTTTAAGCGCAAGAGATTTGTGTTTCTCTTTCACCTTTGAAGCTTCAGAATCTTTAGCGAGAACGAGCTCATAGACCTTTAAGTTTCCTATGAGTTCATCAAGAGTGAGGATCGTCAAATCTTTTGATTCTTCGATCGCCGTCACCTTAGATCTCCACTTCGATGGAAGCGCCCTTAGATATCTCCTAACATGGTTACGGCTAGAAAAAGATTCATCAAGTGCTTGTAAAGATGTAATAATAGTATTGAAATTTGCAAATGAATGATCTATAGTTTCCTCATCCGATATTGAAAATTGTTCATATTGTTGAACAAACAAATCAATTTTATTATTTTTAACTTGTTGATTTCCTTGATGAGTTACAACTAAAGAATTCTAAATTTCTTTAGAGGTTTTAAGCAAAGAGATTCTTTCAAATTCCTTTTTCGGTAAAGCATTATATAAAACCATTTTTGCTTCACTATTTTTAGAAAGATTTTTCTTCATTTCATCATTTAGTTTATCATGAGGTATATTAACTAAATTTCCCTTATCATCATTTGAGGTAGCCTCAAAATCACCTTCAACAATAATGTACCAAAGATCAATATCTTTAGACTTCACATATGTTTCGAATCTATTTTTCCAATATATAAAACCATTAGTTTCAAGTAGTAGTGGTGGTTGCATAGATTGCTCTTCCTTATAATTTTCAGAACCCATAGTGATCAAAAAGTTTTTAAAATACAAATTTACTTTAAAACTTTTATAAACTTAGCTCTTGATGCCAATTGTGGAAAACTAGAAGGGGGGGGGGGGGTTGAATAGTTTTGCCGATTTTAAGTTGATTTCTAAAAATTTTAGATCCGATATTATGTGAAATCGTATGGATGTTGAGAACGTATAGATCTAATGATAATGCAAGCAAATAAATAAAGTTAAGGGATAGAAATGACACAATCGATTTATAGTGGTTCAGCTACAAGGACACCTTCCTTGCCCTACTCCACTCCCTGAGTCACCTACTCGAGAGTTCAAGCACTATGTAAACAAACTCCTCCACTTGGCGAAGAAGCCTTCACAATGTTGCTTACACTTTTTACGGTACAAAGCTAGATACCGAGTCCGTAGCACGGTGGACCAAACCAACACAACTATTACACAACAAATATGTGAAATATCAAATACAAGATCTTCGCTACAGAAATCTTGCGGAGAGACAAATCAATCAAGAACCCCTTGCTTGGATGACTTGTAGAATGCTCGTGATCTCGCCTTAGAGAAGGACCTATATGAGGATCACAATCAGGGCCAAGGTGTTTTGTTTATTATTACAAGGACCATTTTGTAATTTCTGAAAGACCAAGGACCAAATCTGCCATTTTTTCAAAGTTGTTTCAAGGGTCACTTTTGACAAGTTTCAATAGTACAAGGACCATAAAAGACATTTTTAAATTTCCAAGGACTATTTTTGCCAATTTTGAAACTTGAAGGACCAAACTTGTAAATTCTCAAACTTATGAAATTTTTCACCAAAGGACTAATTATGACAACTTATGATTTAAAAAGGACCTTTGGTGATTTTTCTTTTAAAATAAGTGCTCAGGGACTATTTCTGACAACTTTTGAAAGTCGGGGGACTGAAACTGCCAATTATGCAAACTTAGCTCATTTTTCATCTGATTTTAAACATTTTGCATCTGAAACATATAAAATGCAATTTTGAGATATTTTCAGTATTTTGATGCATTTCTGAGCATTTTTAAATGTTTTGCAGTTCAGATTTGACCAAAAATGATGAGTATTTAGACACTCATCAATCCCCCACACTAAACTATTTATAGTCCCTAGCAATCTTTTGAGAAAACTTAATGGATTTGAATCTCTTTACTAAAAGTCATTACTTCTGGAGTAGCCAAATATTTCAGTTCAAGTAAGAACTATGGTACACTGATAACCATATGATTTTGAGCAAATCACCAGCTTTTAACGGATTTGATTTGTTTTTACCAGAAGCCGTTTGCTTCTGGACTAGCCAACTCTTAGATAATATATACTATCTTTGGTGAGCTGATTACCAATTATGGTTTTCCACTGCCTTTACCACAAGCCATAAACTTGCGGGCTAGCCAACTCTTCACTAATTAAAGATATGGTGAGCTGAACACCATACAATTTTGGGCAAATTGCAAGCCGTCAACGGATTTGAGATATCTTTACCAAGAGCCGTTTGCTCCTGGATTAGCCAATCCTTTTGTTTATTAGACATGGCGGACTGATAACCATAGGCTGAGTAAGTGCAAAACACTTACTCCAAAAAAAAAATTTGGCCAAAAATGGGGGAATTGGGTGGTATAATTACATGATAAAATTCGTGAGAATTCCCCCCCACACTAGAAATGAATATTGCCCTCAATATTCAAAGTACCGGCGGTTATGCCGAAACTGAGAACGTAAAAAGGAAATACTACGGCCATTATTTTGAAAGATTTTTTTTTTTTTTTTTTTTTTTTTTTTTTTTTTTTTTTTTTTAATGAAACTTATATACAACAGCGGGGGGGGGGGGGGAACTCCCCCACACTAGGGTGGTAGAAAGTAGAAAGAAGTCAGAAATATGGGTGAAAACCCATATGGTGTGCTACTGTTTTTGATTCCCGAGTCGCTAGCTTGACTCGATCCCCGCATTCATTGGTTCATGGGGAAAGTTTGTAGATCCGGGACAACCACAAGAGGAATGTCCTCTCCAAAATAGTGCTTCAATCGATGACCATTCACTTTAAAGTTTGGACCATCGGGTTGAGATAACTCAATGGTTCCATATGGAAATACTTTAGTGATGGTGAATGGTCCAGACCAGCGGGATTTTAGTTTTTCCGAGAAAATCTTCAATCTTGAATTAAAAAGAAGGACTCGATCACCGACGTTGAAAACGCGGTTTTTGATTTTGGAGTCATGAATCTTCTTTGTCTTTTCTTTGTAGATCAAAGAGTTCTCGTATGCATGATCACGGAGTTCATTTAATTCATTCATTTGAACTTTCCGGTGATCACCAGCTGTCTGAATATCGAAGTTGGCATGTTTCAAGGCCCAGTATGCCTTGTGCTCAAGCTCAACCGGTAGATGACACGCCTTCCCGTACACTAGCTTGTATGGAGTACACCCGATGGGTGTTTTATAAGCTATACGGAAGGCCCAGAGTGCGTCATCTAGCTTATCCGACCAAGAGGCACGGTTTTCGCCTACTGTCCTTTCAAGAATTCTTTTAATCCCTCGGTTGGAAACTTCCACTTGCCCACTTGTTTGGGGGTGATACGCAGTAGATAGACGGTGAGTTACACCATACTTTTGCATGACTCTATCAAACTGGTCATTGCAGAAATGCGTACCACGATCACTGATTATAGCTCGTGGAGTTCCAAACCTAGCAAAAAGAGATTTTAAGAATTTCACAACAACTCGGGCATCGTTGGTAGGCAAAGCTTTCGCTTCAACCCATTTTGACAAATAGTCAAAGGCCACGAGTATGTATTTATTACCGCGAGACGAAGGAAATGGCCCCATAAAGTCAATGCCCCAGATGTCAAAAATCTCACACACTTGAATGGCGTTTTGCGGCATTTCATTTCTTTGTGAGATATTTCCGTGACGCTGACAAGCGTCACAGGTTTTGACAAATTCGTGGGCATCCTTGTAAATCGTGGGCCAATAAAATCCGGAATCAAACACCTTCTTGGCGGTGTAGTTGGGACTATGATGTCCCCCAGTAGGTCCAGAATGGCAAGCCTTGAGAATGTCATTGGCTTCCTGACCATACATACATCGCCTGATGACTTGATCCGCGCAAATTTTGAATAAGTAGGGGTCGTCCCAGAAGTAATGTTTTACATCTTTAAAGAATTTGTTTTTCTGTTGGGACGACATCCCTTTCACCACAAAGTTACCCGCATGGTAATTTGCAAAGTCAGCAAACCATGGGGTAGATGAGTCTCCACGAAAAGAAACCACATTGAGTGTTTCGAGAGGAAATGTTTCGTTTATTTCCTTTTTCTCGAACACATCCTGGTGAGGGTTTTCTAGACGGGACAGATGATCAGCAGCCAGGTTCTCAGCTCCTTTTTTATCACGTATAATGATATCAAATTCTTGTAGGAGGAGAACCCAACGGAGCAATCTCGGCTTTGCATCTTGTTTTGCAAAGAGATATTTGAGAGCCGAGTGATCCGTATACACCACGCATTTGGTCAAGATAAGGTATGGCCGAAATTTCTCAAACGCATACACCACAGCTAATAATTCTTTTTCTGTAGTGGTGTAATGGGTTTGAGCTTCAGTCATAGTCTTACTCGCGTAGTGGATAGGCTGAAAATGCTTGGTTTTACGTTGCCCCAAGACTGCACCGATAGCAAAATCACTTGCATCGTACATGAGTTCAAAGGGTAAATCCCAGTCGGGGGCAACTAGAATGGGTGCTTCAGTAAGCTTTTTCTTTAATGTTTCAAAAGCTTCGATGCACTCAGGTGAGAAGATAAAAGGAGCATCTTTTTTGAGAAGATGGGTCATAGGCCGAGCGATTTTAGAAAAATCTTGTATAAATCTACGATAAAACCCGGCATGACCTAGAAAACTCCTAATACCTTTAACGGTAGTAGGATGAGGCAATTTGGCAATGACATCGACTTTTGCTCTATCAACCTCAATCCCATTTTTGGAAATCTTATGGCCAAGGACTATGCCTTCTTTGACCATAAAGTGGCTCTTCTCCCAATTTAGACAAAGATTGGTGTCTTCACACCGTTTTAGCATTTTATCTAAATGGGAGAGACATGTTTGAAATGACTCCCCAATGACCGAGAAGTCATCCATAAACACCTCCATTGTTTCCCCGATCATTTCGTGGAAAATTGCCATCATACATCTTTGGAACGTGCCAGGAGCGTTACATAGGCCAAAAGGCATACGTCTGTAGGCAAAAGTTCCGTATGGGCAGGTGAATGTGGTCTTTTCTTGATCCAGCGGATCAATGGGGATCTGAAAATACCCCGAGAAACCATCAAGGAAACAATAGTACTCGTTCCCTGCTAATCTCTCAAGCATTTGGTCCATGAAGGGTAGAGGAAAATTGTCTTTACGGGTGGCTTCGTTTAACTTGCGATAGTCAATACACACACGCCATCCCGTAACCAATCGAGTTGGAATTAACTTGTTTTCTTCATTTGTGACAACAGTTATGCCACACTTTTTTGGAACACAGTGAATGGGACTGACCCAAGGACTATCAGAGATCGGGTAAATTAAACCGGCATCAAGAAGTTTGAGAACCTCTTGTTTTGTTAGGAATTAGAAATTCCCGGTATTAAAGAGTCGGTCACCTCAAGTATATGTAATCGTTAGAAAGCTCGTAGTCGTAGTTCTTTTAAGTTAAGTAGTAATTTAGTTAAGCAACACCGTGGAGGACGGACGGGTCTTTACCCACTGTATGCCTGATCCACAGCCCAAAGTGTGGCGATTTGTGTAAGACTATAAATACTCTCTACCTCCCAAGGTAGAGAGTTGGAGCTCATAATAATATCTTTCACTTTCTCTCACTAAGTTCCCTAAACCTCTAACTTTCTCTCTCTAGAATTCCATCTTATACGCCACCTTGTGTTATGGTTTGATGTGTATGTGAAAAGTTATATCTTACAATTGGTATCAAGAGCCATGGTTAGATCATATCTTGCACATCTTTGGATTTATAGTGGTTTTTAGGTGGTTTTTGAGTTTGAAAAAGTTTAGTGGTTTTTGCATCATTTGGTTGATTTCTTGTGTTAAAGTTTGAATTTTGTTGGTACTTTTGTGTTTAGAATCATCATAAGTGTTTAGGTTTTCATTTGGTAAGCTTGAATCATCTTGGTTGGGTTGTTTTTGGATTGAAAAGTGATGTTTATAAGGTTTTTCTTGCTAGCGACTTAGCTCACGGTTTATATTCTTCATAGCGACTTGCTTCACAAAATTGTAGCGAGTTACAGTTTTAAACCTAGCGACTTAGATCTAGCGAGTTACAGTACAAGTAGTGGACACTCCACTACGGGTAGCGACTTGGTGGTAGCGACTTGGTCTGTAGCGAGTTGCTCTTTAGCGACTTGTATCTTTAGCGACTTGAGTAGCGAATTACTGCCAAAATTTTGCTAGCGACTTGAGGCTTAGCGAGTTACTACTTAGCGACTTGCATTGTTCTAGCGACTTGGGACTCTAGCGACTTAGTGGTGTAGCGAATTAGTTGTTAGCGACTTGGTTCAAGAATTCTTAGCGACTTGGTTGATTTTTCCCGTAAAAACTTCAAACGGCCATAACTTTTGAACCGTAACTCCGTTTTCAGCGTTCTACCCATCAAAACGACCGTGAGAACGAGGAGAATGGCACGCCGAATAAACTACTAAAGTTAATTCGGGTCAATCTTCGAGGTCTAAATCCGCTCCGAACAGAAGTTATTGAGGTTTTTAAGTTGTTAGACCTAAATTTCTCAGGAAAAACGGGCATAAACCAATCCGAATCACAACCAAACAACACCTCTACTTATCCCACAAACAATCATAAGACCTAACACACAATTGTCTATCATTGTGTCGATCCATTAGTCGTCTTAACACATTCCATTGGTCATTGCTTAACGGTTTAGTCTTGATTTTAGTAAAATCCCGCGAAAGATTCTATTTCTCGGTTTAAATCATAGACTTGTAAAATCCCGTGCATTCTACCACATCATGTCTTACTCTACTGACCCAGTGATTTCAGAAGTGCTTAAATTGTATGATGTTGGGGATAATAATGATAATGGATGCTACACTGAACGATTAAAGATGTTTGAATTAAACAACGAGGATGTGAGATCTTCGTGTTCTGAGTACAATGAGAATGAATTGCACCTGCTACAGAATGCCATGCAAATGGAATGCTGCATTGAGCCCTGTCAACTACTTCATCTGCACCTCATACAGTTGTTATCCATAGCTGGGGATCGAACATGTAGTGCTCTTTTCCGCCAGGACTTACCTACATTGACAAGAAGCTTGCTGTTGAACTTAGAGCATTTAAAGCTGCAGCTTACCAATGAAGAAGTTCAAAAGGATGGTTCCAGTGCAGCTCTTCAAGTAATCTACAAACAATTTCAGCCGTACAAGCTAGGGGTCGATACCTATTGTTGACATACTCCACGTCTACTTCATCAACTGTCCCGAGTTACGTCGTAAGGTAAACGTACCGTAAGACATCGTCCACGTTAAGTAAGAGTAACATGAGTCTTGTGCTTCTAGAGTGTAGGAGCAACAAATTAAGTTTGTAGAAATTAGCAAGTCACATCGTA